>JASPKZ010009795.1:1855000-2172500 GCA_030220185.1 Diploptera punctata
GGTATATTAGTTTCAAGACAGCATGAAACGCAACTATTTCCCTCTAGTTAAAGAAATACATTGTTACTGCCAGGCAGAGCCGGGGAGTTGTTATTAGAGGCTTCTAAGACGCCGCCCCAATCACCAAAAACTGAAAACATTTCTCTGCCAATAATGTCTTTGCATTTTAATTGACGTATAAAATGATGTTTCCATGTCAATTCCACAGAGATATAATTATCTTAACAGCGTTGCAAATTTTATCTTTTGCAGTATTATTATGTTATAGTGTGTTAGCCCCAGTGAATAAAACGTGACAACGCCGCTTGATATGCTAAATACTTATCCGTGCAAAATAGACCTACCTAGCCACAAAGCAAAGCGCCTGTAAACTAAAATACTGAATCCACTACACAGGTTCTGTCTCTAACTTTGACATATAGAAAGTAAAGATGTAATTTAATTAGGGTCACCAAGTAACTCACTATCGAACCCGGAGTTTTATGGCCCAAGGGACATAGCATAAGCTCTCCATACAGCTCTAATCAGAGCTAATGTTTTCCAAACGTTCCCTTTATAATTCACCTCTGTCATATCATAGATATTGTTATTCTCCCACTACATTCTTTGTCTTCTACTGGGGGATTTCCTCCTAGGTTTCCTGCAAGAAGTTTCCTTGACTCTCTATCATTCCTCACACGTGCCCCGTCTCCTATCCATCGCAGTCTTCTTCTTCTTCTTAACCATAATGTAGGATTTTCATCCTGTTTATTTCCAAAATCACTCCTCGTTGGAAGACATATTGGATGTGCATTCACTGTCTATCCATCTCTTGGCTGGTCTTCCTCTTGTTTGTCTCCCGTCCACTGGTCTCTCTTCTTTAGTTTTTTTTTTTTTTGAAAGTCGGTTTTCTTCCATTCTTTTTATGTGACCCTCCCAATATTTTCGTCTATCTATAAAAAAAAAGTCTTTAAATTATTATATTGTCACCATTGATTTATTTTCCCTAAGAATATTAAACCATTATAGAGTCCCTGGCCTCCAAAATATTCATTCAAATTTGGTTATGTCTTGAATATGACATTTGCCCCTAATTTCTGTGTTGTGTATTTTATCAAATAATGTTTCGCAGTCTACGAGATTTAATTGTCCGTATTAGGTCTACATCTGATTTTCTCATGAAGGTCATGTAATTAACAGTTATACTTTTAGTCTTCTCCATTCACATGTGTTCACCGCTCTTCGGTCCAAAAATTTTCCTAACAACTGCTATTCTTAAATACTCATAATTTCTTATCCTACCTACAAAGCGATATCCTTCTTGCTCTATCAAATCCGTAGGCTCTTTTACGAAAGGACATAAGCTGTCAATATATCCCTATCCTGAGTTAATGTTTTCCAATCAGTTCCTGTATAATTTACCTCCCTAAAATAATGGTTAATGTTATTATCCCACTTATTCTTGGCCTAATTACTGGGCCCTTTCCCTCTGGTTTTCCTACAAGGAGTTTCTTTTATTCCCCATTCGTTTCACAAGTCCTACCAAAAGCAGTATATGAAACTTAAGTGTTCTTTAGCATTTGATTTTCTCTGTCTATCATAGAGCTTAAAAATAGGAGCTTCATCTCATCACATCCATTGACCTGGCATTACACCGGGCACAAGTAGAGAGTTTATTATATTAGGCATATTTGTTTTTTATGACACTATGAAATGTTTAATATGACTATTTAACTCATGCCCCAAATGACAGTCAATGACCAATCACATTTCAATGAATTTTGATTTACAACCAATCGCAGTCGTTTTTCACCTCGATTTTATCACTTTCATTTTATCGCTTTCATTTTATCAAGTGGCTCCCAGATTGTATATATAGTGCACGAATGTAAGCAGATTCTGCTTGCGAGATTTAATAGAAAAACATTCGTAGCGGTTGATTATACCACAAAAAAAAAACACTGTTTGCAATTTCTTAAACGTATTATTTCCAGGAATTAACGTTGCAGAAAAATATAACTGACATATTTGCATCATAGGATATCAGAAATTAATTAATAACCTGTAATGATGTTTTTAATTTTTCCTCCACTAGGGTGCATTCCTACAATATTGCGATTCTATTTAGCAATACATTCATCTGGTTGCAGTGATGAATAAATGAAACATAACGTTTCTCATTTGTTTTCAAACATCGCCGTTTACATTAAATATATACATATTTTAAAATAACTATATTTAAATAACGATTTGTGAGTAAACAGCTTAATTTTATTCGTTAAATAGTTCTAACAAATGCCACTCTTGATTTCCAAATTCTCTAGATAATTTGGAAATCACTCGTGGCATTACTTATGATAAAATGGGTCCCCGTAATGAAATTCCAAATTAGAATTTGCCATGGTGACTGAGAAAAACAAGGAAAAAGCTCAATCAGTTTGGTCGGTACCTGGGTTTGAACTCGGAACTTACCGAATACGAGTCTCAAAAGCTACCGCTTAAACAAACTCCTTCGGTAATAATATTATAATTTGTTAGTATTTTCATTCAAACAGACAGTAGAATGGAAAAAATACTTAACAGTGTGTACTCCATGATATGTATAGAATACCAGATGTTATAAGAACAGTTAATACTCGTAGACTGTATTGGGCAGAGAGGAAAGGGGATTAAGAGTATGAGAATAAAGTACCTAGGAAAAATTTTGAACCAAAAAAAAGATGAACAGACAGGTGAATGGAGAAGACTTCACAACAATGAACTACATGTTCTTTATAGGAAGCGAAATATAAGAACAGTCAAGTCTCATAGATTGCAGTGGGAAGGATATGTGGCACGAATGGGGAATGACAAAGGTGCATGGAAGCTTCTTATAGGAAAACCATAGGGAAAAGCCCAGTTGGTAGACCAAGAATGAGGTGGACCGTGATGTTAGGGAAGTATATTATACAGGGGATGGTTGGTAAACAATAGCACAGGATAGGAATGCATGGAGAGCTTATGTGCGTTATGAATCTACGGGTTCGATAGTGCCAATGAGTTAGTTAGTTAGGGTTAATCCTATTGCTAATGGATGATTTATTTCGGTAAAAGTGAATCTGGTTAATAGTCTAGAGATTAAAATAATTGGAAAAGTGTTAGGCCTATTACGTCATAGAATTCTAGTGCATGCTTTGCACGACTGCATTTTATTCGCAGCCAAGCTGCAGGTTTTCTTTTCGTTATTAATATTGATTTTAATAACTTTAGGTTTGAAAAATATACTAGATATTATTATTCTGTTGTCTATATCTTCTGTTATTGTTCCCTTATTATAAAATTGCCCACCGCTGTGGTCTCGAGGTAGCGTGCTGCCTTGTCACGCAGCGGGCCCGCGTTCGATCCCCGGTCGGGGCAGTTTTTCTGGGTGAGGTTTTTATCGGGGTTTTTCCTAACCTGTAAGACAAATGTCAGAAAAACTTTAAGGCCCAAACGGTCCCCAAAATCATATGGCCATCATCATCATCATCATCATCATCATCCTTATCATCTTCATCATCATCATCCTTCACCGGTGTGGAAAGCAACGGGAAGCTACCACACCTACAATTCCCTAGTAAAGCTGCAAAGCATAGCATGAAAATGCTATGATTGCAGTGAAAGACCTGCCCTCGGGCAGAATTACTATGGATGGATGGATTATAAAATTGGACTCCCAAGCGTCTAAAATTGTTAACTTTCTCAAAACTATGATTCACTATATTACTAATAATAATTGAAACTAATTTAATTCATTAAGGTAAGTTATTTCCTTTCTTCTGTGAAGAATATGTAACGTTATTATGCATATTACGTGTGGTTTAATGGAATTCATGTCAGGATTTAAGCGTGGTTTAGTAAAGACACGCATGCGTACAATTCGTGCGTTCCACTGCGCAGTCTCATATCTTTATTGTTACGTAATAGTCACGAAGAAGCCATTACATGACGTTACTATGCAGTCATCTTGTAGAGCTTTATAATTAAACGTAACTTTAATGTCCATTTCTATATTTACACTGTAACTACTTTCTCGTCAACTTGTATTTTTTACGTCATAGATGTTCGTTCATAACACTTCCTTAAAGACTATCATTAAATTAATTAAATAGGCTGAACATTTTTTGTCCAATGATAAGACGGATGGTAAATTATAATGAACGCAAAGAAAGTCCTTAACCTAAACTTAACATAATTCGAGACCATAGGCAACCATAGAAATAATTATTTTTAGGAAAAAAATGCCTATGGGTTGACCGGGAATCGAACCCGGATATCATAAACTGTAATCAGAAACGCTGACCTCTAGCCCATGAGTCTGATCACATCATTATTGTACGTATGAAAGTTTATAAATATTTGACCATTTTTAATGGTTATAAATTAGATGTCTATATATAAATAGGTAAAGACAAAACATTTCAGAAACTCTTTCTCCTCTTTTTTGTTTTATTTAGTAGCTATTTATGAGCTTTAGTGTTATCAATAAAATATTTTTGAAACAGTTTTTTCCCCCTTCCTTCGACGTAGAGACGAAACTTTTTTTTTTAGAAGTCTACATTCGTCATACTTCACGCTCTTTACGTCTACACTCTTCAATATTTCTACAATACTCAATACAGCTTTTACCATTTAGAGTTCTTTATATTTGTTATATATCATTTTTATATTATTATTATTATTATTATTATTATTATTATTATTATTATTATTATTATTATTATTATCTATTTTATGGAGTAAGCATGCAATCAAGAGGACTAAATTATCATCATCACTCCAGGGATTAGGCAATTGCCCGTTCCGACTTCATAATGCATCAACACAACGTCTTCTAGGTCCTCGTACCGGCGACGCATCTTTCAAATGTCTGCCTTATCAACTAAATTATTAATATATAATACAATTGTGAGCCGATAGCGAGGAGATACTAAAGGCCAACACGCACACACTATTGAGTAACACAAAGAAATTAGGACTGGAAGTAAATATCAGTAAAACTAAATATATGGTCACACGTAGAAATTCAGTATATAATGGAAATGGACAGCTAATGACAAATGAGGGAAATTTTGAGGAAGTGGCTGAATTCAAATACCTAGGAACAATAATCACAAACAGGAATGAGATGCACAAAGAAATTAAACATAGGCTCAATTCTGGAAATGCTTGCTATTATGCATTGCAGAGACTTTTGATGTCCCAACTCCTTTCAAAAAACGTCAAGCTGAGAATATATAAAACTATTATTCTACCAGTTATATTATATGGATGCGAAACATGGACTCTTACTTTAAGGGAGGAAAGGAGATTACGAGTATTTGAGAATAAAGTTCTTAGGAAAATTTTTGGACCAAAGAGAGATAAACAGACAGGTGAATGGAGAAGACTACATAACAATGAACTACATGGTCTTTATAGGAAGCCAGATATAATAAGAACAGTTAAGTCTCGTAGACTGCGATGGGCAGGACATGTTGCGCGTATGGGGAATAAAAGATGTACATGGAAACTTCTTATAGGAAAGCCAGAAGGAAAACGCCCAGTTGGTAGACCAAGAATGAGGTGGGAGAACAACATTAACTATGATTTGAGGGAAGTAGATTATACAGGGAATGATTGGAAAGCCATGGCTCAGGATAGGGATGTATGGAGAGCTTATGTCCGCGCGGTCATGAACCTACGGGTTCGATAGTGCCAATGAGTAAGTAAGTAAGTAAGTAATACAATTGTGAAGAGTATTTTATTATGTGGTGCAGAAACATGGACGTTGAAGCAAAAACACAGAAATAAATTATTATTCACAGAAATTGACTTTTTTAAGAAGATCGGCAAGAATATCAAAATTGGATAAAGTAAGAAATGATATAATAAGAGAAATAATTAATGTAGAAAAGGATATTGTACAAGAGATTGAAGAATCCAACTAAGATGGTATGGACATATAATGAGAAGAAGGGACACAGAAACAAACAAAGAAGTATTGAAATGGATACCTCCTGGAAAAGGGAAACGTGGTAGACCAATGCCAACGTGGATCAAGGGAATTCAAGACAACATGAAGAAGGTAAATATGACAGAAGCAGACACGCAAGACCGGGAAGTGTGGAAGAAAAAAAAAGTATGTTTTGGATAATAACAAAACAATCCTGAAATAAATAATAATAATAATAATAATAATAATAATAATAATAATAATAATTATAATAATAATTATTAATTATTATTATTATTATTATTATTATATATATATACAAAAAAAACGGAAAGAAAAATAAATGTCAAAAAGAAAACAAAAGAGAAAATGTAAATCATCAAATAAATGTCAAAGCATAATAATACTAATATTAACGTGTCGGTTGTATTGGTAGTTTGAAATTTTATATTTCTAATGACAATGGTCAAGGCAACTTAATAATATTAGAATTTTTAACAGAATATTGTTTTCTGAGAAGTTTTACGTATAAATTAAATTGCATTGAAATTTCAAATTCATATTTATTTTTTAAGTGCTTAATAATTTCATTTCTATAATGTACATAAATCAATATTGTAATTCAATTATTTTTTAATGAGTCCACTTTATCTATTAACTAATTTTAAGCAGTTTAAGGTTGATTTTTAGTTGAAATTAAAATTTTGTTTCATATCAATAAATGAGGGTTTTTAAATTGTGATTTACTATTATTTTGTATTGAATTATTTTTTGTAAGCCCTTGTTTCCCTCAACGAGATATAGGCGCTCTCCCCCTACAGGGAAGAAATTGAACCATACTTATTTAGTTACACTTGTTTTCGTATAGATGTCATTGGAGTGGCCTGTGGTCAGCGTTCCGCCTCATAGTGTCATCTAGGAAACCAAGGTAGTACTAGGACGGGAAAATTCGGTAAATTTTACTTAGAGGCCTTTTTATTCAGCTTAAATTTTGCCTGAAAATCTTCAATCTCGGGACCAACGGCTTAAAGTCCCTTCCGGAGGACTTGCTCCTTGGATTTTTCCATCCTAAAAATCCACGACCCCGGCCGAGATTGAATCTGCAACCCTCGGGACCAGAGGCAAGGAGCATAACCACTAGTTCACAGCGGCCGATTTATAATGGTACTAAAATATTTTGTAGTGTAAGTGCATATAAACGTGTATGGTCTCAGATATACACCGTGTCCCATTCAAACCTTCCACATTTTAATTAACCATAACTCTCAAAGTATGCGGAATTATGAAATGAGGTTGGTATTAAAAGAAAGAGAAACTCAAGGAATTTTTGTTTTCATTTTTGCAGCTAATTCATCTGTCGCATGTTGGACAATAATGACATAAAACAAAATGACGACTCCTCAGCAACGAGCACAAACTGTTTCCTGGCATGAAAAGAAGTGTGTTTGCGACTCCAGTACGAGACCTTCATGATTTACGAACCCGTACCATTGACACAATTATAAGAGTACCAATGGACATGTTGGACAGAACGTGGCACGAAATCGAATACAGACTTGATATTGTTCGTGCTACTAATGGTGCACATATAGATGTGTTTTAGTGTGTGACAATGAAAATTCTTCGAGTTTCTGTTTCGTTTAATACCAGCTTCATTTCATAATTCCGCATACTTTGTTAGTTATGATTGATTAAAATGTGGAAGGTTTGAATGGGACACCCTGTACAATGAAATACGGTAATATATAAGAGTAGAAAAAAATGTTGGAAACTTGCAAATGCATGTTTTCCTCAATTTTACAATAATGATTAGGGTCGAATTTCAAGCACTGGGCGAACACTAGTTTTATTAAATACCTGAACTGATATAAAAGACAATGTGTGCTTGTAAATCAGACTTAGACGCTTGTTATACTGGTGTTTTTTGCTGCCGTTCCTCTTGATGGAGTGCATGCTCTATGGCTTGAAGTCGAATTACTTCGTGCGTGATGAAGACAACATTTTTTCCTCCCCTCTCTTTAATTTGGTGGTTTCTTGAAATCGCCAGCCCGTGAACATCACGTTCCGGGGTTCGAGTCCGCTCCATAGACGCCAACTACCATCTTGGTAAATAGGAACTTGCATTCCCACCGATATTCCAGGTTTGGTTAGGGAAAAAAGGGATATAGTCCAGTTCTGACAACTGTAGCAGTTTTGTTGAATCCTAAGGCATGTGGCAGGAGGAAACATTGCCGAGTGGGGGAGGGAAGTAGTAGCCATGCAAAAAACAGTATTATTATTATTAATAATAATAATAATAATAATAATAATAATAATAATAATAATAATAATAATAAAATAAATTACAAAACAGATAATGGAATTCTACGAAAACTGAAGTAAAGCTCCAGTGGATACTATGAAGTGGATTGATGAAGTCAAAAAGGACTTAAAATTGGCAGGAATTACTAAAGAAGATATCCCAAACAGAGATATATTTAGAATTAAGGTGAGTAAGTGGCAAGTTGACCAAGAGGACAAACCGAAGAAAAAAACTGGAACAACTTGGACAGATGATAGAAAACAAGCTCATAGCAAAAGAATGAAAGAAATTTGGGCTCAAAGGAAACGCCTCTAAGTACTTTGCGTAGTCCTATATGGGTTCATCCGCAATCAAAAAAATAAAATAAATTGTTATAAAAACAACACTATTCTATAATGAACACTCCAAACACACGAGAAAACATAAGTATTCACTAACACAGAACTAGTAGATAAAAAAATTCAAGTGTAATAACTACAGTATTATGTTTTCAAAACTGAGTGTAGTTGCTGGCAGTACCTGCAACTCGCACGCCCCTCTTACCGCACCATACATCATAGACCCCTCAAATGGGGCTACAGAATCCAGAACTGAACTATACAACTCTTTCTTCACAAATACACCAAATAAATGACAATGAAAAAAGTGGCGGACGTAGGTGTTCCCCTAGTGGCAAGTTTCTTAATCAGACCTATTTAGTTACGCTTATTTCCCTATAGGTGTCAGTGGTAAGTTCATCGCCTCGAGGAGTCATCTAGTAGGAAACTAGGGTATTAGGAGGAAGATCGGTTAAATTTTTATTCAGTCTTGAGGTTCTTTTTCGAACCTGAAAATCTTCAGAAAAGTACAGACATAATGATGCTTACCTAAGGTTTTTAAGGCTCTAGAAGAAATGTTTGTCAAAGTCCAGTATGCACACTAGAAAGATGTAGAGATCACACAGAAAGAATTGATTGAGATGTGGCCAAAGATTGATTTATAGTACATACCAAGAGGGAGGGACACGCCGTAGCGTAGTGGTTAAGGCACTGCGCTACAAGCCGGAAGGTCGAGGGTTCGAGCCCCGTGGAGGTCAGGATTTTTAAACTGACCCAAACCCTCTGGCGGCACTATGGTCCTGGGGTCGACTCAGCCTCTAACGGAAATGAGTACCAGACGCTTGTTCTGGGGGTAAAGGCGGCCGTCACGCAGGGCTGACAACCCGGCTGACATCAAGTGCCGATTGTCTAGAAAAGTGGGAGCCTTAACCTCCTACTACCCCAAGGGCCTCCTGAGGCCTGTCGTGGGATTACTTTACTTTACTTACCAAGAGGGAAAAAATTCAAGAGGCAAACAAAGGAGAAGATTAAACAAAGGTATTGAATATATTTCCCTCCTAACGAATGTTTCATATCCTATTTTGGTGGTAAATACAAACTTAGTGTCAGGAACCACAGTTTGATTAACATTGGTCTTCTCTGTGATTTCCCACATTTCTTGTTAGATTTTTTTTTTTTTTTTTACCTTTCTTGTTGTTAGGTGAGATAGATGTTCGCATTCCAAGTTGACGCTTGTCGTGAGTGTTTTGTTTTGTAAATCCGGAGCGTGCGATATTGTTTTGTCGTCACGTTTCAGCACGTGACGAAGCACTAACTTCCGTCACATGTCACGCCGCACCTGCACTCTAGTGGTCAACCAACCAATCTGTCATTACAAAAATTCACAATATTATATTTTTTGTATTTAATTCGTATTTATAGACACTTTAATATTTAAGGTTTGTAAACTATCTTTAGATGTATTCAGTAGGCACGTGTTTCTGTTGTTTTCGACAAGCATTCTCTGAAATAATTCACTATTTATTTTTAACGAATTTTGATGAAATTAAGTTATCGAGGTAGTTTCATGAAAATAGTTTTGTAAAATATTTGCACATCTTATATATATATATATATATATATATATATATATATATCAAATATAAGAAATAAAATCATATTAGAAAAAAATGAATATTAAATATTCAATAATAGGATATATTATACAGTAAAACCTGTTTAATCCGGAACGTGAATAATGCGGAAATCTGTCCAATGTGAAAAAAATTTTGGTCCCGGCAAATTAATAGTAATTTTACATGTATTTATTTTGTATAAAACGGAATCTGTCCAACACGGAAACAGAAGGATATTCCTATACAATTCATAAAAAATGTTTATAAGGCGGAAAGATAGAGAGAGAAATAAATTAGTTTACACTTAATTGAATTCCCGTTAGGCAAATTAACAATAAGTGATGATTACTGCCGCCGGGAAAAGTAGAGTTTCTACCTGTATCTGGAATTTTCTTTCGACCTCACTGTACACCCGTTTTTTTCGAAAACAGGTTCGTTTAACAAATATTTGGCGTGTGACATATGTCTTACAAATAACCAGTGCACTGTAAAATCTTAAATTAATTTAAGATCTGAGAACGATTGTGTACGTATCTTTCACAGGTAGCGTTCTGAATTTACGGAATAAATATGACTAAATCGTATGTATCATTGTTATTAAATGAAAAAGTTAGAGTGGTTGAAGATAAAGAAAAACCCAAGTTTATGAGATTTTAAAACAGAAAGAAAAAATAATGAATGAATGGACACATGAAGAGGGAAGAAAAAAAATGAAGATATCAACGAGGTGTGAGAGTGTTTTACAAGTCCACGATAAAAAAAATCTCCAAATTTCCGGACCGATGCTCCAAACTCAAGCTCTAGCTGTTGCTATATCCCTAGGGGATAACGGTTTCAAGGCATCTTCAGGTTGGTTGTAGACAGTTTTAGAAGACGACAGGATGTAGTATGGAATGAAATTTGCGGGGGATCAAAGGATGTGGACGAGAGTATAATTAGTGAGTGGAAATCGAAACTCCATATTTTAATTTCAGGATACGCGCCTAAGAGATATTTTTAACGTTGACGAAACTGGACTGTTTTTTTTTCGCGCGTTACCGTCGAAGTCGCTCGTACATACTATACTTCACTTTCGAAAGGCAGCGGAACTACAATTTATACAAGGTACATAAAAAAGATGTAGCCTATACGGTGCTTTATAATCTAAGATTGGTTAATACATTTTTTATAATGCTGAATGTTGTCTAATGTGGGGGAAAAATTGGTCCCATGCGATTCCACTTTGAATAAGTTTTACTGTATAAGTTGTACCGGTAAGCAGTTAAATTGGTATGGGCATGTACGACGAATGCAAGGAGAAAGGTTACCCAGAAAATGGTATTGTGACGTCACAACTCATGGATGCAAGAAATAACTGGAATTAGAACAATATGATTGGAAGACATGTAATGGATGGATAGGGGTGAGTGGAGAAGGAAAATAAAACTTTAGGTACAGGAAGGTGTGTAAACATTAATATATATATATATGAATAAATGAACGAATAAATAAATATATATCCATCCATCCTTTGTAATTTTGCCCGAGGGCAGCTTCCCGTTGCTTTGCACACCGGTGAAGGATGGTAATGGTAATATGTATATATATATATATAATAAATATGTATATATAATATGTCCCGCGCCGTAGCCGAGTGGTTAAGACAAGATGCCTTGGCGCAGAGCTACGGGATTTGCGCTGGTTCGAGTTACCATGGAGGAAGAAATTTTCTCGTGGAATTTCGACCAGTATGAGACGGTGCCCACGCAGAATCGTGAGGAATTTTGGTAGCTGCAATAAGTAGCAGCTGCAGGTTAAGAAATTCAGCTATAACGGCTGGGGGACCCGATATGCTGACCACATGTCACCCCTACACTGGCTGAATGATCATCTACCTTTATGATTAACTCATGTGGATGTGAGGCCAGAAGCTGGCTGGTGGGCCAAGGGGCTTCTAGGCCTTTCGCGCCGTGGAGTTTATGAGAGTACGCTATATTGTGCGTATGTGTGTGCGTGCGGGAGCGCGTGAGTCTGTTAATGCTTTAAAAGCCGAACTTTTTTATAACCGAACTCGGAATATGGTAATCAATTAAATGAAAACTAACCCACAAAACAGCACTATTAAGTGTAGGTACTCTCCTGACACGAAATAATAAAAATCGCTCTAGCGGTCGCAATTTTCGATTTTTCGCACCGAAAATCCGTAGATGCTGCTGAAATAAAATGAAAAATGTGTTCTCCAAAATTCAGCGAAATCCGACAATTGAAAGTGAGGGCTCACTTAAAACCTGAAATTAAAAATAGCTCTAGCAGCTGACATGTTTGCTTTGTCGCAATGTAACTCTATACCATACTATACAATTTAACTTAACCTTAAATTGACAATGTATCCTCTATGATACTTTGGTATAATTTATTTACTATTATTAACTAGCTAATACCCGGCATGCGCTGCTACGCCTAAATAAATGAAAATTAATGTGCTTTTGTTTAGTTGAATAAGTAAAAGGAAAAATAATTATACATTTATATTTTTAGATACCCCGTGCTGATTGCCCGGCGTTGCCCGGGAATCTATTTATCTCGATCTTCTTGGCATAAATGAGCTGAAATACGAAAATTAATGTACTTCTTATGATGAATTGAATAGGCTAAGTAAAATGACAGATAATTATACATGTATATCGTAATTATTTTAAGATTCCCCGTCCTGTTTACCCGGTGTTGCCCGAGAATCTACTTATCTCGATCTTCTTGGCATAAATGAGCTAAAAGACAAAATTCATTATTGTGAGTTATCCGTAAAAGAATACCCGCCATGTGCTGCTATGCTTGCACAGGAATCTACGTGACTTGCCTCGATCTTCTTGCCATCAATGAAAGACAAAAAATGTTATTGTGAGTTATCCGTAAGAGATAAACATATGCTGTCGCGGACTTTTTTGTAGAGCATTTTGATATGTTCAATTTTATGTACATTAATTTTGTGTATTTGTTATGGTTTAGGCAACGTAAGCCATTTAATCGTCCAAAGAGCTACTTTTTTCATGTTTTCCACTACGAAGGGCGATTTTTAAGGGTGTAGGAGTTGAGTATCACAACTCTCTTACAGCCTATGTTCATCCCGGGAATCTCCTGAACATTTTGCAAAAACCCCATCACAATCTGATAACGGTATGGCCGCGCATAAAGTACGAACAAACAAAGAAACAAACTTTTTATATATTAGATTAACTAATGGAAAGTGTATCAGAAGAAATTATTTAAATTTGTGTCAAGTTATTCAACAATATCAATAAAATCTTAGGATCATTCATGATTTGTTTTGACTGCAGACCGACACATTTGAATAAGTTGGCATTGCGTAGATGTTATGTTTCCCTAATATGAGAGTTAAGAAAAGAGTGACATGTACAGTAAACCAGCAAAACTGGACCATAAATTTGACTTATTGAGGAATTCGCTTATTTTACACAGTTCCTGCGTGACGGACTTTTTAATTGTATAATGAAATTGTGATTATGACTGCTGTAAACAAGTCGCTATAATATTATGTGCTTCAAGATGCAGTTAACTTCATATGTTTAGCTGTCCAAAACCTCCAAGTTTACTAATCATATGTTCGACGCAGGAAATATGTCTACTCTTCACAAAACTTGTTGTGTCAATAGATCACATGTTTATGATTCATTCCAATTATGCATGTCCCATACTTTATTTTGAACCGGTCCAAACAGGCCTACTCTTCTCAGAATCTTGCATTCAGATGTTCACCTTGGTTTACTAGAGTCCCTATTTTACTACCATGTGTCACTACATGTCTTGTAATGGCTCTACGTGTTTTAATTTGTAAACTTCTTCTTCTTTTACTTCAGGGGTTTGATATTTATGCATGTCCGAGTAAAAAAAAAAATAGTATATGCTCTCCTATTTAAGATCCTACATACCTCGATTCCTAATTATTTATCATCCCGTTTCCAGTATCTATCCTCAAACCATAACTTAAACACAAGATCACAACATAGTCTCTTACTTAATATACCGCAACATAGGACATCACATCACTCCATGTCATATACCATCTCCACTTCTCGCAACTGGAATTCCCTACCACAAGAAATAAGGGGCTGCCGGACATTGGCATCTTTTAAAAGAAATCTAAATTTATATTTGCTCTAAACTCGACTTCATTATTATCCAGTGTAAGATATATATATATATATATATATATTAATTGGTGTTTCCCGTATAATGTATCATATTATTATTATTATTATTATTATTATTATTATTATTATTATCGTATCATTATTGTTATTACCCTATAAAATGTTGTTTGTACATGACATTTACATTGCTACATTTATTGTATCTTTAACTGTTTATAATTAGTATAGTGTATATCTATATTTGTCGAATATTTATTTGTATTTGTGCTGGTTGAGTGGAAGAGAGGGCCTTATGGCCTTAACTCTGCCAGAATAAATAAAGTATTATTATTATTATTATTATTATTATTATTATTATTATTATTATTATTATTATTATTATTATTATTATTATACTACGTTAAACTTGTCAATGGTCGTCCTTGGCCCCACCGTTCTTTGGCCTTGTATAAAAATGACCGTTTTGTTATTTATCTATTGGCTATCTGTTTAAATGGTCTGACCATTTTGCGCTGTAAGTGTTTTTATATCTAGAAAATGTCATTGCTCTTATGGGAACGGTGTTGCCGCTTGACGCCGCAGACTGGGTGTCAAAGATGGAAATACGGTATAATTGGATGGCGTTATACATCAACCAGCTATGTGCATTATGTAAGTTTCGAAAAAAAATACGTTTAAAGTTTAATCAATCTTCACTATTTATTGTAGCGCCAAACTAACAATGCTGGCTGGATATTGCAAATTATTTTTCCATGTTTGATAGTTATGCATCAACAATCTGGCATTTAGCTGCATGATACAAAATTTAGATTAGAATTTATGAAGATCCGGTTTCACAGCCGTTTGTTGCAAAGCATAGAGTATCCTATAAGACTGATGACGTTTACATTTTTGTTTAATAATAAGATTATATTTAAAGATTTGGCGATGAAAGTGTGCGTACTTACTTCATGAGCCAGTGCAACAGATGGCATCAAAATCTCAATTCTTTAAAAATGGAGCTTAGCCGGTTCATGTATAGCATCGTCGAATTATCTCCAAGTTTCGTTAAAAGAGGATGGTTTAATGATATCTCCACAAGCCGCTGTTTCGTTAATAGCCGGTCTCACAACGGCTGCAGGATGCGTCCCTGGAGGTAGAACAGGGGAATGGTCGGTGGATCTGCGACAGCAGTCCTCCCGGCTAGGCTCGAGGAGCCCGTGGACCAACTGTGGGGTCGTCGGGATTGAGCGACCTGACGTACTATGTAACTCAGCAATTTTCCCTGAAGTTGCGACTCCAACCCCTTCTCCCTGAGGTGTTGGTTTTAAGCCGAGAACCTTTGAACGCGAACAGATAGGGAGGACAAGATACTGGGACTTGGGAGTATGGTCTCTGACCGAGGTATCCCAAGGGGTGGAGGCATGAGCCAGATGTTCCGGTAATTGAGTTCATCCCCTAACTTTATTTAATATGTGAGTTGTAATAATTATAGTTCCATAGTGGTATTTGTTTCCATAAATCAGACACCCGCTTTCTTTGCAAGGGCGAAACAATTTAACTAAATTAGGCCTATTTATTTCAAATGAATTAAGTAATAAAACAATCTCGCATAAAAGGAGACGTTTACCAGCAAGAATTTCTCCATAAGAGCAATGCTACTTTCTAGACTTAAAAAAACTCTATATACTCATCATTAGGGCTAGGATTTTTATGTACTAAAAGTTATGATTGCAACATAGTATATTGAGAAGTTAGACTTATGGCTGTATTTTTTTTTTTTTTTTTGGTTTTACGTATAAACAGTTGAATAGTATAATGTGAAGAAAGACTTTTGACTGTCTTTTATCCTTTTCACACACAAACAGTTGAATAATGTATACTATCTGAATTGCAATCTTATCTTTTATTACATAAAAATCCTAGGTCTACTCATCATCATCATCCTTCACGGATTAGGTCTCTGCCTATTCCGATCTCACATCTGATCGTGTGAGACTTTTGAGAAAGATCGTTTTACTTGGCGAGTTTCCAGCCCGACGCACAACCCCCAACCTGGAGGACCAGAGGTTTTTTGTTAGGGTTCCTTTCCCCTTAGAAGGTTGCCTTCTCCTCGGCTGACGAGAGTCCTCTTCCCGGGTTCATTTTCGGAGTTTTCCTTCTCCTTCACCCTTACCAATACTCACACTTGGGTAAAGTGTGTTGGCACTTTTATCGACAGTCATGTCTAGATCCGCCGTATTCGGTTAAAGCAAGGCTACCTCTTGCAGGATGTGGTTCTTCACCACGTACGGACGGTCTTGGTTATAGCTTCAACAGAGAAAAAGGTCTTGCATATCTCCTCCACTTAAGCCATTTGGTGAGGACCAGTGTAGGGTCTATCCCTAACAAAGATGCTACCTCTACCTTCCCCTTGACCCCCACTATATACTCAACTACTTTTTTTATTTCAGTTAATTATGTTTAATTCTAACTTACTTCATAATTTCTTTTTTATCTAATTTATAATCTGCCACTCAATACTATCATTATTATCAGCAGAACGATCATGGGTTGACCAAGGCTCCCTTCAGAATTTTTTTTTTTCAGGCTTCTCTATATCTGGCAACCATTCACCAATTCTTGAGTTTTAAAGATTTGACATTCTGTAGTATCCATCCATCTGTCTCAAATTCGGTCTTCCAATTCTCCGACTTCCTTCTGGCTTTCCATCTATAATATTCTTCTAACTATTTCATTTTTGGTCATCATCTGCCTATGTCCTGCCCATCTTAGTCTATTTACTTTAATATATGTAATGATATTGATGATTTATACAGCTCATACAAATCCCTGTTACATCTCATTCGCCGCTCTCCATTTTCTTTAATAGTTCCATATGTATACACCTATATCCTTCTGAGTATATTTCTTTAAAATAACAGTCGCGCGGGCATAAGCTGTCCATATACCTCTAACTTGAGCTAATGTTTTTACAATCGTTCCCTGTATAATCCACTTCCCTCAAATAATGATGAATATTATTCTCCCACCTCATTCTTGGTCTACTAACTAGGCGTTTTCCCTCTGGTTTTCCTACAAGAAACTTCCATGCATGTCTTTCATTCCCCATTCGTGCCACATGTCCTGCCCATCGCAGTCTACGAGACTTAACTGAGCTTATTATATATGGCTTCCAATAAAAACCATGTAGTTCACTGTTATGTAGTCTTCTCCATTCAACTGTCTGTTCATCACTCTTTGGTCCAGAAATTTTCCTAAGAACTTTATTCTCAAATACTCGTAATCTCCTTGCTTCCCTTAAAGTAGGAGTCCATGTTTCGCATCAATATAATATAACTGGTAGAATGATAGTTTTATATAATTCAATAACGTTTCTTGAAAGGATTTGGGACGACAAGAGTCCCTGTAATGCATAGTAACATACATTTCCTGAATTGAGCCTATGTCTAATTTATTTGTGCATCTCATTCCTATACATAATTATTATTCCTAAGTATTTGAGTTCAGCCACTTCTTCAAAATTTCCCTCATTTGTCATCAGTTGTCCATTTCCAGTATATAATGCATTTCTATGAGCAAACATATATTTAGTTTTAATGATGTTTACTTCCAGTCCCAATTTCTTAGCATTAACCAATAGAGTGTGCGTGTTGGCCCTTAGTTTCTCCTTGCTATCGCCCAATAGTACTACATCATCAGCATAAACTATATTTGATATCATAAATAATTAAATACATGAAGTTGTTCGATTGGCATATTACTGTGAATAATTTTGGTTCTAATTGTATGTTTCCCACAGAAAGCTATCAACTTAGTTTTGTTAAGTGAAATTAGGTTTTAAACTTTAGCAAATAATTTAGACTTGTTAAGATGTCTATTTGGATAATAGCACCGGTTTCCACTAAATACTCTCGAGGTCATAAACCGGACGGGTACGTTAGGAGAATTTAGTGAGTGAGTGGCACTAGAGCCACAATTTGAGTAACAAGTGTTTGAGGAAGAGCGGGCGTCGCTTTCCCTGATGTTAGCAACCTGTGTACAGTAATTACATTCCCACGAACAAGATGCAACTTGTCTGGACCGTAGATGCTGCTGCGACCATGTGTGAGAAAAATTCCATCATCTTGTTGATGACTCAGTTCAATTCTCACGCTACCGCACACACACTCATTCTCTCAATTGTTCCGCAGTTGTCAAATTATTTAAATATAACAATGCTATTATGTCAAGTATCTACTGATCAATACAGGAGCTTGTATCTATAAGAGGAACAACTCGAGATCTGGGAAGGGTGTCGCCAATAAAATAACGGTAATACATATTATTGTTAGTAACTTATTATTATCATCATCATCATCACCATCACCATTCTAGAAGAAGCGTTGCGGTCTGAATGAAACTCTGGTCATGTGGTTGATAGAGTGTGATGGCTCTAGGAAGCCTTGTTCTAGGTATTCAATTAAAATAGTATTGTCAATTTCAATAATAATAATAATAATAATAATAATAATAATAATAATAATAATAATAATAATAATATAATAATAATAATAATAATAATAATAATAATAATAATAATAATAAAATAATAATAATAATGTATTTATGTACAGATTTTCAATGTTTATACATATTTCTGTGCCTAAAGTTTTATTTTCCTTCTCCACTCGTCTTTATCCATCCACTCCATGTCCTCCAAATCCTCTTGTTCTCATTCCAGTTCTTATTTCTTGTATTTATGAGTTTCGAGGTCTTCCTTTTTTTCTTCTTCCAGGTGGACACCATTCCAATGTTTTTGTCTTCTTGCATTCATCGTCATCTTCTTCTTCCTTCCAAGTATTAGGCCAAGGCCTGTTACGATCCTATAGAAAATTTTCCCTCCAGCGTTTCATAGGACGGCCCAGTGATCTTCGTCCTCTTGGTATATAATTATAAACAGCTTTGGGGATCCGATTTGAACTCATTCTTTCAAGACGGTGTTTCCAATTTAGTTGGTACTGTTTAATATATTCCAAAATTGGCGTAGTCTTCAATTCTTTTAAGAGATCGGTGTTCCTTTTCCGATCCCATCTGGTGTAACCCGCTGTTCTGCGCATGAATCTCATTTCACAAGCCGTTATTCTGCTTTCATGTTGTTTTCTTAGTGTCCATGCTTCACTACCATAGGTCAACACTGGTCTAGCCAAAGTGTTATATAAACGTACTCTGGTGTTTTTGGTTTGTAACAGGGATGGTTTCATAACTTGATTAATAATTCCTAAACTTTTATTATAACTAGTAACTTTTTCAGGGATATCCTTTTCATCCCGGATAGAGAGATAATATCCAAGATCGTACATGCTACAAATTTAATTTCTCAGTTGTATATCTTGTGTAATCTACTGTTGGATATTTAATATTCATTTTTCTCGTATGACAGTATTTCTTATTTATCTATTTTTCAACATCTTCTCAAAAAATTCATTTCCATTGAAATATTTTTTTGATCAAAGTTTTTGTTGAATTCCCATACTTCAGCTCCATATGTGACAGTACTTTTCATTTTAAAATTACATATTTGTAACTTTTTTTTCCTGCTATATGTCTGTTCCATAGATCACCATTTAAAACTGCTGTTATTGATCCATCTATATTTATTCTGTTCTTAATGTCACTTTCTTCCCTATCCTCTTTATCTTCTTTTACCCCCAAATACTCAAATTCTTCACAAATTCTAATATACCCCTTCAGATCTTCTAATATTAAAACCGATTCCGATTGAGGGTCTTTCCACTTTTCAGCGGTTGCCCTTTTACCAGGCGGCTGCTGGCCCTTCACATCCACATGTGTCAATCACAGAGGTAGATGATCAACAGCCAGTGTAGGGGTGACATGTGGTTAGCATGTCGAGTCCCCCAGCCGTTATAGCTGGTTCCTCAACCTGGAGCCGCTACTTATTGTAGCTACCCAATTGCTTCACGATGCGGGGTGGGCACCGGTCCCATACTGGCCGAAATACCATGAGAAAATGTCTTCCCCCATGGAGACTCGAACCAGCGCAAGTCCCGTAGCTCTGCGCCAAGGCTTCCTACCTTAACCGCTCGGCTACGGCGTGGGACATATTAAAACCGAAGATATAATAATAATAATAATAATAATAATAATAATAATAATAATAATAATAATAATAATAATAATAATCCGTCGCGCAGAAAACTGGATAAACTAAGCGAATTCCTCAGCAAATCGAATTTATGGTTTTATGGTGGACCAATTTTGCTGATTTACGGAATATATATTTCTTTTGTTCATTTGGAGAAGCCCAGTTTCTGATGTCAGCTAAATTAAAAATTTTGAACCGCAGTGAAAACAAATAGCTATTTTTAATTTCGGATTTTAAGTAACCTAACCCCTCTTCTAATTATCGGACTTCGTAGATTGTTAGAGAATATACAGTTGACAAATAAATAAAAAAATATTAAATAATAATAACAATTAATTAAATAAAAATAAAACTTAGTTTTATTTAATTAATAAATATGGATTTTCATCAAGTAAACACCAACTCAATTGATTAAATAATAACAATAATAACCTATAATTTTATTAATTAAATGGCTTGATAAAGAAAGTGTAAAATATAAAATAATAATAAAAGTATACCTAGAACTCGGTTATATATTATATTGCCCAAGGAAATATTTAGTGAGCTTTCTTTTTAACTGTTTTTGAGTCGGGCGGTCCTCGATGTACAAGGGGAGGGAATTTTAGAGTAGGTGGCTGAAACAAGTATGGATGAGAAATAGTGAGATGTTCGATGTAGAGAGTTAAATTATCTCTCGAACATGTGTTCAAGTTATGGTGGGAAGATCATGAATGGAAGCGAGTTGAAATATAAAGGGATAATGAGGTTGACAAAGTCTTGTATAAGAAGCAGAGGCAATGTATCTTTCGCTTGTCTTCCAGTCTGAGCTAAGGCAACATTTTAAATGCGATCTGATTTACGGATGTTGCATAAATGTAACGTGCACAAGCATTATAAATTCGTTGCAAGTCTTTGTCCGATTGTAATACTCATGTATGTTAAAGTGAGTCACAATAATCGAGATTATGTTTCTTTCTGTTTGAATGTTGTCACTTTGATATCACTGAGCAACAAAAAATAAACTTTCTTTGTCTCAGAAAGAAAAATATGTGATTCTGATAATATTTTTCTCCTGAATTCAAATATGATATCGGTTTTTATCCATCACGCAAGGTTTCCGAGAGACAAGCATTTATAATTTCAAACACTTTATATTTTCTACATTCGTAACTACACAATATTCGAACATTTGGACTCGGCTAGAAAGTAAGAAATGGCGATTTTCTACTATATTTCGCCTGTGGAGCATCCCTCTTGATAGCCAACAATAATCGGTCAGCATATTAGGATTCCATTTTCCTTGATATCTCTTTTCCATAGCTGAAATCTCCTGAGTTAGCTCATTTGATTTTATTTTACAATGGACAAACGTTTATTAAAAATAATTATTTAAATCCATTAATTGAAATTGAAATAAACAAAACTGTGGGTGATGGAGAAATTCCGAATACATATTTGAAAACACGATAAAAAAACTACATTAAGTACAACTATTGGTACTCATGAGACAAAAATCATGTTGACCAGTGTTATAGATCTAGTATATATACATATATATATATATATATATATATATATATATATATATATATATATATATATTATAATTAAATGTTTAACATTGAGCAATGCAAGCTTAATATGGTATGATAAGAAAAATAAATGCCTGGACGGGATTCGAACCCGGATCTCTCAGTCTGTACCTCAGCGTGATATCCATTACACTACCAGGTGAATCTAATTCAAACACTTATTTTTCTTATATATGTAATATATTCTCCATTATTACTAGATGTCGCGAGAACTCGGTCTTCACTGCCATCTAGTAGCTGACTATAATAAGTAAGCAAATTATTTTTCTTATCATATCATATTAAGCTTGCATTGCTCAATGTTAAACATTTAATTATAACATCTATAAAGCGTCACTGCTATAAGGTAAAAATATTCTCTTTAATTTGCTTACTTGTTATAGTCAGCTACTAGATGGCAGTGAAGACCGAGTTCTCGCGACATCTAGTAATAATGGAGAATATAATACATATATAAGAAAAATAAGTGTTTGAATTGGATTCGCCTGGTAGTGTAATGGATATCACGCTGGTACAGACTCAGAGTTACGGATTCGAATCCCGTCCAGGCATTTATTTTTCTTATCATACCATATATATATATATATATATATATATATATATATATATATATATATATCGGAACAGGCAGCTCTTGCCTAAACCAGGAAGTGAAGAAGAAGAAGAAGAAGAAGAAAAAATATATATATGTCCACCGCTGTGGTGTCGAGGTAGCGTGCTGCCTTGTCACGCAGCGGGCCCGGGTTCGATCCCCGGTCGGGGCAGTTTTTATCGGGGTTTTTCCTCACCTGTAAGACAAATGTTAGGAAAACTTTAAGGCCCAAATGGTCCCCGAAATCATATGACCATCATCATCATCATCCTCCATCTCACCCTTATAATTATCATCATCATCCTTCACAGGTGTGGAAAGCAACGGGAAGCTACCACACCTACAATTCCCTAGTAAAGCTGCAAGCATAGCATGAAAGTGCTATGATTGCAGTGAAGGACCTGCCTTCGGGCAGAATTACTATGGATGGATATATATAAGTTATATAGTAAGTCACAATAATAGAGATTGCGTTTCTTTCTGTTTGAATGTTGTCACTCTGATTTTTAAATAAATCTAATTTAAGAGTTAGAATTACTAGACCAAGTAGGAAGTTGATTTTTTTCCTATTTAAAATATGCAATCCTTAAATGTTAGTACGTACAAAAACAAATTACAACTGTGCTGAAAGGTAGAGACAAATAGAGAAAATACACAACTCACCAGGCCATGTCTAGTTTGGAAATGGGGTCTGTATATTTTACCCACGCACGCTCCAGTTTTGCAACCTCACTGTCACTATGTGATAACAATAAACGTAATGAGTGTAATTCTGTATAAAAATAAAGTACGACCCACTAATACTTACCTCTATTTCGGGCCGACTTTACTGCCAGACGCGGCGTTGCCAAATCTACACGTTCGCTAATATTACACATTTTAATGTAAAATCGACATAACTAACTAACTATCTGGCAGTAACGAACCCGTAGGCTCATGGCCGCGCGGACGTAATATCTCCATACATCCCTATCTTGAGCCAATGTTTTCCAATCATTCTCTGTATAATCTACCTCCCTCAAATGTATGGTTAATGTTGTTCTCCCACCTCATTATTGGTCTACCAACTGACGTTTTCTCTCGCTACATGCCTCTAATATAATGCAAAGCTTCCTGATTCTAGACTATCTTCTCCTGGCCATCTAACTTGCTGTAAAGCGTCAATCGTCCCGCGATTTATCTAATTCCTCCGAGTGGGGGACTACTTATCTCCGGAAAATATTATCCCAGTGGAACCCATGCCCGCGTTTCATGACAGTTGTATGTAAAATGTCACTTTCATTACAATGTTAATATTTAAATTAGAACTAGACGTCCAAAATATATTATAGTGTACACATTTTCAAATGTATGGCTGGTTCCTGACTAGCGGATCGAGGTTCGATACTCGGCGGGGTTGGAAATTTTAATTGTTAAATTAATTTAACTCAATTAAAAATATTCAATCTCGGGGCCATGAGAGGTAGTGGTGCACAAGTTTTAATCGCTAGATTGTGCCCCAAATTCCTGCATTAAATTGCAAACCTCTCCCCAGTGCATATGTTGAGAAGGTGCTGTTGATAGCGATTCGTCCGTCAGATGGGAACGTTAAGGCTGGCGACCCCCTTGGTGAATTTCGATAGGAATAGGTTAGTCTTGAGACTAGAGGCAGGGGTCATAACTGCTAGACTTTCATCGCGAAAGTTTATTACCCTTGAGGGTGAGTCTCCGAATTTAAAAAGGTTGACAATCTATCCATAGTAATTCTGCCCGAAGACAGGTCCTTCACTGCAATCATAACATTTTCATGCTATACTTGCAGCTTTACTAGGGAATTGTACGTGTGGTAGCTTCCAGTTGCTTTCCACACCGGTGAAGGATGATGATGATGATGATGATGATAATGATGGCCATAAGATTTCAGGGACCGTTTGGGCCCTAAAGTTTTCCTGACATTTGTTTTACAGGTGAGGAAAAACCCCAATAAAAATCTCACTCAGAAAAACTGCCCCGGCCGGGGATCGAACCCGGGCCCGCTGCGTGACAAGGCACAGCGGTGGACAGGTTGACAATAACTAACCTAAATTATCTTCTAGTCTACAGCCCCTTAAAATTCTCTCATTTTTTGTAGCAGAAAACTTTTAAAACATTGTTCTGATTTTAGAAGAATTAATACAAATTTTGTATTAATACATTTTAAGTTTATTTTGTCAGATTTTGCCCTATATACCAGTTTTGCAGTGAGATTAAATTAAGTATGTTCCGGGCTTGAAGGCGGCTCATTAGCAAGGGAACCCCCTGCATACATAACAAACCATTTACTGTCTTGTGTCAGACAAAATAAAAAAAAAAATGTAACCTACTTGGCTGACTTCAAGAAAACCCTCATTACATCATCATTAATATGGTCTACATGTTCTTGGAAACAAAGTTATAAGAATGTTAAGAGTTTTATAAATATTCTTCTTCTTATTATTTTTTGGCTATTCCTCTGAGAGATACGAGTAATATATTTTTTACTTGGGTGGGCTACCAACCCGTCCGCAAAACCCCCTTCCAAGAGGACCAGGTGATTTGTGATCGAGGTTTTCTTCCTCTACAGCAGGTACCTTTACATGGTTAACAAGACTGCTCTTCCCTTTTGCTGGTTTTCTCTTCCGTCTTCTTTACCCTTGAGAACGTATTGTTCTTCATCCGCCTCTGAAGTCGTTGGAATTGTTTTTAATATATTTTAAGAATGGGCTCTTCTAGGCTAACGAAACAAGCACTGTTGTACCAGCCTCAAGTTGGACTTCCTGGTAGAAGATGGGAAGATGGATTCTGAGAGCGGAACAGGCCGAGGGCCTACCATGAAGATTATTATTGTTATTATTATTATTGTTATTATTATTATTATTATTATTATTATTATTATTATTATTATTATTATTATTATTATTATTATTATTATTATTATTATTATTATTATTATTATTTATTTGGGGATTCAGTCCTTAACCTCGACATATGATACATGGGAGAATCGATTTTTATCACTCTACAAGTAACTTAAGTTCAATCTGATTGGTATTATAACTGGGCTACATTTTTTGGATGCGATTATACATTTATTTTGGATTAACTTTTTTTTAGTTCATGGATTTGTTTTCATAATTATGAAATAATGAATAGTGAATTAACCTTCGGCTGAATTATTTTGAAAAATGTATTTGTATTTATGGTTGTTATATTATTACTGTTATTGGTTTGTATTTTAAAAGTTTAATTTTATTTTATTTTTATTAATTTTCCAGAGAAGGTTAATTCCCGTGATATTATG
This sequence comes from Diploptera punctata, assembly GCA_030220185.1. Lineage (NCBI taxonomy): Eukaryota > Metazoa > Arthropoda > Insecta > Blattodea > Blaberidae > Diploptera > Diploptera punctata. The sequence goes on from JASPKZ010009795.1 coordinate 1,880,904, forward strand.
GTACAAGAAGATCCTATCTATAGAATACAGAGTTTAATAATTTTATTATGCACTATGTTAGGTTGATTTTAATTTTAAAAATTATTTTTTGGAGTGATGGGTAGATAAAAGTATTTTTAAAACATAAATCTATTATGGGAGAATAACATTAACTATAATTTGAGGGAAGTAGATTATATAGGGAATGATTGGAAAGCATTAGCTCAGGACAGGGATGTATGGAGAGCTTATGCCCGTGCGGCCATGAACCTATGGGTTCGATACTGCCAGTGAGTAAGTAAGTAAGTAAGTATTATTAATTGATCTAATTATTTTGATTCCATCCATCCATCCATAGTAATTCTGCCCGAGGGCAGGCCCTTCACTGCAATCATAGCATTTTTCATGCTATGCTTGCAGCTTTGCTAGGGAATTGTAGGTGTGGTAGCTTCCCGTTGCTTTCCACACCGGTAATGGATGAACATGATGATGATAAGGACGGTGATGATGGCCATATGATTTCGGGGACCGTTTGGGCCTTAATGTTTTCCTGGCATTTGTCTTACAGGTGAGGAAAAACCCCGATAAAAACCTCGCCCAGAAAAATGCCCCGACCGGGGATCGAACCCGGTCCCGCTGCGTGACAAGGCAGCATGCTACCTCGAGACCACAGCGGTGGACATTATTTTGATTAGAAGACTAAATTATCTTAGGGATAACGGTATGTTAAGTAACTGTATTTCATACTCATGCTTTTTACTTTATTTTTTAACTGATAAAAATAATTAACTGGCAAATAGATTCAAAATCTCAATAGAAACTTAATGTAATAATAATAATAATAATAATAATAATAATAATAATAATAATAATAATAATAATAATAGCTTTATTTTACCTGGCAGAGTTAAGGCCTTAAGGCCTTGTCTACCACTCAACCAGGTTTAAAAAAATACAAACAAACAAAAATAATCTTAAATCTAAATTACAATATATATATAAACGATTACAAGTTATGAATACAATACAATTAATATTTATAATTTATTTTGATTTACTCTAAATTTAACGAATTAAATATATAATATGTACAAAATATATAAAAGAATAGAGGAAAATATTAATGACATAGTATAAAATTAAATAAATAGAGAAAAATTAATTATTAGACAACAGGTAACTGTAGAAGCGTGACTTAAAGGTGCCAAGTGTGCGGCAACCCCTGATATCTTGAGGAAGGAGATTTCAGGAGCGGGCAGAGGCTACTGTGAAGGAAGTAGAATAGGAGGAAGTGCTATGAAGAGGAATTGTTAGCAGACTGCTATCTTGTGACCTAGTGTCAATATTGTGGTAAGAGGATAACTTCTCAAATCTGGACGCCAGGTAAGTAGGAATGTAGGAATTCAGAAGCTTGAAAAGCAGGTTTATGATAAAAGATAACCACTCAAAACAAAATTAAATAATTTTGCTACTTGACAAGCACATGTACGGACACACATCACAGAAACTAAAGTGATAGGCCACCTCAAAAACTGTTTACTTACAGGCCTAAAGGGAAGAGATCTTGGAAGGCTAAAGAAGCGATGGTGAGACCAGTTCATCTGAGGCGGAACAGGCATGAAGGCCAGTTCTTGGTAGAATTCGATAACGATGAATTTCGTTACGGCGAAGTGCCATTACTTAATTCGTCGGTTTTTAAGGTTTTCTGGATAAATTTAGCTATATTTTGAGCACCCCTGAAGTGTGAATGAAATGTAACACAGTTGTTAGAATAACACTTGTAGTTTCGCACAGTGCCAAAATATTTCCACGAGGAAGTAACAGCCTTGGTTTTAGTTTAAGACTTCAAGTGGTCATGTAACAGTTACAGCTTCCAACACTTGAGATGTAGACAGAAGCGCCTCCCCCCCCTTGTTATTTTTAACTGCTATCATCATTGTGGCGCCCCTCACTCCAGTAAACTTTAAAAATAACACTCATTTTTAACCTTTCACTTTCACTTGTTTAAATCTGTATATATCCATCATAAATAAATGTTGATGACGTGGTCAAAATATAATTTAACACATTGATACTTGCAGGTCCAAAACTGCACGGAGATAAGCTCTTCATACATCTCTATCCTGAGTTAATAATTTTCAACCGTTCGTTCTTTATAATCTACGATGATTTGAGGCAGGTGAATTACGGAGGGAATTATTGGAAAATATTAACTTACAGTTAGCATAGCTTTAATATGGTTTTTAAGCTCCTAAATAGAACAAGGAAGCTTTACTGCTAAGTAATAATATTTAATACTTACTTACTCACTGCCACTATCGAGCCCGTAGGTTCATGTCCGCGCGGACATAAGCTCTCCATATATCCCTATCCTGAGCTAATGATTTCCAATCATTCCCTGCATAATCTACTTTCCTCAAATCATAGTTAATGTTATTCTTTCACCTCATTCTTGGTCTACCAACTGGGCGTTTCCCCTCTGACTTTCCTACAAGAAGCTTCCATGCAAGTCTTTCAATAATATTTAATAATAATAATAATAATAATATTTTTTTATTATTCCGGCTTTTACAATGAATATACATTTTTCCGGCATCCATGTTCACAGTTAACTACACATTTGTTTCAACACATTTTTCCATTCTTGTCTGTTCATCCATATATCTTCTTCTATTTCCCATTCCCTCTTAGTTTCATTGATTCCCTGAATCCACGTAATATTTGGTCTACCCTTCTTTTTCCTTCTCTGTGGTTCCCAATCCATGATTATCTTAGGTAATAATAATATGATAAATTATATGAGAAACACTAATTAATATATGTACTTTTTACTGGGTAATGATGAAGTCGAGGTTAGAGCAAATATAAATTTAGATTTCGTTTAAAAGATGTCAATGTACACACTGGCACTATCGTACCCATAGGTTCATGATCGTGCACGTAAGCTCTGAATCGCCCCTATCCTTGGCTAATATTTTCCAATCATTCCCTGTATGATCATTGTTAAAGTTATTCTCCCTTCTCTTTCTTCGCCTTCCTACTGGGCGTTTTCTCTGTGTTTTTTAAGGAGTTTACAACCCTCTGTTTCATTCACAATTCGTGCCACATGTCCCGCCCATCGCAATTTACGAGGCATAGGTGTTCTTATTATATCTGCTTTCTTATAAAGACCATATAACTCATCACCTTTATTCATCTGTCTGTTCATCTCCCTTTGGTACACAATTTTTTCTAAGAACTTTATTCTCAAATACTAGCAAGCTCTCCTCCCTTAAAGTAAGGAGGCCTATTAGGATTTTGTATGTGTTCCTTCGGAGGTGTTTTATACTTACAGTTGATTTAGGAGAGATTCCTTTATGATTATTGGTAGTGTGCCGCAATAAGTCAGTAAAAGTAATAAATAATAGTTTTAAAAAACAAAAGCAATACGCTTTATTAGAAAACTGAACTAAAAAAAAAATAATTTTAATTTCCAACACGCTTGGGATAAAATCAAAGTGGTCAACAAAAAAATCATCTCCAACATATCTAGAATAAAACTAGAGTTATCTACAAAAAAAAGTAATTTTACCATCAAAAGCGTGGGGTGCTTTTTATGGTTTTTACGTTTTCTTCTTACAGACTTCATTTTTACCAATATACGAGTATGTGTATTATCAAATATATTAATTGATATAGAGCACCCCACGCTTTTGATGGTAAAATTATTTTTTTATAGATAACTCTAGTTTTATTCTAGATGTGTTGGAAATGAATTTTTTGTTGGCCACTTTAATTTTGTCCCAAGCGTGTTGGAAATGACATATAGGCCCTATACGAAAACAAGTATATCTAAATTAGTATGGTTCAAATTCTTCCCTGTAGGGGGAGAGCGTCTAAATCTCTGTTAAGGAAAACGTGGGCTTAGAAGAAGAAGAAGAAGAAGAAGAAGAAGAAGAAGAGGAGGAAAAAAAAAGAAAAAGAATAATAATAATAATAATAATAATAATAATAAGTTCATATTAATCAAAAAACTTTAATTTGGAAACTGCGTGCAAAAAATATTGAATATAAATTAGGTAAACATTATGGAAGTATTAAAAATACTCGTATATGTTTATAGAGATCTACTTACATGATGGATGTGTCTCCTTCCATCAGCTCCATCTCACCACACCCATGACCGTAGTCTCTAAATATACAGTATATCCTCAATCTGTTTACTTCAATAATATTTCTAAGGTTTGAAAAGGGGAGTGAAAGTATTGTTCTGGAGTTTACCATATTAGCTAACTTTAGCTTTCAATTTTTAAAATACAATGTAAACTTACTTACTTACTCGCTGGCACTATCGAACCCGTAGATTCTTGGCCAAGCGGACATAAACTCTCCATACATCCCTATCCTGAGCTAATGCTTTCCAATCATCCCCTGTATAATCTACTGTTGTTCTCCCACCTCAATCTTGGTCTACCAACTGGGCGTTTTTCCTCTGCCTTTCCTACAAGAAGCTTTTTTGCAAGTGTTTCATTCCACATACGCGCAACATGTCCTGCCCGTCGCAGTCTACGAGACTTCATCATCATCATCATAGTACATTCACGAATTTAGGCCATTTGTTGACCTGTTTCGGCCTCAAGAGAAACACCATCCAAAAGTCTTTTGAGTGGACGTCCTGGTCTTCTTCTTCCTGCAGGTTGATATCTTAACATTTGTTTGGGTATTCTGTGATCTTCCATTCGATGAACATGTTGCATCAATCTTGACTTATAATCAGAAATTTTGTTTTCTAAAGATTCCATGTGTAATTCTTCCAAGATGTCTTCATTTTTTTTGTGATCCAGTAGTGTGTATCCTTCAGTCCTCCGAAGATATCTCATTTCAGCAGATCTAAGTCTCTGTATATCCTTCTGTTTCAACGTCCATACTTCACTACCATACAAAAGAGTTGGAAGAGCCAGTGTTTTATACACTTTCAGTCTAGAATGCTTTTGGACTAATTGTGGCTTGAAGATAGAATGACTTAACTGTTCTTATTATATCTGGCTTCCTATAAAGACCATGTAGTTCCTTGTTATATAGTCTTCTCCATTCACCTGTCGGTTCATCCCTCTTTGGTCCAAAAATTTCCATAAGAACTTTATTCTCAAAAACTCGTAATCTCATTTCCTCCCTTAAAGTAAGAGTCCATGTTTCGCATCCATATAATATAACTGGTAAAATAATAGTTTTATATATTTTCAGCTTAACGTTTTTTGAAAGGAGTTGGGGCATCAAAAGTCTCTGCAATGCATAATAACACACATTTCCAGAATTGAGCCTATGTTTAATTTCTTTGTGCATCTCATTCCTATTTGTGATTACTGTTCCTAGGTATTTGAATTCAGCCACTTCCTCAAAATTTGTCCATTAATTTCATTTAAATATTAAAGTGCTATTTATGACAGTAAGAATCCACGTTTCGGGTCCATTGCTACAAAACCATAAGTTTACCAACATTGTTTTGTGTAATTGCAACCTGTGACTCTCACAAAAAAGTATTTCTTATTACCTTTGAAAATAAAATTTTACGAAAAAAAAATTGCGCAGTTAATGATAATAAAGGATAGAGAATAAGGAAGAACAGGTAATCAGGAATATTGCATCAAGAGCTGGATATAGTAACAATAGTCAAGACTACGATGGCTTGATCACATATTACATCAAAACAAGACAAGGAAACAAAAGTAGTTGTGAGCAAATAATTATTCATGAGCTAAAAGACCATTGGAAATACCAATTGTACCAAAGATCTCACACAGGCAGAAGACCACGTGGAAGAAGTGGACAATGTCGAAAAAAAACCCGAGTGGCACACAATTGTTTAATAGAAATGTAAGGAGAACTTCGTCCGCCATTAATCGGATTCGTTACTGTAAGTGGCTGTTATCTGGGTGTTTCTCTGTGCTTTTGAATTACATCTGAGGTGGCTTGCTAGGCCGGTCTGAATTGGGTTTAATTTTGGGACAGAGTCTTGTCAATCCTCCTAATATATTTTGGGTACTAGGGACCCTGGATGAGCTTTCTTCGCTTCGACTTCGAGTCTCTTCTGCCCGTTGTTGGTTGCTCTTCGCTTCCCCTCTCCTCTTACTAGCCTATAGCTTTCGCTCACATGCTTCTGGTTCATGGGATACTGAGGCCTCCGCCCCCCCAAGACAAGGCAGAGATCCTCTTTTGGGATATTGTAAGAGATTTAGTGACATTAGTTTAATTAAAGCTTTATCCATATTCCTAACTGTTAATATTTTTGTAAATTATCCCTGGTGCTGTGAAAGAGAAAACCTTTTGGCCTAACTCCAGTGGGCAAAATAAATAATTATCATTTTTTAATGCCCCAGGTTGTCCTTTTTTGGACATTTCTGCTGTTCTCTCCTGCCATTGGCGTAATTGCAACCCACTTCTAAGGTTGGGGCGCCTGGAAGGCAGGGTTACGTTGCCCCGTTGATATGATGGGTGATGATGATGGTAGTGGTGCGCCAGGAGGGTCCTTAATCCTAAGATGGTTGCGATTGCCATATGATGTTTGGGAACCGTTTGGGCCTTAAAGTTCGCTGACATTTATCTTACAGGTGAGGAAAACCCCGATAAAAACCTCACCCAGGAAACTGTCCCGACCGGGGATCGAACCCGGACCCGCTGCGTGACAAGGCAGCACGCTACCTCGAGACCACAGCGGTGAACATTATTATTGTTATTATTATTATTATTATTATTATTATTATTATTCATTCTGAGAATTTTCCTCATCATTGAGGGTTTTCTCCAACCAATCTTAGCAATTAACATGAATTATATATATATAAACTACGGACTTATAGACTATCATTTTGCAACAAAGATTCACAAATTTCCCTTAATTAAAGTTCTCCATCGTTCTCTGCCCTCTGTGTCTTCATCTGTTACAGTAAATTTCCTCATTGAATTTATTATTATTATTATTATTATTATTATTATTATTATTATTATTATTATTATTATTATTATTATTATTTGTTTTTAAAGGTTTGTTGATACATTTTCAATAACCTGCGCGTTTGAATCGGTCCCAGTGAACGAAAGACCTACTCTTTTGAACTAAGGAGTGTCCAACTGTCTAAACCCGTACATCTTCACGTACAGCTAGGATGTTCCATTGTGAGGGTTACTTAACCAAGCTAATGTATTTATACTTATTTCTCTATAGATTTTAGCGAGTGACAAGTGGTTAACTTATTGCCTCAAAGAGACAAGTAGGATATAACGTGGATGCCCAGAGGTTCTATTTTAGGCTTGAGATTCTATTACGAACACGAAATTCATCAGATTCGGAGCCCTTGGCTTGTCTCTTCCGGAGGAATTTTGTAAGGATTTTTCTATCCTATAAATCTATTGGTATTGGCTGGGTTTTAACTCACAGTGTTCGTGATCAGAGACACACTGTGTAAGAGAGTGCATGTAAATAACATTAGGCCTATACGTGAATTCGAAGATTTTTGTTGGGTCTAAAACTCCTTACAAGTAACAAGTTCGAGAACCAATGTCAAGCTTCGTGGTCGCGTAGGTTTTATTTATATGTAGGCCTACGGTAAATTTTAACGGGGCACCCCATAGCATAATTGATTAGGGCTTAAGGCATTATGCTACAAGCCGGAAGGTCGGGGGTTTGAGTTGGGTGGGTCAAGACTTTTAAACTGGTATATACCTTCTGGCGGCACCATTGTCCTGGGGTCGATTCAGTCATTAACGGAAATGAATACTATGGGAATAAATATGGTCGTCGCGCAGGACTGATAACCTGATTGACATCTCGTGCCGATTGTCTAGAAAGGTGGGAGCCTTATTTCCTTCCATCCGAAGGGCCTCTGGGATCCATGGATTTTTTAGAATGGAAAAATCAAAGGGATAAGTCCTCCAGGAGAGATTTTAAGTCATGGATACCCGAGTGTGAAGATTTTCGGGTTCGTAAAAGAACCTCAAGTCTAAATTAAAGTCTCTGAACAAAATTTAATCGGCATTTCCCATTAAAATAATACCGTTGTTGTCTACTAGATTTCTATTTGTGGCGATGTGCTAACCACTTCCCACTCGCTGACATCTATATGAAAATAAGTGTAACAATTACCTTGGTTAAGTAACTCAGGTCCACCGTTGTGGTCTCGAGATAGCGTGTTGCCTTGTCACGCAGCGGGCCCGGATTCGATTTCCGATCGGAACAAGCTTCGTGAGTGAGGTTTTTTCGGGATTTTTCCTCACTTGTAAGACAAATGTCAGGAAGCTTTGAGGCCCAAACGGTCCCCGAACATCATCTGGCCATCACCATCACCATCATCATCCTCCGGTGTGGAAAGCAACGGGAAGCTACCACGCCTATAATTCCCTAGTAAAGCTGCAAAGCATATAGCATGAAAATGCTATGATTTCAGTGATAGACCTGTCTTAGGGCAGAACAGTATAGATAGAAGTAATTCTCACTAGGGAGCACACTTGTCCCCACATGGGGTTGTAGGCCTGCGGTATATAGACTATACTTTATTCTTTAGTTGAAACGGGATCCTAGTGGTTAACGTGCTTTGCCTTTGTGTTTATTGCTTCTTAGATATTAGAAGCAGGCTTTCACGGCCGGTAATTATAATGTTAAAAGAATCCGGGCTATGTGGCTGTGGTCTGTAACTGGTGTTTCTTCCAGACGTTTCTCCCTCAACTGCGGAGGGCATCTTCAGTGGTGAGTGCTTCTAGGTGGTGTTACACCATGTCGAGTCTACGACAAGAAGCACTCGCCACTGAAGATGTCCTCCGAAGTTGAGGGAGAAACGTCTGGAAGAACACCAGTTATAGACCACGGCCACATAGCCCGATCTTTTAACTTTATGCATTTACTAGTGTACCGCCCGAGCTGTGTGCTGAATATTGATCATATTAGTGCAGTTCTTATTTCTCCCTTCTAACATTCACACTTGAAGGAACTTACTTGTAATTTTATATGGTGTGGAATTACTTTGATGTTATTTTTTACGATTTCCTCACACAAGTTCATTTGTGGCAGTCGATGAAATAACAGTCGGGAGGTTTTCAAGCCACGCTCTTTTCTTAAACAAATAAAAGCGCTTTAAATGATCCACAGAGAACAGAAATCCTTTCTTTCTAGATTTCTACTTAATTAAAGTGCCTTTTACATTACAGAATATTGATATCCTTAGACTGTGTGTCACGTGTGGGCGTGAAAGGGCCGACCATTTTGTTCAGAGGCTACTTACTTCGGTTTTGGGCCCTTTTACGTGCCATAAATCTACGACATGAGACCGGCGGTTTTATTTTCATTCAAATTAAATTAATTTTTATGCGCTTAAGAATCGATCCACTCCGGCCGGGTTTGAATCTGCGAACCTCGTATAGTCGGCACAGTCATTTAGTTTACAGGCGCTTTGCTTTGTTGTTAGGTTGGTTTATTTTGCACGCATAAATATTTAGCATATCAAGCGCGTTGTCACGTTTTGGAATGGAATAGAATAGATTTATTTAGCCTGATGGAATTACGGCCATGTGGTCTCTTCCACTCACCAGGACAAACATATGTTACATTTAAATAAAAAAAATCAATAACAGTACATTCTAAACAATTAATTATCTGTCAAACTGAACAATCATGAAAATGCATCCATCCATCCATAGTAATTCTGCCCGAAGGCAGGTCCTTCACTGCAATCATACCATTTTCATGCTTTACTAGGGAATTGTAGGTGTGGTAGCTTCCCGTTGCTTTCCATACCGGTGAAGGATGATGATGATAATGATGATGATGGCCATATGATTTCCGGGACCGTTCGGGCCTTAAAGTTTTCCTGACATTTGTCTTACAGGTGAGGAAAAACCCCGATAAAAACCTCACCCAGAAAAACTGCCCCGACCGGGGATCGAACCCGGGCCCGCTGCGTGACAAGGCTGCACGCTACCTCGAGATCACAGCGGTGGACATAATGAAAATAATGTCTAATAATACAATCAAAATAAATACAATTAAAATCAAACTAATGAAATTATGTACACACAAAGGAAAAACAGTTCGAATCTACTATAGGCCTACATTAAAAGAAATAAAACAAATACAAAGAAAGCAATAAACTATAATGAATTACTCTATCGCTTAGGCTATATATAAGACATTAGGTAAATATATTGACAAATCTTAATGCTGTTTGTATTAAATAATGAAAAAACAAATTATTAATTGTTAAAAAGTAATATTAGTGAGTTGTTTCTGTTAATATCTTTTTTTTAAATTTGTTTCTGAAAGATGGTAAAGTTTCACAGTCTCTTACATAGGGTGGAAGAGAATTCCTGCTCTAGCAAGATCTGTAAAATATTTCGAGGAATAGGTAGTGTGATGAGGAGGGATATAAAGGACAATGTGCTGATTGGATCGGGTATCTAATATATGTGTATCAGAGAGTCTAGTGAAGCGGTGTAATAAATAATAAGATAATGATGTGTGTAATATTTTATAGAGAAGAGATAGGGGATGAATAGTTCTACGATCTTGTAGACGAAGTCTTGACAATTGTTCCAGGGATGGTGTAACGTGATCAAATTAAAAATTTATTCACTAGATAAATAGTTGACTGGGAGTAGATGTCTGCCAGAATCAATCACTGCTCTTGAGGCTGCTATAGCGCGCTGGTAAGGTTTGAAATTACTGAGATGTTGACAGCTGTATTTCTGCTAACCACATACATAAAGCGGCCACTTCCATTGAATATCCATATTGGCAACAGTATCGTGAAAACATCAGAGCCGGAGATCCAATGGCTGGAGTATAAAGCAAGTTTTCTAGGTTAAAAAATGGCTTACCTGATTCTTTCCCTCTACCCTTAATATAAAATCGCCAAGGTGCGATAGGCCTAGAAGACCCTTGGCCTACCAGCCGACTGCTGGCCTCACAGTCATGCATGTTAATCGCAGAAGTGGACGATCATAAAGCCAGTATAGGGGTGAAAATGTGGTCAGCGTGTCGGATACCCCAGCCACTATAACTGGTTTTCTCAACCTTGAGTCACAATTTATTGTTGCTACCTAATTTTATCAAGATCCTGGGTGAGCATCGGTCCCATACTGGACGATATTCCATGAGAAAAGTCTTCCTCCATTGGGGACTCAAACCAGTTCAAGTCCCGTACCTCTGCATCAGCGCATCATACTTTTAACCGCTCTGCTAAGGTGCGGAACACAGCAATAAGAAGTGTGTCATGAAATGTTTAGGTAGACCATAATTTTATAAAATACCGATAGTAGTTCTACAATCTACAATGGTGTAACAGTCTAACGTTGGTCCTTAGCCTCTCCTTTGTTAGGAGTTACTAGACCAAGTTAATTTAGTTCTTCTTCTTCTTCTTCCTTTCATTTGATAGACCTAGTGGTCTGTTACGGTCTCAATTCAACGTTTGAAGGGTCTGCCCAAAGGTCTCTTGCCTGGTGGCTGGTAATTTAAGATTTGACGTGGCATTCTTGTTCTGCTCATTCTTATTACGTGAGATTTCCAGTTGTTTCTGTATTTTTTTACATATTGCATGACTGATTCTGTTTGTAATTCTTTGAGAATCTCAGAATTCCTTTTATGGTCTGTTCTTGAGTAACCTGCAGTACGTCTCATAAATTTCATTTCTGCCGCAGTTAGTCTTTGTTCATCTACACTGCGAATTGTCCAGGCCTCACTGCCGTAACACAATATGAGTCTGGCCAGTGTTTTATAAATTCTAGTTCGTGTTGCTGTACTGTGTTTGGCTTGAAAATATTATATATAATTCCTGTTACTCGGTTAAATGTTATAATTTTTTGACTAAAATCTTTTTCCTCTTCATATGTAACTTGGTATCCGAGATAGTTAAATGTGTTGGTTTGTTCTAATATTTTATTATTTTTACTCTAATTTCCCTAAATATGTAATGAATGGTATGCGGTCAACATACCGACCCAATGAGACATCTAGTAGGCAACTACGATATTACAAGAATGAAGGAGGTCAGGAAATTTTGCTTAGAGGTCTCTTTATTCAGGCTTACGAATCTTTTACGAGCCTTAAAATCTCCAGACTCGGAACTCGCGGCTTAATGTCCCTCCCGGAGGACTTGTTCCTTGAATTTTTCCATCCTAAAAAATCCATCGATTCCGGCATGGTTTGAACTTTCTACCTCGGGACCAGAGACAAAGAACATAACCACTAGTCCACTGCGGCCGAATTATAGGGCCTGTAGTACTTTTAGATACTCCATAGTACTTGGTTATCAAAATTCTGAGATTGGCATGGGATCTTCTAGAAGTTATTTTGCGTATTGCCTTGTCAGCCTGCTGCAGGCCTCACCAAAGCATCAGTCCTTTGTGGTACACATGTAAAATGTAAAAGTATACTTTTTAATAACCGAAAGGGGAAAATGCTTCTGAGTATGTAAAAAGAAACTGACCACGCCTCCCTGCTGGGGAACACGTGGTTCATATCTCGTAACAAATTACATTTTTAACAGTCAGGCTTTAAAAACTGAAACCGCTACTTCCACCTTTGTGCTTCCAGACATAATTAACTAACTCTGTGGATTATGGCAACCTTAGCTCCTACGTCGTATTCACTAAGACCCTCCACGGGTCCCTCCCTATCCTCAAAAAACAGATTCCAATACAATTCTTGGAAAATATTCTCCCAGCTGCGCCGAGGCCTTCAAAGTTAAACTCCTATAAACCTAAATGGTGTGACAGGCTTAGAAGTCCTTTCGCCTACCAAGAAGCTGCTGGTCTCACATCCACACGTGCAATTTTCAGATGTCGGAAATTTAGATTAAGTTTATGTTTAAGACTCTCCTGGTAATTCATTATCATTTATCATCAATCATATCATCATAATTTTGCCTTTCAGGCGCCTCTTATTCCAAAGTGGATTAAAATTCCGCCAATGCCATAAGAGAAACAGAAATATCGTAAAGACAACCTAGTGGCATTTGAAAAAATAGTAATAGTAATAATAATAATAATAATAATAATAATAATAATAATAATAAAACAAATAATAATAATAATAATAATAATAATAATACTTTTTTGGGCATTTATTGATTGACAAATGTTTATTTCTAAGTAAACTGTACTCTGGCCAAATTCCCGACCTTGCTTGAGGTCGCAGTGTGTTAGTCATTTGTTTCGCGATATTTTCTTGTCGACAAGGAAAATGTGCTTGAGTTGTTTGTTATAAATATGCTCTGAATATTGGACATTTTAAACATACAGTACAAGAATTCGCCGTGGGCTCGGCTGAGGCAGATGTCCAACAGACGGCAGCAAAAACTCAGACTATCATCAGAAACGATTATTGTCAGATGTTCTGTTGGACGCAAACCAGAATTTACCAATACCCATTATTGCAGATCCACAATTTTACTATAGCGTGCTATTTTCTTAAAACTGGATAATAGAATGTAAGCTTTTTTGAAATAATAATAAAAACAATGATATAATGTTAATAATAATAATAATAATAATAATAATAATAATAATAATAATAATAATAATAATAATAATATTTAAAACTATTTTAACAATGTAAACACGTCTTCCGATGCCCAATGTTGAATATCATAATATGATAAATATTGAATTTAAATTTATTGTTCAGTTTTCCCTTTTACATCTTGTTCTTTCTGTATTCATATTTCCTGCAATGTTGTTTTTATGTCCTGAATCCAAGTTGTATTTGGTCTCCTTCTCTTCAACCTCTAATGTTCAACACTTTATTCGGTAATTGCTTAGTCATTCTTTCCACATGGCCGTACCATTGCAGTTTTTTGTAGTCCTACATAATCTTAATCCCACTTTAATTTAACCAATTTTTTTTCCCCCCCTATTCGTGTCTCTTACTTATATTAAATCTGATATTTTCCGATCCGATTGAGGGTCTTTCCACTTTTCAGCGGTTGCCCTTTTACCAGCCGGCTGCTGGCCCTTCACATCCACATGTGTCAATCACAGAGGTAGATGATCAACAGCCAGTGTAGGGGTGACATGTGGTTAGCATGTCGAGTCCCCCAGCCGTTATAGCTGGTTCCTCAACCTGGAGCCGCTACTTATTGTAGCTTCCCAATTGCCTCACGATGCTGGGTGGGCACCGGTCCCATACTGGCCGAAATACCATGAGAAAATTTCTTCTCCCATGGAGACTCGAACCAGCGCAAGTCCCGTAGCTCTGCGCCAAGGCTTCCTACCTTAACCGCTCGGCTACGGCGCGGGACTTTCCACACATAATAATTTAATAATGATAATAATTGGCATAGTAATAATAACTTAATAATAATGTCGTTCCTTATAATCAGTAGTTATAATACTCGCCTCTGGTTCCGAGGTTGACAGATTCAAACAGGCTAGGGTCAATGGACTTTTTTCTCCAGCCATTTCACTCAAATTAATCTTCTTCCCTAAGATCCCTTTGTTTCACACTTCTTCTTACTGTATACATCCCATATTATCTTGGCCTTTCTCTTCCTGCCTTCCTCTAGCCTCTCATTTAAGCACATTCTTTGGCTTTTATCATCATCCATTAGGATAGTATGAATTGTACACCCTTAGACAAAAAAAAAAAAAGAGTCATCTCTTGATTCTGTCAACCGATCAGGGAACTTCGTGAGCACTCGCAGAAGCCTTATTCACAATAACACGTTTTCAATAATTGTACTGTGTTGTTTGCTAGTTAACTCAGTGCACACTCAAGTAACATAAAAGAGAGAGCTTGCGTTTGTGTGTTTCCGTGGTCGAGAGGTTTAACACACAACATCTGCGTTCGTAACCTCACGGGTTCGATTCCCGTTCTACTTTTTTTTTTACTGAATATTAGGATAGCATTCGCCCATAATATAGTTTCATATTTAATTTTATATTTGAGTTTTATGGCTTTAATGCACACACAAAACACATAAATGAAAACCTTCTAATAATTAAATGAAGAAAGAAAATAATATCTTCTAAAATGAAAACTAACAAAATTAATATCGGGTGTATGAACCCTCAGCATCTATCACCGTCCTCAATCTGCGGGGCATTGATGCAATAACATTTCTACAGTCACGTGGACTTTCGGCTAGAGCATCCCAGACGTCCTGAATTTGTGCCCATAAGCCATCTTTCGTCTTTCGTGCATCTGCAGGACAATTAGAGTTCATTATAAACAAACTTGTTAGAGGCTGTTGCTTTTGCGCAGAACGTGTGCGCATCAGTCTATTAAAATCAATACATTGACATCACCTAGAACAAACCCTGAATGTGGTGAAATAATTGTTACAATTACGACATTAACATTGATTTAGTTCAATTGTCAAAATAAAATGTATTTAATTCATGAAACATATTAATACAAATATCACGAAAAAACTACTTAATTGAGGACGCGAACCTGCGACCTTCATTAACAGAAACAGTGACTGCATGCTTTACCGCTGACCTAACAGGGCACGTAGGAGTATCTTCACTCAGTTCATGCCACATAACGCAGTAGCTCAGGGCCTGCACAATTATGACTAGTTTACTAGTGTGAACCCAGCGATGTGTCAAGTAGGACTTGGAAGAAATATGCGTTCAAGAGATGGCTCATTTTTTTGGTCTAAATGTGTACATATCACCTCAAACAGTTTTCTTCTAGTTTTTGTAGTATATCCTTTTCGACATCCATAATATTGTTTTTTTTATCCCTTCTTAACATTAATATAGGTCGCCTGAAAAACTTCATTTCTACTGCTAACAGGGTTGCTGTTGATGGATTTTTAAGGGCGTAAAAATCTTGAGCATTTCTTCTTTTTAAAAGGGAAAGAAAGCCGTGAGTTCCGTGTCGTAGATTTACAGCATATAAACGAGTATCAAGCCTGAAATAAGAGGACTCTAAGTACATTTCATGTCAAGCTTTGAATTGTGACGCTAATATCATGACCTGTTAAAGAGCATCATTAAATAAAAATACTCACCTCATCATCACATGATGATAAAGCCCATATCGAGCCTTGGCCTCCCCAATCCTCTTTCTCCATACTTTTCTATTCACCGCAGCCGACTTCCAATTCCTGATACCAAGCATCTGGTTAGCGTAATTTCCCACTGCATCCTCCCACCTATTTTTTGGGTTTCCTTGAGATCTTCTTCCGTTAAACGTTGCCTTCATTACCTTCTTCGGAATTATTTGATCCTACATTCTGTGCACATGTTCACGCATTGTAACATCTTAAGGCGGATTATTTTGTCTAAATTAGGCATTCCGTATAGTTGTTTAAGTTCTAAATTATTTATAATTCTCCATACACCATTTTCAGTAATGGACACATATATTTTTCGTAATATATTTCATATCCAAGGTATTAACCAAATCAGCACTCTTCTGGGAGAAGACCCAGGTCTCACAGCCATACGTCACAACTGAATGAATCATATTTTATACATAAGGATTTTAGTTTTCCTATGGACTATAACTAACTAACCAACTCACTAGCATTATCCATGATCGCGCGGACATAAGCTCTCCATACATCCATATACTGAGCTAATGTTTTCCAATCATTCCCTGTATAATCTACTTCCCTCAAATCATGGTTAATGTTATTCTCCCACCTCATTCTCGGGCTACCAACTGGGCGTTTTCCCTCTGGTTTTCCTATAAGAAGATTCCATGCACCTCTCCTCATTCCCCATTCGTGTATTATGTCCTGCCCATCGCAGTCTACGAGACTTAACTGTTCTTATTATAACTGGCTTCCTATAAAGACCATGTAGCTCACTGTTATGAAGACTTCTCCATTCACCTGTCTGTTCATCTCTCTTTGGTCCAAAAAATTTCCAAAGAACTTTATTCTCAAATACCGGACTATTCTAGACTTTATTACATTAATAAGATTAAAATATATTTTATTTTCTGTAGACCTATTGATTAATTAAATTAACTTTTTAAATTTCGTTATGAAGTGAACGGCAGTAACTGATTCTTACGTGAAAAAACATTTGGCCTTCATCTTCCACCTGCGCATTCTGCTCTTGTAGTGAACATTTTCCCTGTCGTAAGCTAATGTCAAGTTCACAACTGGGACAGTGCAAATAATAATTAGCGTATCACAATTCATAACCAAGGACACCTGTTGTACATGGAGCTTTCATTGACAGAAGTTCATGAATGAGGAGAAATTTGAAGTGGATGAATTCAAATATCTAGGAACAATAATTACAACTAGGAATGAGATGCACAAAGAAATTAAACATAGGCTCAATTCTGGAAATGCATTCTATTATGCATTACAGGGACTCTTGTCGTCCCAACTCCTTTGAAAAACGTTGAACTGAAGATATATAAAACTGTTAGTCTCCCAGTAATATTACTTGGATGCGAAACATGGACTCTTACTTTAAGGGAGGAAAGGAGATTACGAGTATTTGAGAATAAAGTTCTTAGAAAAATGTTTGAGACAAAAAGAGATGAACAGACAGGTGAATGGAGAAAACTACATAGGCCCTAATAGTGAGCTTCATGGTATGTACGTATAGGAAGCCAGATATAATAAGAATAGTTAAGTCTGTACACCGCGATGGGCAGGGCATGTGACACAAATGTGGAATGAAAGAGGTGAATGGAAGCTTCTTGTAGGAAAACCAGAAGGAAAACGCCCAGTTAGTAGACCAAGAATGAGGCGAGAGAATAATAATATTCATGATTTTACGGAAGTAGATTATATAGGAGATGATTGGAAAACATTAGCTTAGAATAGGGATGTATGAAGACCTAATGTCCGCATGGCCATGAACCTACGGTTTCGATCGAGCCCGTGAGTGAGTTAGTTAGTTATAAGTTCATAAATAAAAGAACGGAGAAATGTGCGTTTTACCTTACATTGAATGTCAGCGTATTGCAGGGTTTTGATTTGTCGAATATAGACTATGTATGTAGCAGCAAGGGAGTAGCCTACAGGCTGATAATGGGAATCTTATTATTCTGTCTCCCAATCAGCATCAATAAAATCAAGGATTAGACCTTCAGGTCTGTTACTATCTCATGTTAGAAATGGTATGTCCATCTTTTACTGGTTCTTTCTACATTTCTTCGTCCTAGTGGTCTTTAGTGAAGAATCTGTTTCGGGATTCTGCTGTTATCATTAGGGCTATATTGATGTGGACCATCCATTTGTCTCTGTATTGTGCAATCTTTTCTAATAAAAACAAACTCCATGATGTGACAGGTCTAATAAGGCCCTTGGCATACCAGCCGACTGCTGGCCTCATATCCACATGTGTTAATCGCAGAGGTAGACGATCATCCAACCAGTGTAAGGATGACATGTGGTCAGCATGTCGATCCCACCGTTATTGCTGGTTTTCTCAACCTGGAGCCGCTACGTATTGTCAAGATGCTGGGTAGGCACCGGTCACATACTGGTCTAAATCCTTACTTAATATTTAATACAGGCTTCCCACTTTACAGCAGATCGCCTTTAATTCCTGCTTTCCAGAGATTCATATCTTCCCATTGCCCTTCTTCCACACCCCTCTTCATCATGACATCATACCATGTTCTTCTACTTCTCCCCATGTTCCTTCTGCCTGGTACGACCCAATCCAACACCTGTTTAGGCCACTGTTAATTCGACATCCGTTGTACTGTAGAACTCTCTTTGTAATCCTATCGAAAACAGTTTCTTGTGCATCCATTTCTTGTCTAATATATGCATTTCTAATATCTTGTAGCCTGGATATTCTCGTACTTCTCCGTAATCCATCCATTTCTGTCCCCAAGATTATTTGTTGCATCCTTTCATTTATTGATCCATATGTACGTATACTTTCTATTATTGTTTGTATAATTTTTTTTTCTGGTCAGATTTCTATTCCATAAAAGACCATTCAGAGATCTAATCGCCTTCCTTGCACAATTTACTATGTTAATAATATTTTTTTCACAAGTACCGGATTTTTCTATTATACAACCAAGATATTTAAATTCTTCATCACATTTAAATACCATATTATTTATTTGTAGGTGGAAATACCTTGAGAAAAGTTCTGCCCCATAGTTTCTTGCTGGTATTTCTCAATCGTCAGGCCAAACTGTAGGTTTTAATTTCGTTATCAGAACCTATTGTATCATATTCACCATTAAATAGTAGGAAAGTATAAATAGAAAATTTAGAAAATGGATGAATGCAGAAAGACGTATAATTGATCAGATTGAACACAGAAGGCTGATATGATATGGACATCTAAGACGAATGTAGGATGGAAGACTATCAAAGGCCGTCCATACATGGAAAATTGAAAGTAGGAACAGCAAATGAAGACCAAGAACAACCTGGAAGAATAACATTCAACATTCAATGAGGAAATTTGGTATAACGGATCGAGACACAGAGAACAGAGGACGATGGCGAACTTTAATTAAGGGAAATTTGTGAATATGTATTACACTGATAAATTCTCTAAGTCCGTAGTCATTTATACATTTTTAAAAACTCATTATAATTATTAAGATTGGTTGGAGAAAACCCTCAATGATGAGGAAAGTTCTCAATTATTAAAAAAAAATAGTAGGCTGTCATTAAATAAATAAACAATCACGATTTGATTCAAAACAAATCAATGAAACAACCGAAATGAAAGTTTTAAGGAAAATCGAAGGAAAATCACTGAGAGACAATATTCGCAGCTCTGTTATTAGAGAAGAATGTGAAATTAAACCTATAAACCTCTGGATAAATGATAAAAAGACTAAATTGGAACGATCACATAGAATGGAGAACAGTAGAATAGTGAAGAATGTACGTGAGTGGATACCTCAGCAGAAAAGGCCTTTAGGAAGACCACAACTATGATAGAAGGACCTCACCATACCCCGGAGCAGTAGTGAATGAACACGCAACAAGCTGCCAGCTTTCATGCGTAGAGGAAGAATAAGAAGAAGAAGAAGAAATTATTTTAGATGTTAAAGCGAGTTTAAATAAATTTCATTAAAAAAGTGATTTTCTTGAAAACAAATCATTTATATTTCACATTAGAATTATAGATTTTTTAAATTGTTACTTTGAGAGTATACTTTAATGAAATGAGTTACGCGTTAACAACAAGGGAACTGTCAACCATTGCATGCCGAAACCTACCTTGAAATTTCTCCCAGAGAAGCATTGAGATATACCAAGGCCGTGTTCAAAAAATTGTCGCAGCTTTTAATTGTAAGGCACAGAAATTGAAGATGGAATCCAGCACTAGCAACCCACTATATGGAGCAGACGTACGTCCCTGTTTGAGTAAGAGGAGCGTAGAATGAGGCGGAACGCGGTAGTGAAGGTTGTCCAATCTCCCAAGTCAGGAGTTGTATTACTTCCCTATAGTTAAAATGTGAGATTTGGCACTGGATTTTAGTACCTTTCAGTTAAAAACTGCAGATAGTTTTTTGAACACGACCTTGGTACCTCACAACGCATCTCCAGGAGAAATTTCAAGGTGGCTTTCGGCTTGCAATGGTTGATACTATTTCTCTAGTAAGTTATATTTCTGTTTTTATTTCTGCAACAAAATGAATTATTTCCATTTTCATTTTTAATTATTGTCCAAGTCTTACGCAGTATAATCATGCAAGTATTTTAATTGTATCATCATCATCATCATCATCATCATCATCATCATCATCATAGTATATTCACGAATTTAGGCCATTTGTTCATTTGTTGACCTGTTTCGGCCTCAAGAGAAACACCATTCAAAAGTCTTTTGAATGGACGTCCTGGTCTCCTTCTTCCTTCAGGTAGATATCTTAACATTTGTTTGGGTATCCTGTGATCTTCCATTCGATCAACATGTTGCATCCATCTTGATTTATAATCAGAAATTTTGTTTTCTAAAGGTTCCATGTGTAGTTCTTCTAAGATGTGTTCATTTTTTTTTTGTGATCTAGTAGTGTGTATCCTGCAGTCCTCCGAAGGTATCTCATATCAGCAGATTTAAGTCTCTGTATGTAGAGCATTTTAAATTTTGAACCTTGTGTTCTTTCAAATCTGAGAGGGTTTTGAAACTTTGTGTGTTATACGAAAATAATAACGATATAAAAAATAGTTTGCGACAATACTGAATGGTGATTTGGGATTTCATTATATGGTAAAGGTAGAGCACGTAGTTAAAGAAAGTGGAAGGGGAAGGCGTGTGCCATGCATCGTCTTGTGTCACTCCAGCCGCAGTTCCGGTCACGCCGGAAGTTACTCAGGGGAACCATCATACCGGAACAACAAAAGAAGATCGGACCAACCTTCAAACACATTTCTTAACCCGGCCAATGTCCATGTTCATCTCTTTCTTTTTCGTCGTCAAATTATATTATCTTTCTCACTTCCTTTGTCACCAAGATTTTCTTTGACGATAATATTTTTATACAGATCTTAAAGCTGCAAAAACCTGCTCAAATTTGACAGATAATTCAAATGATAACCTTGAAAAATATTCTCACGAGCTCCAAAAAAGTGTCTTTAGATTTGTGGGTATCTCGGATCAAAAAACTGGACATGGGAAGCCAATTATAGTGAAATTAAAGGGTTCAGTGCAATAACGATGCAAGTACAGCAGGACTTGTAACTCGACCCCTCTGAGATAAGCACTTTGTGTGACGTCAAACATTGATATTCATAGGTTCTTGAAATCCCTAATCGGGTCATACTTCTTCTTCAGTAACGTCTCCCTAGGTCCTTAGCCCAAGTTCATGACATCGTATTGCATACTTATGAGTGTATATGTCCTTTTAAGTGAGGTATATGCACGACAGGATGTAAGCTGCACTTTGTGTTTATTGGAAATATATTTTCGATACCTGCTATTTTATAGGCTATGTTTTCTTTGTACAGTATTTAATCTTGCTATTGTTGTTTGTTCAACTGTTGGTGTATGCTGATGATGTAGTAGTATTAGGCGATAGCGAGGAGATATTAAGGACAAACACGTACATTCTAGTAACGCTAAAAAATTGGAGCTGGAAGGAAACATCAATAAAGCTAAATGACCAAAGAGAGATGAACAAACAGGCGAATAGAGAAGACTTAATAACAGTGACCTGCATGATCTTAATAAGAAATCTGACTTAAGATCTCCCATACATTCCTTCCTGAGCTAATGTTTTCGAATCATCCCCTGAATAATCTAATTCCCTTAAATCATTATAATGTTTTTCTCCCACCTCATTATTTGTCTATATATGTGTGTGTATATATATATATATCCATCCATAGTAATTGTGCCCGAGGGCAGGTCTTTCACTGCAATCATAGCATTTTCAGGCTATGCTTTGCAGCTTTACTAGGGAATTGTAGGTGTGGTAGCTTCCCGTTGCTTTCCACACCGGTGAAGGATGATGATGATGACCATATGATTTCGGGGACCGTTTGGGCCTTAAAGTTTTCCGGACATGTGTCTTACAGGTGAGTAAACAATCCGATAAAAACCTCACCCAGAAACTGTTCCTCTGACCCGGGAACGAACTCCGTGCCCGCTGCGTGACCATGCAGCACGCTAACCCCCGAGACAACCGCGTTTGTATATATATCTATATAAATATATCATTAAATGTTTGACGTTTAGCAGAAAAGCCAAATACTGATATCAAACGAAATCCTCCGTAACGGGATTTGCAACCGGGCCCGTCTAACTCAACTCTATACGTTTTGCGCGATATCCATTGCTATCCAGGTCACCACAGATGCAAACATTAATTTTCGTTTCCCCTCCTTTCCTCAAACATAAAAAACAGTTATATGCGCCAGCAGAGCCACCTTTTGGCTTCTATATCAAGAATGATTTTTAATGATAATATTTTGACTTTATAGAATTAACGCTTTTTATTTCAATGTTATAATTAATTTTATGTCAAAAATTTCGTCGGTGGCAGTGACTAGTGGTTATGCTCCTTGCCTCTGGTCCCGAGGGTCGCGGGTTCAAACTCGGACGGGCTAGATGGATTTTTCAGGATGGGAAAATCCAAGGAGCAATCCTCCGGGAGGGACTTTGAGCTGTGGGTCCCCTGGCTCGTTGAAGATTCAGTCTGAATAAAGTGGCTCTAAGAAAAATTTACCAACCTCATCATCCTAGTAGTACCTTAGTTGCCTACTAGATGTCTCATTGGGTTGGCATGTTGATTGAATACCAATCATCACATCTGTGTGCAAATAAGCGTAACTGAATTAACTTGGTACTAATAAAGGAGATGCTAAGGCTCAACGATGGGCTAGGCCATTGTATGTATATTAGGGTTATAACTTTTTGGACTTTTGTGAAATAAAATATTTCCTGAGCAATGAAAGGATGAACTTTTGCTTAAAACCATTGAAAAAAGTCCTTCATTTCACTGAGCTTCAAGAAAAGGTCACCCCCAAATTAATATTGAATATTGATATATAAATATATTTGGGGGTGACCTTTTCTTGAAGCTCAGTGAAATGAAGGACTTTTTCAGTGGTTGCAAGTAAAAGATCATCCATCCATTGCACATGTTTTAATTAAACTACATAAACAAAGAAATATAAATGAAATTAAACCACTAAGATGATAAGTTAGCAGGAAATATTTTACACCCATTCATTGCACAGGAAATATTTTATTTCGCAAAAGTTCAATAAGTTATAACATTAGAGGGTTATAACGTTTTGGATTGTTTGTTGAAATAAAATATTTCCTGTGCAATGAATGGGCGAACTTTTACTTAAAACCATTGAAAAAGGCCTTCATTTCACTGTACTTCAAGAAAAGGTCACCCCCAAATTAATATTAAATATTGATATATAAATATATTTGGGGGTGACCTTTTCTTGAAGCTCAGTGAAATGAAGGCCTTTTTCAATGGTTTTAAGTAAAAGTACGCCCATTCATTTCACAAGAAATATTTTATATCCATCCATTGCACAGGAAATATTTTATTTCACAAAAAGTCCAAAAAGTTCTAACCGTAGAGGGTTAGAACTTTTTGGATTGTTTGTTGAAATAAAATATTTCCTGTGCAATGGATGGATGAACTTTTACTTAAAAATAATAGAAAAAGTCCTTAATTTCACTGAGCGTCAAGAAAAGGTCACTCCAAAATCAATATTAAATATTGTTATATAGGCCTAAATATATTTGGGGGTGACCTTTTCTTGAAGCTCAGTGAAATGAAGGTCTTTTTCAATGGTTGTAAGTAAAATATCATCCATCCATTGCACAGGAAATATTTTATTTCACAAAAGTTCAAAAAGTTATAACCCTAATGTATATATTAGGGTGTCCCAAAAAATATGTATTTTATTTTAAACGCATATCCTCTTAATTTATTTGTATAATGTTAAAGCAACTGTAAGTACAATTTGATGTACGTAGGCCCATGGTAACCCGTGGCTGAACGTGCCTATCGAATCAACACAGGGGAATATCAAATGGAAATTAAATAATTGGATGACGTAAATACAGAGAAGATGTGGAATAGTGCATTTGGAAGAGAAAACGGGAGAAACCCCGAGATAAATCTGCCTTAGCTCCTAATTGTCTACCGTGGAATGACCGAGTCACGAACTTGGGATACAGAAGTGGGGGACGAATGTCTAACCACTTGCTCTATGGAGTCGTCAAAGAAAATATAATAGGTAATTAATCTCTTCTACTTGAGAAGGGCTCCATCTGTTATGATTGTTAGTAATTAATTACTCCTACTAAGATTTTTGTAATTGTCATAATTTTTGTCACATGATGTAAATTATCACCTTCTAACTTCGGTGAAGGAAAACTTGCAACTTCCTTTCTTTGTCAAGATACATGTTTCTTATTCTTCTTTTTTTTTCTCTCTCTCTAAGAATTTCCGTTGTCATGGTAACTAATTAAGTTAAATTCAGACGTTCTTCTGTCATTTTAAAAGCACGAGTGTTAATATCTTAGTGTGTTTTGTGGGAAAACATCAGATTCACTCAGTAGAAATATTCACTTTCTTAATATGTACCTCGATTTTAATCTTCAATCCAGAATTTTATTGTTTAAAATCAACTCTGTTGCGGTCTCGATATAAGTATATTCTTAAAGCGATCATAAATTAATCTAAAAAAGCTATGACTTCAGTAGTGATGATAATATAACAATGGCTTATATTGAATAGGGCCTATACCTTTACTGTATATTATTCCCTGAGAGTAGTTAATAATAATAATAATAATAATAATAATAATAATAATAATAATAATTTATTTGTATACAGAATTTTAATGTTTACACATCTTTCTGTGCCTACAGTTTTATTTTTCTTCTCCACTCGTCTCTCACCATCCAATCCATGTCCTCCAGTCCTCTTGCTCTCATTCCAGTTCTTATTTCCTACATCCACGAGTTTTGAGGTCTTCCTCTCCTCCTTCTTCCAGGTGGACACCATTCCAATGTTTTCCTGGGTAATCTTTCTTCTTGCATTCGTCGTACGTGCCCATACCAATTTAATTGTTGTATACCGTATATAATCTACTATTGAATAACCTATATTCATTTTTTTTCTCTTGTGACAGTATTTCTTATTTTTTTCCAATTTATAATAATAATAATAATAATAATAATAATAATAATAATAATAATAATTCGTTATATTAGTCAAATATTCTTTTTATTATTCAATACCCCAGGTTGTCACTTCGAAATTTCTGGTGTTCTCTCCTGGCATTGGCGTAATTGTAACCCACTTCTGAAGTTGGAGCAGCTGGAAGGTGGATGACATGATGGATAATAAATGATAATGAAGCGCCAGGAGAGTCCTTAACCTAAATTTCAGACCATGAGGAACCACAGGAATAATTCCGTTTAAGGAAAAACTGCTGTGGTTTGACCGGGAATCGAACCTGGGACCTCATGGACTGTAGTCAGAAACGCTGACTATCCCAGTAGGCTGGTCTCAGTCAAATATTTAATTTATTCAGTAATTTGTCGACGTTTCAATCTCCTTGTGTGAGATCATTCATTATTTAAATGTAGTTGTAATTGGTATTTTGTTAATTTAAATTTGTTAAAAACACAAAATTGTCTTGGTAGTGGTAATCTACAGTATGTAGTATAAACAACCACACAAAATTGATAACTGTAAATGTCAAATTTCTTGAAAATGATCTCACACTTTGAGATTGAAACGTCGACAAATTATTGAAAATAAATTGAATATTTGATAATTATTGTTGTTATTATTAGCAATAGCTTAGTGCACACATGTTGTAAGTAGGCCTACTATATATTTATAGTTTTGAGAGTAAGTGCATATTCATTTTCAATACTCAGTTACACAACACGTTGCCATCACAGAACCGCAAGAAACTTATTATTCAGTTACCACATTTGTGCACAACAAAGATACACCTCAGAGAATTCTGATTTTGTAGGCCTATTTAACTCAGTTTGACTGAAAAATGTATTTAACACATGTGTGCACTAAGCCATCGATATATAATAGAATGTCCTAATATTCCATTTTCCTAGTTATATGTTCCTATGTCTAATCCTTTACTTACTCACTGGCACTATGGAACCCATAGGTTCATGGCCGCACTGACATAAGCTCTCCATACATCCCTATCCTGAGTTAATGCTTTCCTGTATAATCTACTTTCCTCAAATCATAGTTAATGTTATTCTCCCACCTCATTCTTGGTCTACCAACTGGGCGTTTTCCCTCTGGCTTTCCTACAAGAAGCCTCCATGCAAGTCGTTCATTCCTCATACGTGCAACATGTCCTGCCCATCGCAGTCTACGAGACTTAACTGTTCTTATTATATCTGGCTTCCTATACAGACCATGTAGTTCATTGTTATGCAGTCTTCTCCATTCACCTGTTTGTTCATTTCTCTTTGGTCCAAAAATTTTCCTAAGTAATTTATTCTCAAATACTTGTAATCTCCTTTCCTCTCTTAAAGTAAGAGTCCATGTTTCGCACCCATATAATATAACTGGTAGAATAATAGTTTTATATATTTTCAGTTTAACGTTTTTTGAAAGGAGTTGGGACATCAAGAGTCTCTGCAATGCATGTCTAATCCTTTGGCCATATTAAATAAGCATAATAACTGGGACAAGAGGTAAATAAGTTATTAATAGAATTAAATATATGGACAACGTGAAGTTACATTGTGTAATGGAAATGGGCTGTTAATAACATGTGAGGTAATTTTTAAAGAATTTGATGATTTCAAAATTAGGAACGATACTAGAGAGGAAAGAGGTATAGAAAAAAAATAAACATAGACTCAATTCTGGAAATGGATGCTTTTTTATATTACAAGGAATATTACCATCACAAAACCTCTAAAACAATTAATAAGTTATTCTTCCAGTTTATATAGCCTATTATATAAATGCGAAACGTCATCTCTTCTTAAGGGAAGAGAAAAGAATACAAGTAGGCCTACTACAATGGTCCCAATATTTAGGACAAGAATGAGATGAAGTCCACCGCTGTGGTCTCGAGGTAGCGTGCTGCCTTGTCACGCAGCGGGCCCGGGTTCGATCCCCGGTCGGGGCAGTTTTTCTGGGTGAGGTTTTTATCGGGGTTTTTCCTCACCTGTAAGACAAATGTCAGGAAAACTTTAAGGCCCAAACGGTCCCCGAAATCATATGGCCATCATCCTTATCATTATCATCCTTACCATTATCATTATCATCATCATCCTTCACCGGCGTGGAAAGCAACGGGAAGCTACCACACCTACACAATTCCCTAATAAAGCTGCAAACATAGCATGAAAATGCTATGATTGCAGTGAAGGACCTGCCTTCGGGCAGAATTACTATGGATGGATGGAATGAGATGAGAGAGTTAAGTTTTCAGAAAAGCATTTTTCATCATCATCATCCGGTATCATGGCAGCTGCCGCCGTCTTCCGGAAACCAAACTCCATTCCTCTCTGTCCATCCACATCTTCCTCCATTCCTCTGATATTCATAGCTGCTTGTACCCCTTCTATCCAAGTTTTCTTTGGTCTTCCTCTCTTCCTCCTTTCCATTGGGATCCATTCCATAACAATTTTTGGCAATCTTTGCTCTGGCATTCATTTGACATGACCATACCACTGCAATCTTTTCTTTTCTATAATGTCTATGATGTCCGGCTCCTCTTGTACACCCATAATTTCCCTTATTTCTTTATTTCGTATTCTATTCATTCTAGATTTTCCAGCTGATCTTCTTAAAACATCAATTTCTGTACTTAAAATTCTTTTCATTTCCCTGGTAGGAATTTGCCACACTTCAGCACCATATGTTAAAATGCTCTGAATTATGGTTTGATATATTTGTAATTTTCTGTTTTTTGTAATATTTTTGCTCAACGAAACAGAGTTTAAAGCATTTATTGCTTGTTTTGTTTGTGCGATTCTATTTTTAATTTCCACTGTGTTATCACAAAAGCATTTTTATAACTAGATATTTGTTAGGAAGTAATTATAAGAGGTTTTATTTAAACTTTCAGTATTAATTACATTTTACACCTCATCTGACATTTTTTCTTCTCCACGACTACTGGAAAATTCCTAGAACTAGTCCAGAAACAAATATGAAGTGAGGTTTAAAATCTGATTTATTTACTCAATTCATTTATGTAATTATATAGACTACTGTAAACAACTTTCTAACTAATATTAGATAGACTACATGAAAATACACTTACATATGAATTCAGTATATTCAAATACTGCAATAGTTATAAATAAATGTATGAATAACTTGTAATTTATCAAATGATAATTAATGACGTTGCAATAAGAAGGGACACTATATTAAGGACATTCAGATATAATGATAATAATAATAATAATAATAATAATAATAATAATAATAATAATAATAATAATAATGATTTATTTTAGCTGGCAGAGTTAAGGCCATAAGGCTTTCTCTTCCACTCAACCAGCGAATAGTAAAATTATACAAAAATTACGTACATATTACAATTTTAAGATATTATTAAAATACAGACTAAAAAAAATACAATGATGATGTAATCTAATACTAGCTAATACTAACAAAAACATAGAATATAATAAAATTAAAATTATATAAAATAAAGTAAGTAGCTTCCTAGATGATTATTAATGGAATGCTCTATATAGTTGTTATGCAGTTAACGTTTTCATTGTGTCGAACTTAAGATATCGGTTAATTTGGATTTAAATAATGATAGCTATTGACAGTCCCTGACATGACTGGGAAGTGAGTTCCATGCTCTAGCCATAGGTATTGTGTAAGATTCAGAGTATAGACAGGTCCTGTGTTGTGGTATCAAAAGTAAAGAAGAGTCTTGTGATCTTGTTCCTAAATTGTGATGAGCCGATAAGTTTTGAAAACGTGTTGTTAAATAAGTTGGTAAATATGTGTGCAGAATTTGGAATAGTAAGGGATGTGAATGTAAAGTTCTTCTGTCATTTATTATTATGTTAATTTTTGTTTGAAAGAGACATATTATGAAAAAGTTCTTAGTAACATTTTTGGACCAAAGAGAGGTGAAGAGACAGGTGAATGAAGAAAACTACCTAACAGTGAACTACATGGTCTTCATAGGAAGCCACATATAATAAGAACAGTTTAAGTCTCGTAGACTGCGATGGGCAGGACATGAAAGAGGTGCATGGAAGCTTTTTGTAGGAAAACCGGAGGGAAAATGTCCAGTTGGTAGACCAAGAATGAGGTGGGAGAATAACATTAACTATGATTTGAGGGAAGTAGATTATACAGGGAATGATTGGAAAACACTAGCTCAGGATAGGGATGTATGGAGAGCTTATGTCCGCGCGGCCATGAACCTATGGGTTCGATAGTGCCAGTGTGTTAGTTAGTTAGTTAGAACACTGACTTATTCAGATAGTTATGTGTCGCTAATCAACGAAACAAAAATGTCTTTTTAATTCTACATCTGAGCAGATGAATAACCATTAGAAGCCCAAAAACTTCTAGAAATTTAAAAAAAAAATGCAATATCTCAAAAATTCACATTGAAGTATCAATTTTACTTCAACTATAATGATTAACTTTCATTAAAAAAAAAGACAAGAAAGTATTAATCCTCGACTCTCCGTGAATACTGAAACTGAGTTCACAGGAATTTTATTGCCGATTTTTTATCTTTAGCAATGTTAAGCATAACTTAGCATTGAAGCATACATATATTTCCTGTTGAAATGTTCATAAATGTTGGGGTGAATTTGCTGGGGTGTCAGGTTGTTCTGAAAGTGGCAGAGAGAGCAGATGAATTCTGTGAATGAACAACTTACGGAATTTCTCAGTTTTCAATGTGGAAATTCACCGCATTCCCGGTAGATAGCGTTTGCGTCACTATGTGTAAAATTATCACAGCGCATTCCCCACATTACACATCTCAGGAAATAGTTTCCAGACATGATGAGAATGTCTGCTCCATCACCTGTCTCTCTATCAATGATAGTTGAAATCTTGTTTTTTTTATGCCCGACACTGTGTAGGCCTCACAGCACTGCGAAATAACCGCAATTCTATACCTTTTATATGGATATATCTGCCACCTATCTATTTTTCGTCTACTTTTTTATCTTACATGTTTATATGCCCTACTACTAACATATAAGTCTTTCTTGCCTCTATCTTTAATAATTAATGTCCTCGTTCAACTTTCCATCTGTGGGTGTCTCTGTCTGTCTCTGTCTCTCTCTCTCTCTCTCTCTCTCTCTCTCTCCTCTCTTCTCCTCTCTCTCTCTCTCTCTCTCTCTCTCTCTCTCTCTCTCTCTATATATATATATATATATATATGTATAAACGAATTATGCATTACATATCTATTCCTCTTGGTTTTTATTTCTGTGTATTTGTTCGTTTTCCTGTGTATCTATCTATCTATCTACCCATATACCTATCTATCTTTGTATCCATCTGGTCAAACATCTGTCCGGCTGTCCGTCCGTTACCCGTATATCTATCTATTAATCTACCTATGCATCCATCTATCTATGCATCCATCCATCCGTTCGTCCGTCCTCCATTCCTCCGTTCGTCTATATACTGTATATACTAAGCCTATAAAAGTGCAAACTAATAATAATAATAATAATAATAATAATAATAATAATAATAATAATAATAATAATAATAATAATAATAATAATAATAATAATAATAATAATAATAATAATAATAATAATAATAACAATAATAATAATAATACAATCAAGTATACAATCTATCTATCTACCCTTCCATCCATCTATCTAATTTATCCGTCTATTTACAATTTTTTGAACCAAAGAGAGATGAACACACTTGCGAATGGAGAGGTCTGCCTAACACCTGAGCTAAATGATCTATATAGGAAACCTGATATAAAAAATAAGTCGTGTACACTGCGATGGGAAGGACATGTGGTATGAATGAGGAATGAAAGAGGAACATAAAAACTTACCATGAATGAGGTGGGAGAATAATATTAACTATGATTTGAAGGAAGTAGATTATTCAGAGGATGATTGGAAAACATTAACTCAGGATGGAGTTGTATGGAGAGCTTACGTCCGCGCGGTATGAACCTAAGGGTTTGATAGTATTCAGTGAGTTAGTTATTTTTATGTCTATTTTATCTAATTTAATTAACTTTCTATCTGTCTGCCTGTGTTATCTTTCTAATATAATTTACACAGACATGCGCTGAGCTACAAGCCGGAAGGTCGACGGTTCAAGTCCCGATGGGGTCAGGATTTTTAAACTGACCAAAACCTTCTGGCG
Source organism: Diploptera punctata (assembly GCA_030220185.1). Classification (NCBI taxonomy): domain Eukaryota; kingdom Metazoa; phylum Arthropoda; class Insecta; order Blattodea; family Blaberidae; genus Diploptera; species Diploptera punctata. Next base: position 1,912,630 of record JASPKZ010009795.1, read on the forward strand.
GCACTATGGCCCTGGGGTCGACTCAGCCTCTAACGGAAATGAGTACCAGACGCTTGTTCTGGGGTAAAGGCGGCCGTCACGCAGGGCTGGCAACCCGGCTGACATCAAGTGCCGATTGTCTAGAAAAAGTGGGAGCCTTAACCTCCTGCTACCCCAAGGGCCTCCTGAGGCCTGTAGTGGGACTACTTTACTTTATATAATATATAATTTAGACAGAAATATATTACTACAAATTTTAGCTGAAGATAACGTTCCACAACAATATATTACTAATATCTTCAACATCTATAAAGATAATGAAATCGCTGTTAAACATGACGGCAAATTATCTTCTTGGGAAAAGATCAACGCTGGAGTAAGACAGGGATGTGGACTTTCACCGGTGCTTTTCATTATATATATGAATAGAATAATAAACGAATGGAGGAAAACACAACGAGGATATATACCCATCAATAGGAACCTCAAACTCGATGCTATTCTTTTTACAGACGATTTAGCTCTTCTGACACTTTCCGAAAATGATTTGCAACTATCAATTTATAATTTACAAACAATAGGTGGCAAATTTAATATGGAAATATCAATTAACAAAACTAAAATTATGGCATTTCATGGGAAGGACCCCATACAAAGTAAAATCTGTCTCCAGAATAAAATTTTAGAGAGATCTAAGCTATTTAAATATCTTGGATATTATCTCTCTATCTGGGATGAAAAGGATATCCCTGAAAAAATTACTAGTTATAATAAAAGTTTGGGAATTATTAATCAAGTTATGAAACCATCCCTTGTATAAAAAACACCAGATTACGTTTATATAACACTTTGGCTCGACCAGTATTGACCTATGGTAGTGAAGCATGGACACTAAAAAGACAACATGAAAGCAGAATAACGGCTTGTGAAATGAGATTCATGCGCAGAACAGCGGGTTACACCAGATGGGATCGGAAAAGGAACATCGATATCTTAAAAGAATTGAAGACTTCGCCAATTTTGGAATATATTAAACAGTACCATCTAAATTGGAAACACCATCTAGAAAAAATGAGTTCAAATCGGATCCCCAAAGCTGTTTATAATTATATACCAAGAGGACGAAGATCACTAGGCCGTCCTATGAAACGCTGGAGGGAAAATTTTCTATAGGATCGTAACAGGCCTAATAGTTGGAAGGAAGAATATATATAATATAATTTATGTCTATCTATTCATCTATTTGCCTGTCTGTCTCGCTCTCCTTTTGTAAATCCATCCATCAATCCCTCTATCCATCTATCTGTCTGTATTATAACATGTAATCGTTTATGTTTATTGTAATTTAGATGTAAGACTATTTTTTTGTACTTTTTAAAACCTGGTTGAGTGGCAGACAAGCCTTAAGGCCTTAACTCTGCCAGGTAAAATAAAGATATTATTATTATTATTATTATTATTATTATTATTATTATTATTATTATTATTATTATTATTATCATCATCATTATTATAAATTGGTGTGGGCACGTACAACGAATGTAAGAAGAAAGGTTACCCAGGGAAACATTGGAATGGTGTCCACCTGGAAGAAGAAAGAAAGGAAGGCCTCGAAACTCGTGGATGCAAGAAATCAGAACGGGAATGAGAACAAGAGGACTGGAGGACATGGAGTGGATGGATAGAGACGAGAGGAGAAGAAAAATAAAACTTTAGACACAGAAAGTTGTGTAAACATTAAAAATCTGTATATAAATAAATTATTATTATTATTATTATTATTATTATTATTATTATTATTATGTCACTCTCTCTTTCTTTATATCTATTCATCCATCCTTCCATCCCTCTATCCAACTATCTGTCAATCAAATTTTCAGTAGACATATTGTTTAACTTTTAATGTTTAATCCAAGTTTATTGAAACAAAAGTTGCCTGAACTGAAGAAGTGGCAGGTAAATAAACAGAAGGTTTGCTATTTTCTATGGTAATAATGTTTAACTTTAAGATTTGAGGGATGTCGGTTGTTCTAACGATCCATTTGGGGGTGCATCTACCGGAACTAATAGTGGGGCACTCCCGATCATTAACTGCGCGTGCGCAACGCTTCAAATACTCTGGGCACTAATTACACTACAGTCTCAAACTGTGGCCCTCAAGTCAGTAAGCTGTTTCTTGTATCTCATCACATTAGTTACGGTACCCCTAGCAAATGGACTCGGAAATTGCGAGTCCAAATCTGAAATAACACAGAACTCAAAACATATAGCATTCGTCTTATGAACCTTATGCTACTTTTAGAATCTACACTGAAACCGTTGTATTCATCCATCGCCAGACAGCAATAGTTAATACCATACACTTGAATCTCTCTGCCATTCGAATGTAGGACCAAATAACATGCGACAACTACACTAAACTCAGTTTTCACAAAAAGTCACTTCTACCGTTGTGGTTTTCAATCATTCATATATAATCATACATAGACTATTTAACTCATGCCACAAATGCTAGTCAATGACCAATCACGTTTCAATGAATTTTGTTTTACAACCAATGACAGTCGTGTTTCACCTCGCTCTTTATCGATTTCTGTTTATCAGCTGCTGCTGTTGTGATAAAGAAAGCTCTTCCTTTTTAATGTTCTGAACAGGTCAAAGCATTATTTTTCTCTAACAAATACATTGAATATAGCAAATAATGAAAATATTCCTTGATTTTACTGAGTTATTTACTAAAAAAATAAATGAATAACCCGTAATGTTGATTATGATATATAGTTTGATGTGTTTCATCATTTCTCCACTTGGCTGCACTCTTACAATATTGCGATCTTATTTGGCAATAAATAATATGATCAAGCAGCAGTGAATGAACATTAGCTCAGATTTCTGATTTATTTTCAACATCGCCGTTTACATTAAATATATATAAATATTTTAAAATAACTATAGTGAAACAATGATATGTGAGTAAAAAGCTTAATTTTATTCGTTAAATAGTCCTAACAAATGTCACTCTTGATGAAAGACGTGCATGGAAACTTCTTGTAGGAAAGCCAGAAGGAAAACGCCTAGTCGGTAGACCAAGAATGAGGTGGGAGAACAACATTAACTATGATTTGAGGGAAGTAGATTATACAGGGAATGATTGGAAAGCATTAGCTCAGGATAGGGATGTATGGAGAGCTTATGTCCGTGCGGCCATGAACCTACGGGTTCGATAGTGCCAGTGAGTAAATAAGTAATGTCACTCTTGATTTCCAAATTCTCTAGATAAATTCACTCCTCACTTCGTGAGTCGTGAATTTATGGATAATTTGGAAATCACTCGTGGCATTCCTTATGAAAAACGTTATGTACTGGAAATTGATAGTTAATAACAAATGAGGCAAATTTTGAAGAAGTGGGTGACTTCAAACATCCAGCAACAATAATCACTAACAGAAAGACGAGTTCACACTCACTCACTGACACTGTCGAACCCATAGGTTCATGGCCGCGCGGACATAAGCTCTCCATACATCCCTATCCTGAGCTAATCCTTTCCAATCATTCCCTGTATAATCTACTTCCCTCAAATCATAGTTAATGTTATTCTCCCACTTCATTATTGGTCTACCAACTGGGAGTTTTCTTTCTGGCTTTCCTACAAGAAGCTTCCATGCAAGTCTTTCATTTCCCCATACGGGCAACATGTCCTGCCCATCGCAGTCTACGAGACTTAACTGTTCTTATTATATCTGGCTTCCTATAAAGACCATGTAGTTCATTGTTAAGTAGTCTTCTCCATTCACCTGTCTGTTCATCTCTCGTTGGTCCAAAAATTATCCTAAGAGCTTTATTCTCAAATACTTGTAATCTCCTTTCCTCCCTTAAAGTAAGAGTCCATGTTTCGCATCCATATAATATAACTGGTAGAATAATAGTTTTATATATTTTCAGTTTAACGTTTTTTGAAAGGAGTTGGGACATCAAGAGTCTCTGCAATGCATAATAGCAGAAAGACGAGTTCAAATAAATTAAATATAAGCTGAATTCTGGAAATGTATGTTACTATGCATTACAGAAATCTTGTCGTACCAAAAAAATACACTGAAAATATATAAAACTGTCTTTCTCCCAGTTATAGTATATGGATACGAAACATTGACTCTTGCTTTAAGGGAAGAGAAGAGTTGAGTATTTGAGAATAAAATACCTAGACAAATTTTTGTACCAAAGACAGATGATCTGACAACAAATGCAGAAGACTACATAACAGTGAACTACATGGTCTTTATGGGAAATCAGATGTAAGAACAGTTAAGTCTCGAAGACTTCGGTGGGCAGGACATGTAGCACGAATGGGAAATGAAAGAGGGACATGGAAAAACAGGGAAAACACTCAATAGATAGGCCAAGAATTATGTGAGAGAATGACATTAACAATGATTTGATGGAGGTAGATTATACAGAGGATGATTGGAAATCATTAGCTTAGGATAGGGATGTATGGAGGGCTTATGTCCGGAAGACCATGAATCTACGAGTTCGGTAGTGCCAATGAGTTAGTTGGTTTAGACTGCGATGGGCAGGACATGTGGCACTAATAGGGAATAAAACAAAGGAATCGAACATTCCTGTAGGAAAATCAGAGGGAAACCACCAGTAGGTAACCTATGAGAATGATCTGGAGGAATAACATTAACTATGATTTCATCATCATCATTCACGAATTTATTAACTATGATTTGAGGAAAGTAAATTATACAGGAAATGTTTGGAAAACATTAGCTCAGTATATGGACTTTTGGAGAGATTATATTTGCATAGTCAAGAACGTCTCGGTCTAAGGATAAAAACATCAATCTTTGACCTTGACGAAGGAAGGGATGTAATTTTATATCAACATATATTTTGGCTGTTCGGACATCCAGAAAAGTTTGTATTTTAATTTTACCGGATTTGGAATAAATTTCCATTTCAATAGTGCCAGCGAATTGGTTAATAATAATAATAATAATAATAATAATAATAATAATAATAATAATAATAATAATAATAATAATAATAATAACTAACTCACTGGCACTATCGAACCCGTAGGTTCATGGCCGCGCAGACATAAGGTTTCCATACAACCGTATCCTGAGCCAATGTTTTTCAATCTTCCCATATATAATCTACTTCCCTCAAATCATAGTTAATGTTATTCTCCTACCTCATTCTTGGTCTACTAATTGGGCGTTTTCCCTCTGGGTTTTCCTTCAAGAAGCTTCCTTGCACGTCTGTCATTCCCCATTCGTGCCACATGTCTTGTCCATCGCAGTCTACGAGACTTAACTATCTGGCTTCCTATATTCTATAGTAATTCTGCCCGAGGGCAGGTCTTTCACTGCAATCACAGCATGTTCGTGCTATGCTTTACTAAGGAATTATATGTGTGGTAGCTTCCCGTTCCTTTCCACACCGGTGATGGATGATGATGATAATGATAAGGATGGTGGTGATGGCCGGATGATTGCCGGGGACCTATAATGCCATGTAATTCACTGTTATGCAGTCTTCTCCATTCACCTGTCCGTTCATCTCTCTTTGGTTCAAAAAGTCCTAAGAACTTTATTCTCAAATACTCGTAAAATAATATTAATAATAATAATAATAATAATAATAATAATAATTTATTTCTGTGCCTAAAATTGTATTTTCTTTCTCCACTCGTCCCTATCCATCCACTCCATGTCCTCCGTTAATAATAATAATAATAATAATAATAATAATAATAATAATAATAATAATAATTGATTGATTGATTGATTGAGGGTCTTTCCACTTTTCAGCGGTTGCCCTTTTACCAGCCGGCTGCTGGCCCTTCACATCCAGATGTGTCAATCACAGAGGTAGATGATCAACAGCCAGCGTAGGGGTGACATGTGGTTAGCATGTCGAGTCCCCCAGCCGTTATAGCTGGTTCCTCAACCTGAAGCCGCTACTTATTGTAGCTACCCAATTGCCTCACGATGCTGGGTGGGCACCGGTCCCATACTGGCCGAAATACCATGAGAAAATGTCTTCCCCCATGGAGACTCGAACCAGCGCAAGTCCCGTAGCTCTGCGCCAAGGCTTCCTACCTTAACCGCTCGGCTACGGCGCGGGACATAATATTAATAATAATAATTAAAAATAAAAATAATAAATATAATAGTATTGATAATATAATACTGTGTTTACAGCTATCTTAATTTGTTTAAAGAAAGAGAGAAACAAAATTGAACATATCGTGGATGATAGAAAGAGACAGAAGTTAAAGTACAGAAGCAGTGTTTCATTATAGCTGTAATGTATTCATTAATAAGATGCTATTAAATTTTCATTGTTGTATTATTACTTAATGACATGAATAAGACTTTTTGTATAAAAACGTAAACATGGTCACTGCTTCAGGGGTGTCCACATAAATGTGGGAGGCGTGGTTTTATTGTTATGATATGTCAGCAATCTATGAGAACTTTGTTCTCATGACAAAGCAAGATGAGAGGTGTTAGTGGCCTCAGGGAATTCGTGTGTCAGCTGTCTTCACCAACATTTTACACAAAAAGGACAATTGAGACATGAAACCCTTATGTTATAGCAAGTCATATATATATATATATATATATATATAATGGAGAATATAATACATATATAAGAAAAATAAGTGTTGGAATTGGATTCGCCTGGTGGTGGAATGGATATCACGCTGAGGTACAGACTCAGAGTTCCGGGTTAGAATCCCGTCCAGGCGTTTATTTTTCTTATCATACCATATTAAGCTTGCATTGCTCAATGTTAAACATTTAATTATAACATCGATAAAGCGTCACTGATATAAAGTAAAAAATATTATCTTTAATTTGCTTACTTGTTATAGTCAACTACTAGATGGCAGTGAAGACCGAGTTCTCGCGACATCTAGTAATAATGGAGAATATAATACATATATAAGAAAAATAAGTGTTTGAATTCGACTCGCCTGGTGGTGTAATGGATATCTCGCTGAGGTACAGACTCAAAAGTTCCGGGTTCGAATCCTGTCCAGGCATTTATTTTTTTATCATACCATATAGGCCTATATATATATATATATATATATATATATATATGTACGTAGGTTCAAGGTTTAGGAGAATCTCCTGTGTCGGCCTATATAACAGTTAGATGGGTTCTTTTCTATGCTTCCTTAATCGTCTCAGATTCCGCCTTCCTGTTGCTTTGTAGTCATAAGATTATCTTGGAATGCGGAATGTTAGCATCCACAATACGTGGGTTTTCTATCTACTTTTATGATCCAAATTTGTTTCATGAAGGGAAAACAATATTGAGGTCTTTGCGGATATCTTCGTTTCTAATTTTATCTAATCTAGAACATCTGTTAATGGATCTTAAAAATTAAATTTCTGCTGATTGTATTTTATTTCAATCTTCCTTTCGTAGTGTCCAAGTTTCAATCCTGTATAACAGCGCTGAAACTGCCATAACCTTATACAATTTTGAAGTTATATCTGTTCTTCCTTTCGTAGTGTCCAAGTTTCAATCCTGTATAACAGCGCTGAAACTGCCATAACCTTATACAATTTTGAAGTTATATCTGTTCTTCCTTTCGTAGTGTCCAAGTTTCAATCCTGTATAACAGCGCTGAAACTGCCATAACCTTATACAATTTTGAAGTTATATCTGTTCTTCCTTTCGTAGTGTCCAAGTTTCAATCCTGTATAACAGCGCTGAACTGCCATAACCTTATACAATTTTGAAGTTATATCTGTTTCTTCCTTTCGTAGTGTCCAGTTTCAATCCTGTATAACAGCGCTGAAACTGCCATAACCTTATACAATTTTGAAGTTATATCTGTTCTTCCTTTCGTAGTGTCCAAGTTTCAATCCTGTATAACAGCGCTGAAACTGCCATAACCTTATACAATTTTGAAGTTATATCTGTTCTTCCTTTCGTAGTGTCCAAGTTTCAATCCTGTATAACAGCGCTGAAACTGCCATAACCTTATACAATTTTGAAGTTATATCTGTTCTTCCTTTCGTAGTGTCCAAGTTTCAATCCTGTATAACAGCGCTGAAACTGCCATAACCTTATACAATTTTGAAGTTATATCTGTTCTTCCTTTCGTAGTGTCCAAGTTTCAATCCTGTATAACAGCGCTGAAACTGCCATAACCTTATACAATTTTGAAGTTATATCTGTTCTTCCTTTCGTAGTGTCCAAGTTTCAATCCTGTATAACAGCGCTGAAACTGCCATAACCTTATACAATTTTGAAGTTATATCTGTTCTTCCTTTCGTAGTGTCCAAGTTTCAATCCTGTATACAGCGCTGAAACTGCCATAACCTTATACAATTTTGAAGTTATATCTGTTCTTCCTTTCGTAGTGTCCAAGTTTCAATCCTGTATAACAGCGCTGAAACTGCCATAACCTTATACAATTTTGAAGTTATATCTGTTCTTCCTTTCGTAGTGTCCAAGTTTCAATCCTGTATAACAGCGCTGAAACTGCCATAACCTTATACAATTTTGAAGTTATATCTGTTCTTCCTTTCGTAGTGTCCAAGTTTCAATCCTGTATAACAGCGCTGAAACTGCCATAACCTTATACAATTTTGAAGTTATAATCTGTTCTTCCTTTCGTAGTGTCCAAGTTTCAATCCTGTATAACAGCGCTGAAACTGCCATAACCTTATACAATTTTGAAGTTATATCTGTTCTTCCTTTCGTAGTGTCCAAGTTTCAATCCTGTATAACAGCGCTGAAACTGCCATAACCTTATACAATTTTGAAGTTATATCTGTTCTTCCTTTCGTAGTGTCCAAGTTTCAATCCTGTATAACAGCGCTGAAACTGCCATAACCTTATACAATTTTGAAGTTATATCTGTTCTTCCTTTCGTAGTGTCCAAGTTTCAATCCTGTATAACAGCGCTGAAACTGCCATAACCTTATACAATTTTGAAGTTATATCTGTTCTTCCTTTCGTAGTGTCCAAGTTTCAATCCTGTATAACAGCGCTGAAACTGCCATAACCTTATACAATTTTGAAGTTATATCTGTTCTTCCTTTCGTAGTGTCCAAGTTTCAATCCTGTATAACAGCGCTGAAACTGCCATAACCTTATACAATTTTGAAGTTATATCTGTTCTGGCCTTCTTTTTTAATGTGATTTTAAGAAAGTGCGCTAGCTTATTATTCATATCTTTATCCTTGTCATATTTAAATTTGACAACCTAAGTAAATGAAATTAGAGATCTTTTCAAAACATGTTTTGTTATCTAATGTGATTTTCGACCGAATCGTGTATGTATATGCAATCTCTGTGAAGTTTTAATTTTTATTTCAACAAGCAATTGTGAAAGTACTATAGCTATATAGGAGGAGTTACAAAATACATGTTTTGAGTTTACTGTTCATTGGCTAGCAGTTAAGAATAATGCGTCATATGGTTATACTTGACTCTGTCACTCAAATTTAATTTCCAGTTTTCTTAACTGTATTTCCGTACTTCTCAATATCAAGTATTTAAAAAGCGGAGAGAAATTAATTTTTTAAGATGTTTTATACAGTGTAGACAAAAAATCATATATAAACCTTTGAGGATGTGGTGAAAAAACAGCAACATTTACGGGCTAGTCAGCATGGAGCAAAATTCTCCTCGTTATGACGTTGTAAATAAAGAATATCTATCGACATCATGGAAAAAGCCTAAACGTCTGATTAGGTAGGCCCATATATATTTTTTGTGATAAATAAATAAGAACTAAAGTAAGTTCCTAATTATTAGTACACTCTTGTCTTGTATTCTTCTTATTTACTTTATACTTACGATAACAGCGTTAATGGAACAAACTATATACAAAGTGCTGAATATAGTTGTTATACAGGTAGCATTTCATTATGAAGTCCTTAAAATCAGTTAGTTTTAGATGTAAATACTGATAGCTTATTATTCATATCTTTATCCTTGTCATATTTAAATTTGACAACCTAAGTAAATGAAATTAGAGATCTTTTCGTAACATGTTTTGTTATCTAATGTGATTTTCGACCGAATCGTGTATGTATACATATATATAGGCCTATATATATGCCTCATGTACTATAAGCCATATGTGTAGCTGAAAAAAAAAAGTGATGTATTCAGTTCAATTCTTTAGACTCTTCAACCCATGTGGTCTCGTGGTAGCGCGCTGCCTTGTCACGCAGCGGGCCCGGGTTCGATCCCCGGTCGAGGCAGTTTTTCTGGGTGAGGTTTTTATCGGGATTTTTCCTCACCTGTAAGACAAATATCAGGAAAACTTTAAGGCCCAAACGGTCCCCGAAACCATATGGCCATCATCATCATGATCATCCTTCACCGGTGTGGAAAGCAACGGGAAGCTACCACACCTGCACAATTCCCTAGTAAAGCTGCAAGCATAGAATGAAAATGCTATGATTGCAGCGAAGGACCTGCCTTCGGGCAGAATTACTATGGATGGATATATATATATATATATATATATATATATATATATATATATATATATAAGCTTGCATTGGTCAATGTCAAAAAATTTTAATTATATTATATATATATATATATATATATATATATATATATATATATATCGATCCTTGCCACTAGTCCCGAGGGTCGCGGCAAATAAGTTCGAGGCTAGTAATGTACTTACTTCCCGAATTGCGTATATAATTTTGTTCACTCCTATAATAATAATTATGATTAATTTTTATATTTCTTGTGAATTTATATCTTGCTTTGAAGAGTTCAATTGTTTAATAGCAAGGAAATGTTGATAAAACAACTGCAGTTGTTTATTGTTATCTGAATTGTGGCAGACATTTTAAATAACAGTTTTAGACTGCATATTAATAACAGATTGTGATGTAGAGTAAGCGGCGAATGCTGCGGTTCATTTTCTATTACCAGTAAAATCGAAAAAAATGTTTGAAAGTATACATAATATTTAAGGACTGGTGTATATAAAAAAAACTGTAGTACTTGTGAAATAACTTAATTGGTTTATTTCAACCAAAGTTTGTGGCAAATGTTAATAATTGTAACAACTGTTGAATCGCTATAAGTTTGAATTTTCAAAGTGAAAAATAAGTGTGATACAATAAAAGTATATTGTATTATTCAATAAAAATTTTAATAGGTAACTTTTTTACGATAATTAGGCCATTATTAGTAGGCTAAGTGGGAAGAATTGGAATGTGAAGGATGTAGAAAGGACATAAAAATTTAAAAAGCTTTGGGCACAGGAAGATGTTTTATTACATTGTAAATCTGTTTACAAATAAATAAATAATAATAAAAATTAAATAAAAATAAAACTTAGTTTTATTTGATTTTCATATTTATTAAGATATTTTCAGTGACAGCTGTTTCGGTACACTGTACCTTCTTCAGACATGTTAATAAATTATGATTTACAATTCAGCTGTCACTGAATATATCTTAAATATAAAAATCAAATAAAACTAAGTTTTATTTTTATTTAATTAATAAATATGGATATTTATTAAGTAAACACCAACTCAATTGATTAATAATAAAAATAGTAATACTTAAAAATAGTTAGTATGTTTTTCTTTAGGAATGGACAGACAGAATAAAATGGAAAGCATTTTAACAAAAAAATTAACATCATCGGGAATCGAACTGACCTTTTGCATACGAATGAAGCCACTAAGCACTGAGCTAAGCGTAGACTGGGTAGTTGTGCTTGAAAGAATACTATAAAGGTAGAAGGGAAACGTATTGTAGCTCTACTGTGCAATTAATTTACTCTTGTGAATCGCGCGTTAGAACTTAAAATATTCGAGAATAAGAGTCGGCCCATTCTTTTTGTCACTAAGTGTATGTTGTATTCCTTCTGGATTTTTTCATGTTGAGACTTGAAAGTAGTTTTGAAGTTCCTTAGGACAGGTTACTGTCCCGACGCTAAGTAGTCCAGTGGTAGGGCTGCTACCTTTTAGTCTCTGGACAGACATTAGGATACTGCATTTACTCAGTACCCGATGGAACGGTTATGCCGCCGTGACTCGGTCCTCAGAGCCTCGTTTGTGAAAACGGGTTGTACCACGACAAGGTGAGGATGAAGACATCTTAGAAGAATTACACATGGAACGTTTAGAAAACAAAATTTCTGATTATAAGTCAAGATGGATGCAACATGTTCATCGAATGGAAGATCACAGAATACCCAAACAAATGTTAAGATATCAACCTGCAGGAAGAAGAAGACCAGGACGTCCACTCAAAAGACTTTTGGATGGTGTTTCTTTTGAGACCGAAACAGGTCAACAAATGGCCTAAATTCGTGAATGTACTATGATGATGATGATGTATGTTGTAGAAGCAATATCCTTCCGCCTTTCGCACCACAATTACTGTCACTTTTGGCAGGGAGTTGAGGACACAGCAACAGAAGACTCGCTCCTTTCAGCCATTTTGTTTTATAAGAATCGACTAAAGCATGACTCAAATGCATCACCCATATGTAATAAACTATTTTAAGTTGTAATAAAATTATTGATTAGGTATGTTTTGAATATTCATGAAGAATAACAAGTACATTCAGAGGACATATTTTTGATTTAATAAAGGGAACTACTTATTGCTTCTGCAACGTACTCTGTATAGTCAAACACATCAGTAGCATTGCACAGAAGTTTGACTCTTGGTTTTTCTGAAACGATGTACTCTCTAGTTCGGCAACTTCGGAGGTAGCTCGCCTTCCCATGATACCAGTGAAAACTGTTTACTATTCCACAAGGATATGGAGGCTCGAACACATCACCATACACTAACGCTCTGATGAATTATTTTTTTTAGTTTGGCAACCTTGGTAACAAAAATCCGATGGGATGAGTTTTAATTCATCAGTATGTTTCAGGAAGAAATACTCTGCGTGCAAATATAGTAATTAGAGACGAAATTATTGAACAAGTATCCCACTTTAAATATTTAGGATGTGGCATCAGCTATGGGTATGATAAAGATATTGAACACAAAACACATCAGTTTCAAGCTATTTGTGGTACAATAAATAGAACATTGAATAATAAAGCCCATAAACAAACAAAATTAAAATTTTGTAAAACAATGGCTTTCCCTGTCCTTTTGAATGGGAGTGAATCTTGGGTTACCACTACCAAACAAGAAAGTAAAATCCAAGCAGCCGAGATGAAATTTTTAAGAAGAGTAAAAGGCTGCACTAGTATGGACCAGATAAGAAACGAAGATATCCGTGAAGAACTGCAGATCTACTCCATAAAAGAAAAGATATTTAACAACAAGATACAGTGGAAAGAACATGTAGAAAGAATGGAAGAAAGAAGATTACCAAATAAAATCTTCCATTATTTTCCAGGAGGAAGAAGAGATGTCGGACGTCCTCGGAAGAGATGGTCTTAGATCTATTAGTGAAGACGGAACAGGCAACTCTTGCCTAAACCAGGAAGTGAAGAAGAAGAAGATCATAGAAATAAGCAAAAGTATGACCAAAAATCTGAAAAAGTGAGAAATACGACTTTTAAGACCCACTAAAAACCACTTAATCTTAATAATAAGGCATATATAAATGTTTTTACTTATTTGAAGCTTAGAATATAGGCTTTTGGTAAAATATGACATGTCATAGGAATCCGCCCTGATTTACTGTTGTATATTATTTCCCATAAAAATAATTTTGCTCACTGCTATGTAGTTTTCTGCATTCACATATCTGTTCGTCTGTTTTTACTCTAAAATTATTCCTAAGCTTTTATCCTCATTTTTTCCTTTCCAAAATTAAGAGACCATGATCCATATTATGTAGTAATTCCCAAAGTGGTCCATATCGACAACCAGGGGTCGACTTTGATTTTCATGGGGGTTCATATCAGCGAAAACAAAAGTGAATACCACTATGTCAACTGTCAAAAACACATTTGATGTTGATGAATTTGTAAAAATTCTTCTTCTTCTTTTATGTAGGCATATTGCCACACAATGAAAATATTAACTGCCTAAAAACTATATTCAGCATTTTGTATAAACCTAGAAATATTTCACCTAACACGCTTTATTAACTTTATTTTATTTTAAAATATTTTTATTTTATTTTATTCCATGTTTTTTTTTTAGTATTAGCTAATATTAGACCACTTTCCCATTGTCTTTTGTTTAGTCTACATTTTAATAATATCTTAAGATTGTAATAAGAATTATTCATCATCATCTGCCTTTCAAGTATTAGGCCCAGTGGCCCGTTACGGTCTCCCGCCATCTCCGAAAATGTCGACCCACAGATCTTCTGCCTCGAGGAATGTAGTGAAGAATTTGTTTTGGTATTCTGTGACGATCCATGCGCTGAATATGGGCTAGCCAATTGTTTCTATAACAATTTATTTATGAAAATAATATTAAGATTAACAAATATTTTCATTTGTTTTGTTTTAAATATTGTATAATCATAAAATTAGTTTTCTATATCTCATTATTTTTCTTTGTTTTTATACACATTAGACAGCGACAAATGGGATACAGACTAGATGAGTTCTCAACCATCGGCAACTTCCGATGTTTAAATTGTCTTCATAAACATTAGAATTGTACCCTCCTTTGCAGATAAGTTAAGAACCGTCATATAACAATTATATTAGAGTGAAAAAAAAAAATGAATTGATGAGAATGAGTCAAAACAGTTTTTTTTTTTTCAGCCACATTTCATTTCTGACCCACTGTACACCGGTCCCATACTGGCCGAAATTCCATGAGACAAATTTCTTCCCTCGTAGAGACTCAAAGCAGCGTTAAGTCCCGTAGTTCTGCGCCAAGACTTCTTGCCTTAACCACTCGGCTACGGCGCGAGACTCTTGGTATCAATGAAAGACAAAAATGGTTATTGTGAGTTATCCGTAAGAGATAAGGGACTCTTGGTATCAATGAAAGACAAAAAGTTTTTTTGTGAGTTATCCGTAAGAGATAAACATATGGTGTCGCGGACTTTTTTGTAGAGCTTTTTGAGATATTCAATTCTGTGTACATTAATTTTGTGTATTTCTTATTGTTTAGGCAGCGTAAGCCATTTAAGCGTCCAAAGAGCTACTTTTTTTCACGTTTTCCACTATAAAAGGGTGTAGGAGTTGAGTATCACAACTCTCTTATAGCCTATGTTCATCCCGGGAATCTCCTGAACATTTTGCAAAAAAAACCCATCACAATCGGATCAACGGTATGGCGGCGTATAAAGTACAAACAAACAAACATACAAACAAACAAACATTAATTTTTATATATAAGATTTAATATTAGAGTTGATTGAGATTGTTATATTCTGATGTAATATATATGTTTGTCCTGGTGAGTGGAAGAGAAGGCCACATGGCCTTAACTCACCAGGCTAAATAAATCTAATCTAATATAATTTTTGTACAATTTTACTATTCGCTGGAAAAGACGGTCTTATGGCCTTAACTCTGCCAGCTAAAATAAAGCATTATTATTATTTTTTATTATTGTTGTCTGTTTATTTACACACATTATGTCAATTATGAATACAGCACTATCATCTGTGTTTTTCTCTGAGCTTCAGAATTACATCTCAGATGGCTCACTATGCCTGGATTTGAGTTGGTTTTGATTTTGGGATTTTTCTTTCCCTAGACAAGTTGCGTTGTTAAGCTATAGAGTCTTGTCCACCCTACTAATGTATTTTGGGTACTAAAATTTCAATATTAGAAAATACCCAAAGTAGAAAAAAAATTGGCACGTGATCTACGAGATAAAAAGGTTAGGCGACCTCTCATATAATTTAAGTGAAAATATCGCAGTTTTATACTATCTTGTTTAACATATTTTTGACGAAAATTGGGATGTACATGTAGTACATAATGACATGTTTTTTGCAGATATAATTTAAAAAGCTGTATACTATTATAAAATGTGCAATTTTCGGGCTCAGATGGTAAACTGAGGAATGAGGAATCGAAGTGAGGACAGTTGATAGTATTCACTGGCGCCTGTAACTGAACAAGTGAACATCTGTAGTAGCCAAGTGAACATATGTCTCGTGCTCACTTCCTCGGTGAGGAATACCGAGTGCGGCGATTTTATATTTATCAACCTGTGGTTCGCGAGACTCATGTGATCTGTAACCCTAAATTTGTATTCTGGCAATGTATATTTCAATCAGAATTATATATCATTATTCTTCTTTTTCACTGTCTATTTTATTTTTGATTATTGGAATTAATGACCAGAAATCAACAACTTGCAGTCAGTAGCCTCTTTCATGTAAACATTGATACTTTTCTGAAAGTATTACTATAATTAACTCAATGGCAACTATCAAATTCGTAGGTTCAATGCAGCGGCGGACACAAGCTCTCCACATATCCCTATCCTGATCTAATGTTTTCCAATCATCATCAGCAGCATCAGGTATTAGACCTTAAGGCGTGTTCCGATATAATGCTAGAATTGGTCTGTCCATCTTTTACTGGGTCTTCCTACATTTCTTCGTCCTAGTGGTTTGTAATGAAGATTCTGTTTCGGAATTCTATTGTTATCCATTCTATCGGTGTGGTAGCACTGTGTTAACTGTCAAAAACTCATTTTATGTTGATGAAATTATGAAAATTCTTCTACTTTTCTGTAGACATATTGCCACACAATAAAATATTAATTGCCTAACAACTATATTCAGCATTTTCTATATTCCTAGAAATATTTCATTTAGGAAGCTTTATTTAATTTATGTTATTTCATAATATTGAAATTTTATTTTATTCTATGTTCTGTTAGTATTAACTAATATTAGACCACATTCCCATTGTCCATTTTGAAATTATCCCCTGTGTAATGTACTTTCCTCAAATCATGGTTAATGTTATTCTCCCACCTCATTCTCGCTCTGCCAACTGGACGTCTTCCCTCTGGTTTTCCTACAAGAAGTTCCCATGCCCTTCTTTCATTTCCCATTCGTACCACCTAGCCATGCACATCGCAAGCTAAGAGACCTTAACTGTTTTTATTAAATATGGTTTCCTATAAATAAACGCTCATGCAGCTCACTGTTTATGTAGTTTTCTCTCATTCACCTGTCCTCTTTGGTCCAAAAATTTTCCTAAGAATTGATAATTAATTCTCAAATAGGGGACTACCCGTTATATTTTCTCTTCTAAAGTAAGAGTCCATGTTATATTCTTATATATAAGTTATATATAAAGTAAGTAAAGTGATCCCGGAGGCCCTTGGGGTAGTAGGAGGTTAAGGCTCCCACTTTTTCTAGACAATCGGCACTTTATGTCAGCCGGGTTGTCAGCCCTGCGTGACGGCCGCCTTTACCCCAGAACAAGCGTCTGGTACTCATTTACGTTAGAGGCTGAATCGACCCTAGGGCCATAGTGCCGCCAGAGGGTTTGGGACAGTTTAAAAATCTTCACCCCAACGGGACTTGAACCCTCGACACTCCGGCTTCTAGCTCAGTGCCTTAACCACTACGCTACGGCGTGCCCCCCTATAAGTTATATATATATATATATATATATATGTGTGTGTGTGTGTGTGTGTGTGTGTGTGTGTGTGTGTGTGTGTGTGTGTGTGTGTGTGTGTGTGAGTACAATTTTAAGGTTTAACAATGTCTTTGACACCTTCCCGTGTCGTTTCAAGATTCCATAGCCAATTTCCATTATTTACTATTATTCCACGGCCCTTCCTCCAAGCTTCTTTCTTCCATTATTTTGACTTCTTCTTGTGTTCAAGTTAGTTTTATTCTTTCCTTCTTCCTGTACGAATCCATTCATAAGCGTTCTTCGTTAATCTATCTTCCGTCACCCTTTTCATATGTCTAAACCATCTTAATTGTGTTTCTGATATTTTCATTTATGGATCCTTGAATTTTCATCTTTTCTCTTCCATTAGTTCTAATTTTTATCTCTGCTAGAAATTTTTGGTGATCGTCGCCTAAAGTTTATTTTTGTTGAATTTAATGTATCTATTATTCTTGCTTTCAACCGCTATTTAATCGATATACACCAATAACCCATAAATTTAAGTTATCAGAAAAGAGTTACTATTATCTTCTCATCACCCCAACAAAATAATTTTAAAAAAATTAAGTAAATGAACTAACTAACTCACTGGCACTACCGAATCCGTAGGTTCAAGGCCGCGCGGACATAAACTCTCCATACATCCCTATCCTGAGCCAATACTTTCTAATCATCCCCTGTATAATCAACTTCCCTCAAATCATTGTTAATGTTATTCTCCCACCTCATTCTTGGTATACCAACTGGGCGTTTTCCCTCTGGTTTTCCTACAAGAAGCTTCCATGCACGTCTTTCATTCCCCATTCGTGCCACATGTTCTGCCCATCGCAGTCTACGATACTTAACTGTTCTTATTATATCTGGCTTCCTATAACGACCATGTAATTCACTGTTATGCAGTCTTCTCCATTCATTTGTCTGTCCATCTCTCTTTGGTCCAAAAATTTTCCTAAGAACTTTATTCTCAAATACTCGTAATCTCCTTTCCTCCCTTAAAGTAAGAGTCCATGTTTCACATCCATATAATATAACTGGTAGAATAATAGTTTTATATATTTTCAGTTTAACGTCTTTTAAAAGGAGTTGGGAAGTCAAGAGTCTCTGTAATGCATAACAGCACGCATTTCCAGAATTGAGCCTATGTTTAATTTCCTTGTGCATCTCATTCCTGTTTGTGATTATTGTTCCTAGATACCTATTTGAATTCAGCCACTTCCTGAAAACTTCCCTCGTTTGTCATTAGCTGTCCATTTCAAATTACATAATGTAATTCTATGTGTGATCATATATTTAGTTTTATTGATATTTACTTCCAGTCCCGATTTCTTAGTGTTACTCAATAGTGTGTGCGTGTTGCCTTTAGTATCTCCTCGCTATCGGCCAATAGTACTAAATCGTCAGCATAAACTAACAGCTTATTAACACCATTGAGTTGTAAGCCTTCCTCATTCTCTAAAATTTGATGGCATGCTCTAGTACAAAATAAGTAAATAAACTAACACAAACATATGTATAAAATTAATAAACTCTGTAGGGTCTTCTCCTCTCATAAAATCATTTAAGCTTATAGTTAATAATTGAATTCAATAACATTAGGCCCTAAACTGTGTATTTGGTTTTATGTGTAACACGTTAAGAAAGAAAATAATAAGTTTATAATAATAATAATAATAATAATAATAATAATAATAATAATAATAATAATAATAATAATAATAATAATAATAATATTATTATTATTATTATTATTATTATTATTATTATTATTATTAATATTATTGCCTGTTAATAAAGCTGCCTTTTCAATCTCGAATCGATATCCGGTTGCATGACGCTCTCTCTATACATTTTCAAGGTCAATCAAGTGGAACACCTGTTATGCAATCTAGACCCTACACCCCTTGAAGTACATTCAGCTGAACAATGTGTTTCCACTTTCAATTGCTTATGCTGTCATTATGCCTACATAGTTCATTCAAACGCTACGTTTTAGGCCTATTCTAAAGAGTAAAAAAGTGTCAAGTGATCTAACTATTGGCTCTAGGAGCCACTTGGTGTACTAGGAGGTTAATTTCTCTACTTTCTAGACAATCAACCTGATTGTCAGCCCTCTGTGACGACAGGTTTTACCTGTAGAAATACATGTGACACTTATTTCTGTTTGAGGAATGTTTTCACCAGTTTAAAATCCTCACCCCATCACGGATCGAACCCGCGATCTCCCGGCTTGTAGCGTGGGCCTAGGTAAAATAAGTCCTGGTCAATTTCCGATTCTTGTGTGGTCTGTAAATTGGGCCTCCGATCTAGATAAATTGAGTCCTGGGTCCTGGTAGCATACTCCGATTTTCTTGCCTGTGTTTATTATTTTTGGTAAGCTATTTGATATAAATAGAAATGCGTTAATTATATATATATATATAAATTAATGTTTGTTTGTTCTTACATTATGCGCGCTCATACCGTTGATCCGATTGTGACGATTTTTTGCAAAATGTTCAGAAGATTCCCGGGATGAACATAGGCTATAAGAGAGTTGTGATACTCAACTCCTACACCCATAAAAATCACCCTTTGTAGTAAAAAATGTGAAAAAATCCTTTTTTTTTTTTTTTACTCTTAAATGGTTTACGCTGCCTAAACCATAACAAATACACAAATTAATGTACACGGAATTGAATATCTCAAAAAACTCTACAAAAAAAGTCCGCGACAGCATATGTTTATCTTTTATACTTTCTTTCCCAGTGTTCTTTTGAGAGTGCCACATAAATATTGAAATATTTGTCATTTATTATTTATGTATTTTCTCTATCTCTTTATTAAAAATATTTTCTTTATTAAAAAATAAAAATGTTCTTTATTAAAATATTGAATTAATTTAACAAATGTATCATAAAGGATAATTGGTCAGTTTAAGGTTTGAGCTGTACGGGAACAGCACGTGAGTGGAGGTAGATCGCAGAGTGTAGAGGTGAATGAGAGTTGGACAAACCGGAACTAAAAGTTCATCGTGTCGATTTTCTTCACTAGAAACAAAATGTAACACATGACGTATGTCTTGAGGATGATGCACTTCCGGTGGTCGTCAGCTGTCCGGTGGTGGATTTTCTTGTTCCATCTGTCACGTGATCCCCGCCCAGCTGTTGCCACGTGTTCCAAAATCTCACCAACAATTACACCTTGCGTATCGTATGTCAAGCTCTTTTTCTTTCTTTTTTTCTTTTCTTTTCTTTTTTTTTACAATCACAAAAATGTTTAAAAATACCTGTCCAAGTTCATAGGTAGAACCTTAAGGCAGGCCCGGCCCAAACTAAATTCTTATATAGAGTCACTCATATTCGGCCTCTTGAAGTTTTAAGATAATTTTAACACTGAAACAATAATGTCCACCCCTGCGATCTAGGTTTGGTAACGTCGTTTCCTCGAACACAACAAACCCCTGTTCGATTCCTGGCCGGAGCAAGTTTCATCGGTGAAATTTTCGGGATTTTTCCTCGTCTTGAAGGTTTTTTTAACTAACTCTTACGCTGTAAGATTTATTGAGCCTTTGGCTCACTTTAAGAGAGAAGAAAAGGTTACGAGTATTTGAGAATAAAGCCCTTAGGACATTTTTAGGACCAAAGAGAGAGGAACAGACAAATGGAGGAGACTTCACAGCAGTGAGCTGCATGATCTTTATAGGAAGCCAGATGTAATTAGAACAGTTAAGTCTCGAAGATTGCGATGGGCAGGACATGTGGAACAAATGGCGAATGAAAGAGGGGTATGGAACCTTCTTATAAGAAAAAACAGAAGGAAAACGCCCAGTTGGAAGACTAAGAATGAGGCGTGAGAATAACATTAATCATGATTTGAGAGAAGTAGATTATACGGGGATGATTGCAAAACATTAGCTTAGGATAGGGATGTATGGAGAGCTTATAACCGCGTGGTCATGAACCTACGGGGTCGATAAAGCCAGTGAGTTTATTAGTTAGTTATAAGATGTATTTTTTATTTAATATAAATTAATGTTTCCAAACAAGCCGTCTGTAGGCTTCTGTAAATATAGCCTAACTACATTTATTTATACCATATTTAAAATTTTTAGGTAATAAATGCATGCATATTCTCTTATTTTTAGGCCATATAAATTCGCCCTTTACTTATGAGTGTAGTTTGAATGTGTATATTGCACACTAGAATAACCCAGACAGTAAGGCACAATAGTAAACTGCCATTATAGGACGTGCTAACCCAAACCAAATACCGTATCTAACGAGTACCGGTATAAAATACATTCGAGAAATGATAGACATGGATATTGTGGTATTGTACATCAACCACAATACTTGAGGTTCGAATCCCTTTCCGAACATTTGCGGTTTTGTTATATGTGGGAAAATCTTGTCACAAATAATAGAGTTCGTTAATTTTTTTATTTTACTTCAAGGTCAAAGCTCTGTTATATGAATATATTTTTGTTTTAACAATTGTTTTTATTTTAGCGTAAATTATTTATTTATCGTAATTAAAACGCAATACTAGGCCTATAGTGGACTGATTATCAGCATGAAATGTAGTATCATATATCGGTTCAATAATCTCCTTTGTTGGAACTATAAGGAAGAGACCTCGTAAAAATTGATTATGATTATTTTATAATTGTCCATAATGGAATTATTGTTGTTCAATGTGATTAGTGACCTGGCGAATTAATAGACTATATTTAATTTTTTACCAGAATAAACATGGATAGTGACAACACAACAATCTGTCAGAATCCAAGCTGCTGAAATGAAATTCCTCAGACCAATAGCAGAATATCGAAGAACAGACAAAAAACACAAACACAGAAATAAGACAGCAACTAAAAGTAGAGGAATTAAACACAACAATAGCGAAATACAGAACAAACTGGAAAGAACATTTAGCAAGGATGACCGAGAACAGAATACCAAAAGCAGCATACAACTATTCACCAAGAGGAAGAAGAAGTTTGGGAAAGATGAAAATAGCAGCAATTTGGAGCCGGAACAGGCTAACAAAAAGCCTAAACCGTGACGAAGAAGAAGAAGAAGAATAAGATCAGAATAAGTATAAATAATAACAAAAAATGAATAATACATGGAGATAGAAATAACAATCCACAGCTGTGATCTTGGGGTAACGTCGTTGTCTTGATTGCAGGACCCGGTTTCGATCCCCGATTGGGGCAAGATTTCTGGTGGAGGTTTTTTAGAGTTCTTCCTCTCTTCCTCCTTTCCATTGAGATCCATTCCATAACAATTTTAGGCAATATTTGCTCTGGCATTATTTTGACATGGCCATACCACTGTAATCTTTTCTTTTCTATAATGTCTATGATGTCCGACTCCTCTTGTAGGCCCATTTATTATTATTATTATTATTATTATTATTATTATTATTATTATTATTATTATTATTATTATTTCAATTTAAGCACCATTTCAGCAGAGCACTTTACTTAATGATGTATACTTGTATTTTGTAGAGAGAGGAGTGCGTGATGAGTAAGTGTATGTTTATGTGTGCTGTATGAGAGATCGATGAAGAAGAGAAGGGATTAGATAAAACCCGAGCCGGCACATATCATACTCCTGTCGAAAAGCACCAACCTGCCCTCCAGGCTTAAGGGGACCCGGAACGTCCTATACTTGTAATGTTAAATGTAAGGAACATTTTCTCCTGAACTATTAATCCTATCAAGTTAGTTGGAATTTTTACAGTGGATAGGTTCATATATTTAGAGTCTTCTATCATAAGGATTTATATAGATATGCATTTATATAATTTTTTTACAAATATTTTCTTTCAGTTTTTTACAGCGTATTTTGCAGCCTAAATTCTTTAATTACTGAGCTATCACAACATCAATATGGTAAAAATTGTATATGAGCACTATATTGAAGCCCTGAAAATTTCAGGTCTCTAGCTTTAATAGTTTAGAAGAAAATGTTCTTTATATATTGAAAAAAATGAATGATAACTATGGGAGAAAGTAGACGGCTCACGCCCACATTTTAAAGGGACGGGGAATATTTAAAACAAATAATAAACACACTTAGAAACAAGATACATGCAAAATAATTATACCATATTAAAGAGGAATCTTTCTTACTTACTTACTTACTTACTCACTGGCACTATCGAACCCGTAGGTTCATGGCCGCACGGACATAAGCTCTCCATTCACCCCTATCCTGAGCTAATGCTTTCCAATCATTCCCTGAATAATCTACTTCCCTCAAATCATAGTTAATGTTGTTCTCCCACCTCATTCTTGGTCTACCAACTGGGCGTTTTCCTTCTGGCTTTCCTACAAGAAGTTTCCATGCACGTCTTTCATTCCCCATACGCGCAACATGTCCTGCCCATCGCAGTCTACGAGACTTAACTGTTCTTATTATATCTGGCTTCCCACAAAAAACATGTAGTTCATTGTTAAGTAGTCTTCTCCATTCACCTGTCTGTTCATCTCTCTTTGGTCCAAAAATTTTCCTAAGAACTTTGTTCTCAAATACTCGTAATCTCCTTTCCTCCCTTAAAGTAAGAGTCCATGTTTCGCACCCATATAGTACAACTGGTAGAATAATAGTTTTATATATTTTCAGCTTAACGTTTTTTGAAAGGAGTTGGGACATCAAAAGTCTCTGCAATGCATAATAGCACGCATTTGCAGAATTGAGCCTATGTTTAATTTCTTTGTGCATCTCATTCCTATCTTTCTAGTATTTTAATTGATAAAAAGATGAAAATGTATTTTTTCATCACATCTGGCCTTCCGGGTCCCCTTAACGTCCCGATCTGACAGATGAATCGCTATCATTATTATCATATGACTTCTCAACATAATTATGTACTGAAGAAGGATTTGCATTTTAATGTAGGAATCTGGTGCACAATCTAGCGATTAAAAGTTTACACCACCATCCCTCCTGGCCACCAGATTAAAAATTTCACACCATCATCATCGCCATCATTATGTTCAAGATATGGGCCTGTTGGCCCGTTCCGCTCCCCGATGTCAATCTGCTGCTGGTAGTTCTTCCAACGTCGTTTTGGTCTTTCTACATTTCTTCGGCCTTGAGGATTATAATGAAGCATCTGTTTTTGATAAACGATCATTCGGCATTACATTTATTTCTGTATATTCTATCGTTTATGTCGTATTTTTGTAATTCAACCAAAGCAAAAAAAAAAATAATAATAATAATACAATTAGATTAATATAATAATTACAATTTCAACCCCACCGGGTATCGAATCCGGGCATGCAAGTCAGGAAGCAGGCTTACTACTGTCTGAGCCAGCACGTCGGATATATTTAGAAATTATTTCTAAGTTGATTTTTTTCAACAACCAGTAAATAACACTGTTGTTTATTGTCTAAAGGCGGGAGGGAATCTGGCTACAATTCAGTGTCACTTGTGCCGTTGTTGTAAAAAACTAATACTGCAGTAACGTAAAAGACATCTGGCCTACTTTTTTTTTAGCACAAGAAGTTATTATTCCTATTTTTAAAGAATAAAATAGGTGTTTCTTAATTTGCAGAGGGCGGGTTTTGAGGTTATAAAGTCGCTACTTGTTCACGTGTTCCAGTCCAGGAGTCACAGTATTTATACCACTCATTATTAACAAGTACCGGGTGTTCAAAAATAAACCAACTCAAAATTATTTTACAATTTATTTAAAAAAACTGAAACAACAGTTCTGAAGAGCCAAAGCCGAATGAGATGTTTTAAATATCTGACAGTTAACAATGAGAGGAGACAGGCTATTTATACCTTATCCGCTCTTAGAGTGATCCTAACTTAAACAAACGTCAAATGTATCCTTCCGCCAAACGCGCCACAATTACTCTCACAATGACAGAGAGCAAGTGTGAAGTATATAAAACATGTGATCGTTGAATGGGGTAGATTACAAGAAAGTTTATGAGATTTTTCACTGAATTTGCGAAATACATTTAAAATAACTGTGTAACTAGTCAAAAATTTGCCAGATTTGTGTTTTAAAAATTTATATGACGACACAGAAACAGCATATTCGACACCTTCAGCCATTTTGTTGCATCAGAATCGACTGAAGCATGACTCAAATGCGTCATCCATATGTAATAAACTATTTTAGTTGTAATTACTGATTAGGTATATTTTAGAATATTTTCTATGTTTTGAATATTATTATTTTCATTAACGATGAATAACAAATATATTCAGAGAACATATTTTTAATAAAATGAAGGAAGCTAATTACTTTTTCGTGCACTTCTTGTTTCTACATCGTATGTCGGTGTCCATAACCAATGAAAAACGAGCAGGTCACATGGTTTTGTTTTGATGAGGATCACTATAAGAGCGGATAGACTTTATTTATGGTGGGACATACCTTCAATCTTAGTCTCTGTTTTCGTATAAACATATAAACATACATGTAAAACTGTTGCTATATTTATATCATGGATAGTCGCTTTAATAGCATTGGCTTGACAGAGTTACTACCATGGCAACTGACTGAGGAAAATTGAGATTTCGCTGTTTCAGTAACCATACGAGCCCAGTTCAATAGTGTCGCGGCTATATTTCACTTTATGAGTTCCCCGTGTTCCATGCCTGCACATTGCAAATTTTACGTAATATTGAAATAAAAATACTCAGGATTGCTGTTCAATGCAGTAGTGAATATAACAAAAGAGAAAATATTCTGCCTAAACCTGGATTTGAACCCAATATACCCACCTTTATGCGCTGGCGCACTAAACTATTGTGCTACTTAGGAACTCCAGGAAGATACACAGATAGTTCTCTAATTGAAATTACCATGTATCCCTATTAATGAACTACTATTTACATTACATTTCGTGACATAAAATTTGAAATGTGCAGGCATGGAACACGGGGAACTCATAAAGTGAAATATTGCCGCGACACTATTGAACTGGGCTCGGATGGTTACTGAAACAGCGAAATCTCAACTTTTCTCAATCAGTTGCCATGGTAGTAACTCTGCCAAGCCAGTTCTAATAAAGCGACTACCCATGATATAAATATAGCAACAGTTTTATATGTGTGTTTGTATGTGTGTTAAAGCAGGATTTTAATATTATAATAAATATGAAAGTTAAATTTAATAATTTTGTATTTTAAAATTCTTTTAATAGGCTATTTAAATATAAGTTAAATAAATAAAAACATCTAAATAATTCATCGTTGTTCGTTGTTGAATAAAAATGTCTCAGTAACAATTAAAGAAATTGTACTACATAACAGTTTTTGTAAATAATGCTTTTAAAATTGTTTTAAGTCATTGTTGACAGAATTATAAAGCTTTCTGTTATAACTGTAATAAGAACACCTGCTTTACTTCATATTTTTAAATGAAAGTAAACTAAACTCTGATTGGATGTTAAAACAATTAACTTTCTTGATTTAACAAATCAAATTTAAACCTTATATTTAAAGAACTATTAACCAATAGAATTTAAATATAACATCATGTGATGTAATAATGTTCTTTAAAATTATAAAAGAATTACACTAGTCATTCTGCATATAACTTTCCACAAAGATAGAAGCAAGAAGAGTTCTCAAGATAAAATGTAATATTTAATACAAGAATAATTGATTCCAGAAAAGAAAAGAATTTGTTTTAATTGATAGTGAAGAATAATACCACTTAAATATACTTAATCTGCTGGGAACCTACAAAGTGAGTAAATTTGTCATTATTTCTACAAGATACAGTTTTCGGCGATTTTAAAGTGTTTTCCTATCCAGTGTACCAACTTCCGACCTTGAGAAGAGAATCCGGCTCTACCGAAAATAAAACCCAACCTGAACCAGTAATTCATTTTGGGACACCAATCCTTCTTCAAAATGTTATACAACATCGGGCATGAAGAGAATTACCACATCAAAAGGCCACCAGAACGTGGGACAAAGCAATTACTTCTTCACAGTGTATGTACATATGTAAGCTCATCGATGGTGCGACAATGAAAGCAGACAAATCAAGACTCACATACTCTTTACCAGCATCGTTGATGAGCATAAGCGTGTGTGTGTGTGTGTGTGTGTGTGTGTGTACAGTAGGCCCTATGTGTATAAAGTAAAGGTAAATTAATCCCACTACAGGCCTTAAGAGGCCCTTTTGGTAGTGGGAGACTAAAGCCCCCACCTTTTCTAGGCAATCGGCACTAGATGTCAGTCGGGTTGTCAGGCCTGCGTGACAGCTGACTTTAACCCCAAAACAAGCGTCTGCTAATTATTTCCGTTAGAAGCTGAGTCGACCCCAGGGCCATTGTGCCACCAGAGAATTTAAGCCAGTTTAAAAATCCCAACCCCACTGGTACTCGAACTCCCGACTTTTCGGCTTGTAGCGAATTGCCTTAACCAACAGTGCTACTGAGAGCCCCACGTATGTATGCATATTTGTATTTATATACATACCAGTCAATAAATGTATTTATGTACCTATTTATTTTTAACTAACGTATACATCTCACTAATAGAATTATTTTAACAATTAATAAATTTAATTATTTATTAAAATAATATTAAAATTAACACATATTTTTATTTGTTTAAACATTGTATAACCGTAAAATTAATTTTCTATGTCTCATTTTTTTCTTTTGTTTTTATATAGGCCCTACATTAGACAGTCTACCAAGAATTTAATTTATCTTGCTTGTATACATTTTATTATTAGTTTTAGTCTTAATCTTAACTATCATTAACTGGTTGTATTATAGATCGTAATATAATATATATTAACTTATTGATCAATTCTTCATTTAATTTTTAATATGAGAGTTAATTACAGTATGATTGTTATATTCAGATGTAATATAGGCCCTATGTTTGTCCTAGTGAGTGGAAGAGAAGGCCAAATGATCTTAACTCTACCAGGCTAAATAAATAAATACATAAATAAATAAACTAAATATTTATCTTGGGCACGTCGTACTTACTTAGGTAAAGTAAAGTGATCCCACCATTGGCCATAAGAGATACTTGGTATACTAGGAGGTTAAGACTCCCATTTTTTGTACACAATCGGCACTTGATGTCAGCTGGATTGTCACCCCTGACGGCCGCCTTTACACCCAGAACAAGCGTCAGGTACTTATTTACATTAGAGGTTGAGTCGACCCCAGGGTGCCACCAGAATGTTTGGATCGATTTAAGAATCCTGACCCCGCCGGGACTCGAATCCTCGATCTTTCGGTTTGTAGCGCATTGCCTTAACAAACTACGCTATGGCGTGCTCCCTCGTAGCTTACTTGTTCAGCGCAATACTACAAACCGGAAGATCGCAGGTCCAATTTTCGAAGGGGTCAGGATTTTTAAACTGGCTAATACTTTCTGGCGACAGCATTGTAACGATTCGGCCTCTATCGGAAATAAGTACCAGACGATTGTTCTTCAGGTAAAGTTATGCAGAGCTGACAACCCGGCATACATCTCCTATCGTTTGTCTAGAAAAGTGAGATCTTTAACATTCACTACTCCCCCGGCCTCCCAAGGTCTGTAGAGGTATCACTTAACGATTTATCTATAAATCTATATGTCTCTCTACATACCTTTCTAATAGCGTCTGT
Source organism: Diploptera punctata (assembly GCA_030220185.1). NCBI lineage: Eukaryota > Metazoa > Arthropoda > Insecta > Blattodea > Blaberidae > Diploptera > Diploptera punctata. The sequence goes on from JASPKZ010009795.1 coordinate 1,941,775, forward strand.
CTGTATATAGGCCTAAGCATGCATGTTTGTATATAACTGGATACGTAGGCCTATGTATGTATGTATTTCTTCCTACGAATATGTCTGCGTATTTATCTATCACTTTACCTGTAATGAGTAATTGATCTTCACAAGGTCATATAATGCCTGTTCGTGAACTGCCAAATCTAAAACCATATTGTAGTGTGAAAGTATTGTTATTATTCTTGGATATAGGAGCACTGTCCCAAATATTGTTCACAGTTGGAGGTATTAGTCACTCAACAATTTGGCACAGAACCAGTCCCATGGTCAAGGACCACAGAGTTATTACAACGGAAGTGTCTTAAATGACATCAATAAATTGCACACATTTATTCTAGTTCACTTGCTTCTTGCTAAAATTCTCCCTAGTGTTACAAGTTGAAATTTATGCTCAACTCAATAAAAAATTAACACAATAGTGATCTGGCCTAACATCCTTGCTTCTCATGTAGCAGGCTCCATTTCACTTACTTTTTTGGTTGAATTTCCTGGTTGAAGTTGTTCATCCTTTTTTTTTTTAACCGTAAGTAAAATTTTATGGAAATTAGAGCCAACATTTCCCTGAAAAGTCAGCGGTCTCATAATCACTGTCTTCATAAAATCATGAGTCGTTTGTGAAGATAAGTATAAAGAAAATCGCAATCGAAAAAAAAAAAAAATATATATATATATATACATATCTTCTTCTTCATATACGTCATGAAATTAGGCTATAGATCTGTTTCCACATCAAGAGACCGTATCTATCCATCTAGTTATGGGGCGTCCAACATTTCTTCTTCCTTTGGGTTGGTAGTGAAGCAAAATTTGTGGGTGTCTATTGATGTCATTCCTTCTATATGTTGGAGCTAATTAGATCTTGAATTTTGATTTTTTTCTATGATACTGTAGATGTTTAATATATATATATGATCCTTTCATTAATTAGTTAACTAACTAACTCATTCACTCTATCGAACCCGTAGGTTCATGGCCACGCGGGCATAAGCTCTCCATACATCCCTGTCCTGAGCGAAGTTTTCCAATCATCCCCTGTATAATCTACTCCCACATCAATCTTGGTCTACCAACTGAGCGTTTTCCCTCTGATTTCCTACAATAAGCTTTCATGTACCTTTTGCATCCCCCATACGTGCCACATGTCCTGCCTATCGCAGTCTGCGAGACTTAATTGTTCTTATTCTCATTACTTGACATTATTCCTTTTTCGTTTTGATTACAAGTACAGTAAATTTCACTTTAAATAAGCTTATATATCATATATGTTAATACGTGTTCACTAGAAATTGATAGACGGTTTCCCTCCTAGCCGCATGCAGGTACACACCCAATAAAACAACACAACTGGCAAGTGAGTAGCAGCGCCGTATCTTGTCAACCTATCTGACTTAGGGTTGACACCGAGTGAGCATTTATTAACATATAATATATTATATATATATATATATATATATATATATATATAATTTTTCAAAATCACCTTATTGGTACACTCTCCTCAATTACTATAATACTTTATCAAGTAGGTCCTATATGATGAAATTAGTGTACCAAATTTAGTAAAATATTGCTGTTAACAAGTTCTCACTACGTGTGAAAAGACACCCCGCCCCTCCTATGCAACCCTACGTCGATATATTGACAAGGTAAGACACTGCTACTCACTTGTCTGTTGTGTTGTTTCATTGGGTGTGCACCTGCATGCGGGTAGGAGGAGAGACCGCTTTTACACACCTAGTGAGCACTTATTATCAGTCCTGTAGTAAAACATCCCTTTAAAAATCATATTTTGATCAGTTATTTACATAAAAGAGTAATTCTTCAATGTTAAAATTCAATGATATCCTTCTTTCAAAATATTACGTATAGACCTACAAAATAAAACTGCTAGTGCATATTTTTGCGTCATCGCCGAACACCTTATGACATCATGCCTTCTTGCAGAGCTAAGATACTTGCGCTAGTCAGAGTCCTCATGGGGGAAGACCTCTTCTTCTTCTTCACTTCCGGGTTTAGGCAAGAGTTGCCTGTTCCGTCTTCACTAATAAATCTAAGACCATCTCTTCCGAGGACGTCCGACATCTCTTCTTCCTCTTGGAAAATAATGCAAGATTTTATTTGGTAATCTACTTTCTTCCATTCTTTCTGCATGTTCTTTCCACTGTATCTTGTTGTTAAATATATTTTCTTTCATGGAGTAGATCTGCAGTTCTTCGCGGATATCCTCGTTTCTTATCTGGTCCATTCTAGTGCATCCTTTTACTCTTCTTAAAAATTTCATCTCGGCTGCTTGGATTTTACTTTCTTCTTTGGTAGTGATAATCCAAGATTCACTCCCATACAAAAGGACAGGGACAGCCATTGTTTTATAAAATTTTAATTTTGTTTGTTTATGGGCTTTATTATTCAATGTTCTATTCATTGTACCACAAATAGCTTGAAACTGATGTGTTTTGTGTTCAATATCGTTATCATACCCATAGCTGATGTTACATCCTAAATATTTAAAGTGGGATACTTGTTCAATAATTTCGTCTCTAATTACTATTTTTGCACGCAGAGTATTTCTTCCACAAAATGCCATTACTTTTGTTTTACTTATTGAAATTTTAAAATTATAATCGCTACATATTGCATTTAGTTTGTAAGCAGCCAATTGTAACAGATCTTCATCATGGGGGGGAAGAACTTTTCTTCCGAAATTTTGGCCAGTATGGGATCGGTGTTCACCCAACATTGAGAAGAATTTGGGTAGCTACAATAATAGCTATAAACAACTATAAAGAGTGGGGACATGCTAACTAGATGTTACCCCTCTACTGGCTGATTGGCTGGATCATCATTGTGTTTAACACATGTGAGGCCACTAGCTGTCTCGTGGGTAAGACCCTTCTAGGCCTGACGCGTTGTATAGTAATACTACTTTTATTATAACCTATTTTCATTTTATTACAAAAATGAACTTAAATCTGTAATTATGTATTAATATTTAGACAGCAGACAATTTTGAGAATTTTTCGTTGTATCAACATAATTTTGCACGGTTCCTAATGCTGCAAAAAATAATTAATGAAGTAATTAAGAGAATGTATGTATATACATATTAGTCCATCATTAATATGTAAGTTTTTATAATGAAATCAAAATAATAAATTCGGAAAACAAAAATATTATGTCAAAAAATATCTAACTCTATTATCTACAAAAGCCATTGGGTACAGTAGACTCCCTGGTAGTGATAAATGGATTAGGATACATCAATTGATTTAATGTATTTAATAAAACAGAAGAAAAATGAGTAGAATTTACCTAAATGTATATTTACACAATATACATAACAACAATTATACATGATTTCGTTTTCAGTGCGGTCCGCCACATTTAAATAACTGGCACGAAAAATTAGTATTTTTTTCTTCACGGTTTAGGCTTATTTACTAGTCTGATCCGGCTCTAAATTGCTGCTCTTTCCATCTTTTCCTTGGTCTTCCCAAACTTCTTCTTTCTCGTGGTACGAAAAAATTAGTAGCGTACTCAGGGGACACTTCAAAATACTTACAAGCTCCAAAGAGATACCAAAAGCAGCATACAACGAAAAATTAGTGCTTTACCAATTTAAAGGCTAAAAGAACATTACAAAGCATATTCAAGGTGCAGCATAAGTCAGTTAACCGAAAATTCAATATATATTATTTTCTGTAGCTTACATTTGTAAAAAAAAAACAACTACCGAAATTGTTCAAAATGACCTCCATTATTATTTAAGCAGTAGTTTTTGAAATTATATTCCGAAGGTCCCATAATCATATCCCAGTTTCAACCAATTTGATTCTTTCCTTGCAACTATGTGCAGTGTTAAATATTGTATGTAGCATTCTGTATTTTGACGTTATATTTTAAAATAACACTTTCCAGAATAAAATAAACTATATTGTAATATATTGTAAGAAAAACGGTAGATAGTAGCAACAGGTGTACAGTAATTACAAGTGCATTACTCACATTGCGTTTAGTTTCATTTTTACTTGTTTATATATTCGAGGAAATTTTTATATGTGAGGTATTTCTAATTTATTATTTTTTTTATTATTCCGGCTTTTACAATGAATATACATTTTTCCGGTACCCATGTTCGCAGTTAACTACACATTTGTTTCAACGCATTTTTCCATTCTTGTCTGTTCATCCATATATCTTCTTCTATTTCCCATTCCCTCTTAGTTTCATTGATTCCGTGAATCCACATAATATTTGGTCTACTCTTCTTTTTCCTTCCCTGTGGTTCCCAATCCATGATTATCTTAGGTAGTCTTCCTTCTTCCATCCTTCTAATGTGTCCGTACCAATTTAATTGTTTCTTCTTTATAAAATCTAATATTGAATATTGTACCTGCATTTTTTCTTTTATATATGAATTTCTGATTTTATCCTTCCTGGATATTCTTGCAGCACGTCTCTAGTAGTCCATTTCAGTGGCGAGTAATTTTTTTTTTTCATTTGTGCATTTAAAGCCCACACATCAGCTCCATAGGTAATAATGCTTCTGATTATTTATTAATCTTAATGTTTAATTTAAATGTTTCCTAGAATATTTAGTTGTATCCAGTATATTTGTGAGGTGATGTGTTCTTGAGGAAATTTTATAATAATACGATGGAATGGTTATTAGGATGAAATGAGTTCAGATATAAAAATCCCTTGAAGACATAGGAAAGTCAGGAAATATTCTGAGTCAGATTGGTCGGGGCACCGGGTTTCAATCCGAAACCTCAAAGTCTACCGCTGAGACAACTTTTTTTTTTAAGTTTGTTGGTTTCTTGCCTGTATGTTGATTTTTCTGTTTTTGCTGCACGTGATTTTAATTTGTTCTCCTGCTGCGAGCAGAACAGTTGTTATAGCAGGCTGTGGTAACATCTGGTCACTATGGGAACGCTTTATATTTCTCTTATTCTCGCACTTTTATCATCTTTTAAATGCAATTCAAACTGATTTGTTTTTCTCTCTTATTTTATTGAAGCCACGCTCGTTATTGCTCTTTTGTTTGGGATTTTTATTACAAGATATTCAAATTATACGTTCTAACCAGTTGGGATCCGGTGGACTAGTTAGTTGTTAACCTACTGGTTCGGGAGTTCGAACCCAGAAGAGGTCGTTGGATTTTTAATAGCGCCATATCTAGTGAAAGAAAGTCTAAAGCACGACCGCGTTTTCACAATAATTTACATTTTCCATAACAACAACAAAGAAATTAAAATAGACGGAAATAGTTATAAAACCATGATCGGAGTTGAAATCTCGGTTTTGAAATTAATGTCCGTAGATTTTTTAAGTTTATTGCAGAAATAATTGAACTGTGGTAGGGGTTTAGATCATACTTTTATTATTATTATTATTATTATTATTATTATTATTATTATTATTATTATTATTATTATTATTATTATTATTATTATTATTATCATAATCATCATCATCATTTCAGCACATATTACGAATGAATGAACAGCGCATACCAAGAAGAATGTATAATTATAAACCAAAAGGGAGAAGATTGTTGAGAAGACCATTGAAGAGATGGAAGTACCAATTTGACGTATAATGAGATCGGAACAGGCCATTGGGCTTAATCCTTATTGTTGATGATGATCATCATCATCACCATTACTAGTATTTGAGAAAAGTTCTTAGGAAAAATTTAGGATCAAAGAGAGATAAACAGACAAGCGAATGGAGAAGACTTTATAGGGCCTAACTGTGAGCTACATTATCTGAAACCAGATATAATAAGAACAGTTAAGTCTCGTAGACTGTTTTGGGCAGGACATGCGGCACGAATGGGGACTGAAAGAGGACTATGAAAACTCATTGTAGGAAAAACCAGAGGAAAGCGCCCAGTAGGTAAGCCAAGAATGGGGTGGAGAGAATAATATTATCCATGATTTGAGGGAAGTAGATTTTACAGGGAATGATTGGAAAACAGCACAGGATAGGGATGTTTATGTCCGCGCTGCCATGAACCTAGGGGTTCAATAGTGCCAGTGAGTTATTATTATTATTATTATTATTGTTATTATTATTATATTAGACTATCATTTCTCTTAATTATAAGACTATTAACTAAAATAATTTTCATCCAAATAAATCATTATTTTGTAATACTATAGGTTTAACCATCCTCATTATTTATCATCATTTTCATCATCGTCATCATCACATTTCATAGGTTAAGTAAATCCTTGTGATTCTTTCCGTTGTCACAGATTTTAATTGAAAAGTTATATAATTTCGTCTTAGGCCTGCCAACATTTCTTCTACCTTCTGCCCTAAAATAAAAAATAGGTTCTGGTATTCGATTTGCTTTAATTCCCTGAATATGCTCCCTGCAGTTGTTCCTATATTGCTCTATTTTTTCCATCAGTTTAAAACTAATTAATTTGTGATATTATTATTGTTATTTTTACTATTGCGGGGGCTGTTACGATGGGCATCTGCTACTGTGGACTCTGATTGGTCAGAGCGCAGAGCAGCAGCTTGGTAACGTTCTCCGCAATCCGAAAAATAAAGCCTGGCAATCAAAATACAGGCTCGTTATTTATTCAAATCTTGTTGACTGCCAGGTGCTGATCCTCTCCCCTAAAAGTTACACAATGTACCTTAGACATCAACAAGGAAACATCTTTTGTCTTTACCCTCGAGAACTTTCAATCTAGACATCTACTGCTATACGTTAAAAAAGTTTGAAGTGATAAGATTCATTGGATGGAATTAAGAAACTTGATAAGTAGTAATTAAAATTACAAAGATTTTTTAAAATTAATTTGTTTTCTATTTTCCTTTTTTTTTTTTCTATATTCTTTGTTTATTTTTAGTATTCTTCAACCTGTTTTTTTTTCTTTTTTCAAGTATACCCTCTTCAGGGAGGAAATGAGATTACGAGTTTTTGAGAATAAAGTTCTTAGGAAATTTTTTGCACCAAAGAGAGATGAACAGACAGGTGAATGGAGAAGACTACTTAACAATGAATTACATGGTATTTATAGGAAGCCAGATATAATAACAGTTAAGTCTCGTAGACTGCGATGCGCAGGATATGCTGCGCATATGGGGAATGAAAGACGTGCATGGAAGCTTCTTGTAGGAAAGCCAGAGGGAAAACGCCCAGTTGTAGACCAAGAATGAGGTGGGAGAAAAACATTGACTATGATTTGAGGGAAGTAGATTATACAGGGAATGATTGGAAAGCATTAGCTCAGGATGGAGATATATGGAGAGCTTATGTCCGCGCGGCCATGAACCTACGGGTTCGATAGTGCCAGTAAGTAAGTAAGTAAGTAAGTAATACCCTCTTCAGTCCTGAAGTGAACTCATAAAAAACATGTAAGTTTTATTTGCGTTAAATGTATTTTTTTTAGCGCAAAGTAATAATTTATTAATTATAAAAACAATAGTCCTTCTTAAGTTCCAAAATTGGCGGGCCGTACGTCAGTACAAAATTAATTTTTAGAGTTGGTGATTTTGTTTTTATTCTATGACTTATGTAACAGCAAAATTATTCAAATAATTTACAATTTTAGAAAAAAAATTGGGATAAATTTGAAAGGGGTTGAGTTTTTATAGTTTATGACACATTAGGTTTCTTTTAGCTACATTTTTACAATTTAAATAGCGATATCAATGTATTCCCTGAATTTAATAATTATATTAGAGTACCAAGAATACCTAATATACTTTTGTTATGGAAACTTTATGGTAGACGATTGAAGGGAAAACCTAGGACCAGATGGATTGATGATGGAGAGACGGTTAGAGGGTAATGAAACGAAAGGTTAGAGAAGATTAACTTAATGCAATGATTCCATTAAAATTGATTATATGTGAAATTAGTATTAATGGAGCAGTTTTTTGAATCGTTATAAGAATAAAACAATTTTTTATTTTTAATCCTTCTATAACAAAGGAAATCATCAATGGAGAGCGAATAGAGTAGAACGGAATACTGCTAAATTGGCTAAAACGCAAAGAAGAAGAAGAAGAAGCCACCTAAACTTAACAGTTAGTAATACATTAGAAATAAGAGCATGGAACATAGTTATGGAATATAATTAAAAAATCAATCACAATGATCTTTAGTTGTTTAAAGAGTGAGAAGGAACTTAAAAATCTTATTCATTACATAGCATACAATGGGACAAAAGAGGATTAACGAATCTTCGGTCCCTGTGGTCTAGTGCATCGTTTCCCGACCTGTGGTTTGCGAACCCCCAGGGGGTTCGCAAAATATTTTAAGGGGTTCGCCAAAACTTTTCCGTAATGGCGGATTTCAAGGTTACGTCTATTATTGTTTCCAACATTTCTGCAGCATTGTAATAATAATATCGGTAATTATTATTGTTATTATTTTTAATATAAATATATGGCTGTTCCTGTTCTTTTATATGGATCTGAATCTTGGGTACTTACAAAAATAAATATCTCACACATTCAAACCATTGAAATGAAATTTTTAAGATCCTTAAAAGGATGTGCACGCACGGATAGATTACATAATGAATCAATAAGAAATGAACTGGAGATATTTAACATTTTCCAATACTGTTATTTTAACACAGTTCCAATAATGGATCATATTAGAATATTATAATGATATCGTGAAAACAAAAATTAATGTGTGAACCAGGAATCGAACCGTGGTCCTCTAGTTCTCCAGACTAGTGTGCAGCCCACTACACCATTCCACACCTGGCACAAGGAAATAATTTTTCTTTTCACAATAGCATTATAATATTCTAATTTTATCTTTCCTTGATTAACTTACAATCTTCTTCAGAATATTCATTTCATCTCTCTAAAGTTTCAACTAATTAAATTATATAGCTTCATATCTCCCCTACAAGTATTATTACCATAACATTATCTTCTTAAATTTTTAAACCTATGATCGATTGTATCATATTTAATACCTTCACAGCTTCAAGCACTTTTTTTTGAGCTGTAGTTTTTAGATGACAGCGTTAATTACAAGGAAAATCTTGGTTGATACCAAAAGTAAGCCTTCATATATAATATCTTCCATAAATGCCCCCCCTAAAAATCATATATTTTTTTTAATTTGTCATTTTGACCCATATGAACCCATTAAATGTGAAAATATGACAAAATATCAATTCAGGACACCATAAAAGCCCCCCAAAAATTTTTATCCCCAAAATAATTTATTTGGCTGCCTAGAAACCTATTAAGCATAAAATTCAGTATATATATCTAGATAAATTTTTCTTCGAGGCGCAGGAAGTCGTGTCCATTACCATTTAAAAATGTGTTCATACATGTGACCATATTATTGACTTAATGTTATTCAATAGAATGCATGCGGTGGCTCCTCGCTATCGCCTAGCACATCTTATTTAACACGGAGGGAAATTCAACCTGTTGTGGAGTACATTTTGAGGGTAAAATCGTGGGAAATATTGTTATTAATGGCTGAGCTTCAAAGATGTTATCGTATGGGATGTAATTATTTTAGAATGTATCGTGAATCTCGTTCACCATAAATATGTTCTCCCTTTTGGAAGATATTCATATAACAGGAAGTTGATATACCATATTTCTTCTTCACTCTTTCACACATTTTGAAACGATTAAGATCCTTTAGTATAGAGTGATAAAAGGTATTAATAGTTATAAAATTATTAGTTTCGAATAAATTGTAATTTAAATGAATTGTTACTACAAAATTAAGTCGAATTCCTAAGATATATCGATTTTTGTGAATATTTTCAAATTATAAAAATCCTTCACTATAGAGTGACAAAAATATTTATTTATAAAAGTATTCAAATTTTAAAAAACTGTCTTGAGGATGCCGGACGCAGTCTCTGGCGAAACGTTGGGGAACTACAAGCCTCAAGACCAGGGCCAACAGCCCGGAAATCTACTGCAAGATCGTCATAGTAACTCCGGCCGTGAAAGCCTAACTTAACAATAACATTGATTTTTCAATTATTGCCTTCCTACATTGAAATGGATAGAGACTTTAGAGACACCATGTATTAAAACCCTTCACTATAGAGTGAAAAAAATAGCAATATAAATATGACTATATGTCCACCGCTGTGGCCTCGGGGTAGCGTGCTGCCTTGTCACGCAGCGGGCCCGGGTTCGATTCCCGGTCGAGATAGTTTTTCTGGGTGAGCTTTTTATCGGGGTTTTTCCTCATCTGCAAGACAAATGTCAGGAAAACTTTAAGGCCCAAATGGTCCCCGAAATCATATGGCCATCGCAATCATCATCATTCATATTCATCTTAGGTTGAGCTTAGGATTAGGGACTCTCCTGGCGCACTACTATCATCATCATCATCACCACCCATCATATCATCGGGGCAACGTATCCCTGCCTTCCAGGCGCCCCAACCTCAGAAGTGGGTTGCAAGTACGCTATGACAGGAGAGAAACCAGGAATGTCGAAAGACAACCTGGGGCATTTGAAAAAAAATGACTATATGTTATTTTAGGCCTAAACCTATTCAAATATTAAAAATCTTTCACTGTGGAATGTTAAAAAAATATATAAACAATTTTAATTTGAATAATTAAATAAATTGAAAAATATAGAACTGTATAGAATTTTTAGCAATTGGCTACGCTACAAGCCGGAAGATCGAGGAATCAATTCCGATGGGTTAAATATAATTTTTGCACTATGTAACTAATATTGTATACTTCCTGTTATTGTTGATGTGCATCGTAATTTAATATTCTCGCATACGATCTTGGTTATTATGAAAACAAAATAAATCTCAATACTTTAAAAACGACCAAAAGCACTAGTGCGGTAAGCAAAAACATTTATTTTGTAATATTGATAGTGATACTGCAATTTGTATTAATTTCGGTTTAATCCATCACATCCTGCTTTCCATCCCTCTTCTACTTCATCATCACTGCATACATCGTCTAAAATTTATTTCAGAAATAAATCCCAATTCAAATTGGTTTTACAGTTTTTACAAATATAAGATGGCGACATGACCAACAATAATTATTATTTCTCCATAGCAACACACGTAGCCGATTCACTTTCTGAAATCTAACATTTATCTTCAATTATATTTATTAATATTTTAGCTAACATCTAAAGTAACTAACTCACTGGTACTATCGAACCCGTAGGTTCATAGCCGCGCGGACATAAGCTCTCCATATATCCCTATCCTGAGTCAATGTTTTCCAATCCTCCCCTGTATAATCTACTTCCCTCAAATAATACTTAATGTCATTCTGCCATCTCATTCTTGGTCTACCAACTGGGCGTTTTCCCTCTGGCTTTCCTACAAGAAGCTTCCATGCGAGTCTTTCATTCCCCATACGTGCAACTTGTCGTGCCCATCGCAGTCTACGAGACTTAACTGTTCTTATTATATCTGGCTTCCTATAAAGACCATGTAGTTCATTGTTATGTAGTCTTCTCCATTCACCTGTCTGTTCATCTCTCTTTGGTCCAAAAATTTTCCTAAGAACTTTATTCTCAAATACTCGTAATCTCCTTTCCTCCCTTAAAGTAAGAGTCCATGTTTCGCACCCATATAATATAACTGGTAGAATAATAGTTTTATATATTTTCAGTTCTCTGGAATGCATAATAACACGCATTTCCAGAATTGAGCCTATGTTTAATTTCCTTGTGCATCTCATTCCTATTTGTGATTATTGTTCCTAGGTATTTGAATTCAGCCACTTCCTCAAAATTTCCCTCATTTGTCATTAGCTGGCCATTTCCATTATGTATTGCATTTTTACGTGTGACAATATACTTAGTTTTATTGATATTTACTTCCAGTCCCAATTTCTTAGTGTTACTCAGTAGTGTGCTTTTGTATCTCCTCGCTATCGGCCAATAGTATACTAATATCTTAATTACTAAAACAAATACACATAATGCAAAAAATAGTATGCGATACTCATGTGGTAAACACATAACGGAATCGGAAATTAAAAAAAAAAAAAAAAAAAAACCGGCGCAAGCGCCTCGTTTTTTAAACTTTCTCTCGATCCGTTCAAGTGTTTACCACACTCATATGCAATATACTACAAACTGGCCTAAAACTTCCGGATATACCATGGTTCTGGAATCGATTAAGAATCTAAGGGAAATAAGTACCTACCAGACATGTTCTGGTCGATTAGAAAGGTGACACCTTAACTGGTACTACCCAAGAGTCTTCTCAGTCAAAAGTAAGAATAATAATGTGTTCATGCACAATACAAGCATTTGTCTAATGTTTCGTTAACTTCTATCCCAGTAATGTTTTAATAGGCCTAATACATTTACGTAGTTGTAAACAAATAAATGTGCTTGGTGATTATTGTTCCCTCAGTTCTGGTGTGGCTTATTTTCGTACAAAATGTTTTCCCTCGAATTTGAAGGATGTTACTGATACCCGAGGACAGCTTATTTTCAGACTAGTACAGTAATATTAAACGATGACTCCATTTTTAAATGTCTTGTTCTGAGTATCTGTGATGCCAGTTGTTTGCGTAATGTGCGCAGATTACAGCACACATCTGTCCTGCACCCTGCTAACCTATATTTGGAATCATCACATTCTAACAGCTGTCCCTTAAATTTCGCATCCACCTTGACACTTTTTTTCTCTCCTACAACTTGAATACAGCAAAAGTTCACTTTATAAAAAAAATTGCATATCAAAACTTGTTCTTTGTAAGCGTTAAAATTTTAATTCAAAATAGTTTTATGAATTAGAATTTAATTTAATAAAATATTGTAGATTAATCCAAATGACATAAATTTTAAAGAAGTAGCGAATTCAAATACCTGGTAATAATAATTACAAATAGGAATGAGATGCATAAAGAAATTAGGCTATAGCCTACATAGGCTCAGTTCTGGAAATGCATAGGCCTACTATTGAGTACAGGGACTCTTGTCATCCCACTTCTCTCAAAAAACTCTTTTTTTTTTTCAAATGCCCCAGGTTGTCATTTCGACATTTCTGGCATTCTCTCTTGGCATATCGTACTTGTAACCCTCTTCTGAGGTTGGGGCGCCTGGAAGGCGGGGTTACGCTTCCCCGATGATATGAGAATTGATGATTATGGCAATGATGCGCCAGAAGAGGCCTGAAACTAAACATAAGCTATTTAGGTGGATATTATATTGATGATAATGATGATCAGATGGTGTTCGGGGACCGTTTGGGCCTTAAAGTTTTCTGTCATATATCTTACAGGTGAGGAAAAATCCCGAAAAAATCTCACCCAAGAAACTTGTCCCGACCGGAGATCGAACCCGGGCCCGCTGTTTGACAAGGTAGCACGCTACAACGAGACCACAGTGGTGAAAAAAATATTAAACTAAAAATATTTAAAACTGTAATTCTTCCAGTTATATGGATGCGAAACACAGACTCTTACTTTAAAGTATTTGGTTCTTAGGAAACATTTTGGACCAAGGAGATTTGATCAGGCAGGCGAATGAAGAAGACTGCATAACAGAGAACATTATGGGAAATAATATATAGGGCCTAATAAGAACAGTTAACTTTCATAGAGTGCGATGGGTAGGACAACGTGATATAAATGTGGAATGAAAGAAAGGCTTTGAAACTCCTGATAGAAAAAGCTCAATAGGTAGCCCAAGAATGATTTTAGGGAGGTGAATTATGCACAAAATTGATTGGAAGTATTTACAGTAGCTCAGGTTGGAGAAGTTGAAGAGGTTTTGTTGCGTGGCCATTAACCTCGGGTTGGATAGTATCAGTGAGTTAATTAATTATAAATTAATCGTTTCGTACAGAGATGGTCTCAGTCCGTTATGATTTTACGAAATTGATATTTTCGAGATAGAGTAAGAGACGAGGAGAATCCTTAGACTGAGTATGTCATTGCAGAGAGGAACTGAAGTGGGTCGGGCATGTATGTCATATGTCAAAGGAAATGAAGCCCAAATTAGTAATGGAAATGGGAGCACAGAAGAGGAATACCTTAAGGTAAGTGGAAAAATACAGTGGAGATCATTTTCTTCTTCTTTCCAACCTGGACACCCTGGCACTGCGTCTTATTCCATCCATCTCCACTGCCAAGAAGAAATGAAAAAGTGAGGCAGATGATGGATATGGAGGAGACAGTGGTGGAAAGGATCGAAAGACGAGCTCTTCAGTGGTATGGCCATGTCAGGAGAATGGAGGATGATGGCCCAAAACTCTTTTGGAATGGTCACCTTCTGGTAGAAGGAAACGGGACAGGCCAAGAACAACTTGGAGAGGAGAGATCCATAGATTGATGAACGACCGAGGTCTGGAGGAGGAAGAATGGCGTGATCGGCAAGAATGGCGAATGGGGATACAGGGTAACCGCTGAAAAGTGGAGAGGCCCTCAAAAGTAAAAAAGTAAGCAGTGGAGATAATAGGGCGAAAGCGAGTAAAACACTCGTGGTAATGAGAATAATATAGGCATCATCATCATCATCATCAAAAACAACAAGGATTAAGCCCAATGGCCTGTTCCGATCTCATTATAGGTCGAATTGGTCCTTACATCTCTTCAATGGTCTTCCCAACATTCTTCTCCCTTTTGGTTTATAATTATACATTCTTCTTGGTATGCGCTGTTCATTCATTCGTAATACGTGCAGAAGATAAGCATTTTGATAGTATTTTATTCTTTCACAGAGATTAAATATATTAAGTTCTGTTCTTATATCTTCGTTTTTCTTTTTATCGGTCCTATTGCTCTCAACATCTTCAATTCAGTGAAGAATATAGGCCTGCAGGGAAATAGGTCAAAATGGAGCAACTGCTGAATCTAGCTGACTCCGAACGTTTAACGGCTTTAAGTGACAGAAGAAGAAGAAGAAGAAGAAGAAGAAGAATAAATTGATAATTGTGTTGTGTTAGCATGTTCGTCAAGTTTTCACAAAAAAAAAAAGACTTCAATCCGGCTACATTGTATAATAGAAATATATGAGCAGTATTCAAGGATAAACATACACTGAAAAAAATCAGTTTCATAAAAAAATATGGACGTCCTTTCTGCATGAAGTAAAGTAATCCCACTACAGGTCTCGGGAGGCCCTTGTGGTAGTTGGAGGTTACGGTTCCCACTTTTTTTTTGGACAATCGGCACCTGATGTCAGCCGGGTTCTCAGCCCTGCAAGACGGCCGCATTTATCCCCAGAACAAGCATCTGGTACGCATTACCGTTAGAGGCTGAGTCGACCCCTGGGCCGTAAGGTTTGGGTCAGTTTAAAAACCCTGACCCCACCGGGACGTGAACCCTTGACCTTTCCAACTTGTAACGCAGCGCCTTAACCACTACGCTACGGTGTGCCCCCCCCCCTTTTTGCATGAAGCAATTCAAATTATGTTATTGATTTATTTAACGACGCTCTTTAACAACTAATTTCGTTACCGTCCCGATTTAAATCTGGGGGTGACACATTTTTTGAGGGACCTCATTTTTCAGGCTTATGTTTTTTCACGTTCCGTAAATCTACTCGTAAAATCCGGTTCCCACGGATTCAGTTTATTTCCAAAAGAACCCATTCTCAGGACTTTTACACACAAAAAAAAATCAATCCAGGTTAAATTTTAACCTACGAATCTTGGAACCAGAGGCAAGCATTAGTTAGTCATCAGTCCAATCTGATCCGCTAAGCGATTAAACTTTATCTCACTGGCACTATCGAATCCATAGATTCATGGCCGCCTGAACATATGTTCTCCATACATCCCCATCTTTAGCTAGTATTTTCCAATTGTCCCGTATATAAACTACTTCCCTCAAATCATGGTTAATGTCATTCTTCCATCTCATTCTTGGCCTTCCTACTGGGCGCTTTCCTCCTGGTTTACCTACGAGGAGTTTCCATTTCCCTTTTTCATTCCCCATTTGTGTTACATGTGTGCGATTTAACTTTAGTTACAATAAACAATTTATTTACATGCAGATTTTCAATGTTTAGATATCTTACTGTGCTTAAATTTTCATTTTTCTTCTCCACTCGTCCCTATCTATCCGCTCCATGTCCTCCAGTCCTCTTGTTATCATTTCAGTTGTTATTTCTTGCATCCATGATCTTCGAGGTCTTCCTTTCCTTCTTCTTCTAAGTGGCACCCAATTATTTTCTTTGGATACCTTTCTCCTTGCATTCGTCGTACATGCCCATACCAATTTAACTGCTTATATCTTATACAATATACTATTGAAATTTTTAAATAATAATATAAGTACCTTTTTATATCCGTATTCCTCAATTAGAATGGATTTTTGTTTTAAAAAAACTTAATTATTATTAAAATCATGAAGGACTTTCAAAACGTGTTGAATATTTAACACTTTCCCATATTGTTATTTTAACACAGTTCCAATAGTGGATCATATTTCTTTTCACAATATCATTATAATATTGAATATTTAATATTCATTTTTCTCATCTGACTTTATTTTATTTTATTCTAATTTTGTACATCTTGCTGCTTTCTCAAGAACCCTTTTCCATCGACATAAGTTACAATAAATCATACAAAAAAAATTAAAAAGAAAAATTAATTGTCTCTATTTAAAATATTATTTGCGGCATAGTGATATTACTACTACTATTATTATTATTATTATTATTATTATTATTATTATTATTATTATTATTATTATTTATTGTTAATATAGTAGCATTGTGTGTTTCACCCCACATTATTCAAATTTACATATTTAGAGAAGCCGGGTGTATATTTTTCTCTAGCTCTCCTTTACCCCATGATTGAATCCTTTGAGAATCCGTCCATTTTCTTATAATCGCATGTTAGTATCTTCAAATAGAAAATCAGCAACAAATACCTCCTACAAAGAGTAACATTTGAAATGGGACAGTCACCTGTCCCATAGGAAAGACATGTGTGTCATGCACCCTTTTAACCCTACGATACTGTAGCACTTACCCTCCGATACGTAAAGTGGGGCAGCTGCATCAATTATCTCAAAACATTTTTCATAAAACACACCCATACGTGGCACGTGCCTTCTATTTAACCTAGTTTTGTATTTTTCTGGAACAGAAGGCTATGGCGAAACAGTCGTATAAAAACATCTGCTGACTCGATTTAAAAAGAATTGGGGGTGCAAAATTTTGTAAAGTCCTTTTAAATCTGAGATACCTGATAATGTATTTTGTTTCTTGAAGCTGGTATCAGAAACGCAGATGGTTTTCAAGATTTTAGGGTATGAGGTAAGGTGATGAGACATCCCTGAAATCAACATGTGGTTTCTGAAGTTACCAAAAGATAAATAGTATCTACTCGTACCTTACAATAACAAAGCAGGGTTGCTTACTTAGATTTTTCTACTGTGCCTTGCTGGCTCACCTGGTAGCATGCCTTCTTCGTGACTAGCGTACCCGGATGTGATATGCGGTGTATTGGGAAAAAAAATTAAAATTAATTAATCAATTGAGTTGGTGTTTACTTGATGAAAATCCATATTTATTAATTAAATAAAAATAAAACGTAGTTTTATTTGATTTTCATATTTATTATATAATTCAGTGACAGCTGTTTCGGTACACTGTACCTTCTTCAGACATGTTAACAAATTATGAATTGTGTTATTACATATCAAGTTGATATTACATATCAAGTTGATATTACATATCAAGTTGATATGTAATAACACAATTCATAATTTGTTAACATGTCTGAAGAAGGTACAGTGTACCGAAACAGCTGTCACTGAATTATATTATGATAAATATGAAAATCAAATAAAACTACGTTTTATTTTTATTTAATTAATAGAATTAATTTTTTTTTCTAGTACTCTGAACTTAAATAAAAATACACCTCGAGTGGCTTGTTATCCCTGGCACTTGGTGAGTTTTATATTGGAGCTCTTTCTGGTGGATCAGTTTCTTTCACCAAAGGTGAAGAGCCAGGTTTATCCTACTAGTTTTGGATCGCCTCGGGTATTTATTTTTCCAGCATCCTCCATATTAAACGACATGGCGAGGGTTTCTTTATCCACCACCTCATTGAAAAAAGTGCTTGTCTCAACTTTGATTATGCCGGATTTCGATTATTGTGACTTACTCTTAACTGACGTGAGAATCACATTCGGGCAAAGACTACAACGAGTTCATAATGCTGTTATATATGCAACCTCCGTAAATCAGACCACATAACTCCAGTATTTGAAATGTTGTCTTGGCTCCGATTGGAAGACAGGCGGAAGATATATTGCCTCTGCTTCTTATATAACACTTTGTCCGCCTCATCACCCCTTTACATTTCTACTCGCTTCCATTCGCTGTCTTCCCAACATAACTTAAACACACGATCGAGAGAAAATTTAACTCTAACTGTTCCTCTACATCGAACATATCACTATTCCTCAACCTTCCTTGTTTCAACCACCCGACTCTAGAATTCCCTACCCTCGTATATCAAGGACTGCGCGACTAGAAAACAGTTCAAGAAAAAACTCACTAGGCCTACATATTTCCTTAGACAGTATAATATATAGCCTAACCGTTTTCCATGCTTAGTTTTATTATTTCTTTATATTTTAAACTTCCTTTACCAAGCCAATTAGTTAATCAAATTATAGGTTATTATTATTATTATTATTATTATTATTATTATTATTATTATTATTATTATTATTATTATTATTATTATTATTATTATTACAAATTTTCTTTCTTTCCCTTCTCAACTTTATATTGTGAAGCCTATATCTATTACGTATCATTAATCATGTAGATGATTTATAATTGTTATTATATGTTTAATTTAACCCTGGTGAAGTGGAAGAGAAGGCCATACGGTCTTAACTCCATTAGGTAAAATAAATAAATAAATAAGGAGGCGCCCGATGGAGGACTACATAGGCCTACCCCACACGGGGTACATGTAGAGCGAAACAGATTTAAGGGACAAACGAAATGAATATTTTAAGAAGAATTATGCTTAAAACTAGATGGGATAAGGTAAGAAGTGAAAATATTATAAACCAGTTGCATATGCCCATCCAAGCAATAGGTGATGAACTGAATGGAACAACATATATCTCACATGGCATTGGACAGAATAATTCTGTACAATTATTGTACATGTGGCAAAGAACAATCCATCTGATGACTGGAAGAGGTACCCTGGAAGACAAAAAAAAATAGCTGGAGGGAATCTTAAATTGAAGAAGGAACAGCCTGTAAGCCTAATAAAACAAAAAAAGAAGAATACATTAATTTAGTTGTACAATTTTCCATCTCAGGGCCGGGAGTGGTGGTGATGTACAATTCTTATTCGCTAGATTATGTACAAGATTCCTGTAGTAAATTGTAAATACCTCTGTAGTATTTACATAGGCCTATGAGGCGTTGCAGATATTAAGGTCGAACTCTACTTACTTACTAGTGTTTATACTATACTGATTCTCCTAGATAATTCGCTCCTAAGAGGTAGCGTGCTGCCTTGTCACGCAGCGGGCCCGGGTTCGATCCCCGGTCGGGGCAGTTTTTCTGGGTGAGGTTTTTATCGGGGTTTTGTCCTCACCTGTAAGACAAATGTCAGGAAAACTTTAAGGCCCAAACGGTCCCCGAAATCATATGGTCATCATCATCATCCTTCACCGATGTGGAAAGCAACGGGAAGCTACCACACCTACACAATTCCCTAGTAAAGCTGCGAGCATAGCATGAAAATGCTATGATTGCAGTGAAGGACCTGCCTTCGGGCAGAATTACTATGGATCCACAACGCCTCATATGTTGAGCAGCCATATAGTACCGTTGATTGCGAGTCGTCCGTTGAATGCGAATCTTAAGCCCGGCGGCCCTTTCGGTTCTTTTCGACAGAAATAGGCTAAGTGCCGGCACCGTGTTTCACCGTCTCCCTTCCCTTCATCATCATCCCTCATACAACGCACTTCACACATATACACTCATCCTATTCACTTCTCTGTACACAATAAGAATACATTCATCTACGTAAAATGGTCTGGCGAAGTGGTGCGTAAATTGAAAATATATCCAAAATAAGTATCTTCTCACCTTAACGCCATTAATTCCATAGTGCGGAACCTAAGCAACGAACAGTGCTGTGAGTGGCATTAGAACACACACTTAGATATATTTTTTTTTTTAGTTTGTTGTATAGGCTATTTTTGATATCGCATAGCCTGATCTTCCTACCTAACATACAATTTTATTTTAATATGTTTATAATATATAAGAGAACATTACCAACTAAACATCACCAAATAATAATAATAATAATAATAATAATAATAATAATAATAATAATAATAATAATAATTTTTTTATTTAGGAATATTCCACAATACAGTGTTTCTCCTTCAACCCAAAGTGATTTGTCGCCAGAAGTTCCTTTCTAAAGCATCTTCTTCCCTCAAATCTCTAGCTTCCATACTTCTGTTCACTCCATCCATCCATCGTTCTATAGGCCTGTCGCTTCCACTTCTTCCATTAGCTTTCCAATTAAGGATCTTTAGGGAAGTGAAACTTGGGTAATGACCAAAAAATTACAAAGTAGAATACAAAGTGTAGAAATGAACTTCCTTAAAAGAACAAAAGGCTGCACAAGAATGGATCGGTTAAAGAATGAAGATATAAGAACAGAGTTAACTATATATTCATTAAATGATAAAATCAAAGATTAAAGATAAAAATGGTTTAGACGTGTAGAAATAATGAACGTAACACGATTACGAAAAACAGCATTTAACTACAAGCCAAGAGGTTCAAGGAATGAAGGAAGGCCAGTGGAAAAATGAACAGAACAACTGTGAGGCGGAACAGGCACTTTTCTTAGCCCGTGAAATGAAGAAGAAGAAGATTAAGGATCTTCTTTGGTATTCTCTCTTCTTCCATTCTTATGACGTGACCATATCATTTCAAACGTACCAAAGTAGATCCTTAATTGGAAAGCTAATGGAAGAAGTGGAAGAGACAGGCCTACAGAACGATGGATGGATGGAATGAGGAGAAGTATGGAAGCTAGAGATTTGAGGGAAGAAGATGCTTTAGACAAGAAACTATGGCGACGAATTACTTTGGGTTGAAGGAGAAACACTGTGTTGTGGAATATTCCTAAATAAAATAATAATTATTATTATTCACTTAACAAAATTTGAGTGAAATTTTGAAATAATGGTATAGCCTAATTCAAATATTTAGGATCAATAATTACGAACATGAATGGATGCAGAGAGAAATTAAACATAGGCTCAGCTCTGGAAACGTAGCTATTATGCATTACACGGATTCTTGAATCTCAAAAACTATAAAAACATATAAAACAGTGATATCCCTCGGGTTTCACAGTGCTAGTGAAAAAATATTATTATTATTATTATTATTATTATTATTACTATTATTATTTATTATGATTATTATTTATTATTTTTTTTAACAATCCTCTGATATCTTGAAACCTTGGCCTAAAATAATGGTAATGAAATTGGGTTTCTTATACAGTTTTCAGTACCTACCCTATGTCAGAGACTGTCTAACTATAACATCCTTCAAAAACAAACTAAAGAATTATTTAATAACAAACTAACTTATACACCTCACTGACAGTATTCTTTTATCAATATTAATATATTTAATTATTTAGCTATTTAAATAATATTAAGAATAACAAATATTTTTATTTGTTTTGTTTTAAATATTGTATAATCGTAAAATTAGTTTTCTATATCTCATTATTTTCCTGTTTTTTATATACACTAGACAGGGACAATTTAATGTGTCTTGCTTGTATACATTTTATTATTAGTTTTAGTCTTAATTTTAACTAATATTAACTGGTTGTATTATAGATCGTAATATGTATATTAGATATTATCTTTTGATCAAATTTTTACTTAGTGTTAATATTAGAGTTAATTAAGATTGTTATATTCTTATGTAATATATGTTTGTCCTGGTGAGTGGAAGAGAAGGCCACATGGCCTTAACTCCACCAGGCTAAATAAATCTAAATCTACTCTAATCTACATTAGTGTGAATTCTCCATCCATATTGATATTTGGTAAAGGTAAAGTGATCCCATTACCGGCCTTAGGAGGCACTTGGGATAGTGGGATATTAAGGCTCCCACCATTCTTGAAAACCTGCACATACCAGCCTGGTTGTCAGCTCTGAGTGACGAACATCTTTACCCCGGAACACATGTTTACTCCGTAGTACGTATTTGCATTAGTGGCTGAGTTGATTTTGGTGTCATGATGCCGCCAGAAGGTTTAGGTCAGTTTAAAAATTATTACTCCTTCGAGAATCGAATCCGCGACCTTTTAGTTTGTAGCCTATTCCCTTTACAAGTATCCTACTGCGTGCCCTCGTTTTCATGTTTGACTGTACAATAATTCTCTTTTAATATGAATACTGTACTTCATCGTCATTGCATTAATAGCTTTCCTTGCTGTGAACATATATAGCGGTAGGTTTAACTTAAATCTGAATTAGTCATTCCTTCCGGGAATACAACCACAGCCTAACTCTTGAGAGCGCAACCCTTTCAACATGAGGGTGAATTTTAATTACGTCACAAGAGAAATTCAATTTATTTTAAGTGAAAAAATATTGTAGCATCATATTCCCATTAGACAGCAATCAAAGTGCCCACTGATACCACATGACAGTTCTGAAGAACTCTATGAATAAACGTCATAAGACACATTTTGCAATTTTCTGTTCCTACTAGACAATTAATGTTAATTTTCTTCAAATATATTAGGTATAAATATTTGTTTACCCTTTATTTAACAGATAATGGTGTATCTAAAATTAATAAGTTCTGGAATCCGAATTATCTAATTACGGGTTGGTAATAGAATCTAATCTTTAAATTATATTAATACAACAAGTTTTTTTCAATCAACATGAAATATACCACAATTTATAAATAGGCCCCCTATTTCTTTGGTACAGTGTATCTAATATATAAAATGAATGTTTGTTTGTTTGTTTGTTTGTTCGTACTTTATGCGCGGCCATACCGTTGGTCCAATTGTGATGGTGCTTTTTGCAAAAATGTTCAGAAGATTCCCGGGATGAACATAAGCTATAAGAGAGTTGAAATACTCAAAAAACACCTTTTGTAGTGAAAAACGTGAAAAAGTCCCTTTTTTACCCTTAAATGGCTAAACCACAATAAATACATAAAATTAATGTACACGGAATTGAATATCTCAAAAAACTCTACAAAAAAGTCCGCGACAGCATATGTTCATCTTTTACAGATAACACTCAATAACCATTTTTGTCTTTCATTGATGCCAAGGAGATCGGGATAAGTAGATTCCTGAGCAAGCATAGCAGCGCACGGCCGGTATTCTTTTATGGATAACTCAAAATAACGAATTTTGTCTTTCAGCTCATTTATGCCAAGCACATCGAGATGCGTAGATTCCCGGGCGACGCCGGGTAATCAGCACGGGGTATCTAAAAATAATTTTATAAATTTATATTTATTTTTTCCTTTTACTTATTCAACTAAATGCAAAAACACATAATTTATTTACGTGTAGCAGCGCACGCCGGTATTAGCTAGTAAGTTTATAAAATATATAGTGGATCCATAGACTTGAACTGCACTTATAAGATGAGCAAGTAATTATACTGCCAGCTATAGTGTTTTGTCCTGTGTTACGTTGAGCAATTTATTTACAACTAGCCAAATCCGGCGTGCGCTGCTACGCCTAAATAAATGAAAATTGATGTGCTTTTATGTTTAGTTGAATAAGTAAAATGAAAAATAATTATAAATGTAAATCGTAATTATTTTAAGATTACCCGTACTGATTACCCGGTGTTGCACGGGAATCTACTTATCTCGATCTTCTAGGAATAAATGAGCTAAAAGACAAAATTCGTTATTGTGTTATCTGTAAAAGAATACCCGCCATGTGCTGCTATGCTTGCACAGGAATCTACGTACTTATCTCGATCTTCATGGCATCAATGAAAGACAAAAATGGTTATTGTGAGTTATCCGTAAAAGATAAACATATGCTGTCTCAGAATTTTTTATAGAGCTTTTTGACATATTCAATTGTGTACATTAATGTTGTGTATTTGTTATGGTTGAGGCAGCGTAAGTCGTTTAAGCGTCAAAAAGCTACTTTTTTGACGTTTTCCACTACAAAGGGAAATTTTAAAGGGTGTAGGAGTTGAGTATCAGAACTCTCTTATAGCTTATGTTCATCCCTGGAATCTCCTGAACAATTTGCAAAAAAGCCCCATCACAATCGGATCAACGGTATGGCCGCGCATAAAGTACGAACGAACAAACAAACGAACGTTTTTATATATCAGTTGATACAAAATGTTAATAATTCTATAAGCCTTCTTTAATCTATACCCGTACTTCCCCGCGAGAGTTACTTAATCAAGCTAAATTATCTTTATTTTGCTACAGGTGTTAGCGAGTGATAAGTGGTTGATTAGCTCTGATTGATTATGTAAGCACAGTGTCAGTAAGATGGAGTGTGGTGATTTAAGTATAACACTTGCAGTGCTCATAACGTCATACCTATAGACACTATTATCACTTTCTCCAGTTTTCATGCAACAATAAGCTCGATTAGGTCCTATAAGATTTCTGTATCTCTGTGTTACTTTTCTTTACAAGTTATTAGAATATCTACGGAACATATTATTATTATTATTATTATTATTATTATTATTATTATTATTATTATTATTATTATTATGTCCCGCGCCGTAGCCGAGTGGTTAAGGTAGGATGCCTCGGCGCAGAGCTACAGGAGTTGGCTGGTTCGGGTCTCCACGGAGGAAGACATTTTCTTATGGAATTTCAGCCAGTATGGGACCGGTATCCACACAGCATCTTGAGACATTTGGGTAGCTACGATAAGTAGCGACTCCAGGTTGATAAAACCAGCAAAACGGCTGGGGGAACCGGCATGTTGACCACATGTCACCCTCACACCGGCTGGATGATCGTCTACCTCTGTGATGAACCCATGTGGATGGAGGCCAGCAGCTGGCTGGTAGACCAACGCCCTCCTAGGCCTGTCACGCCATGGAGTTTTATTATTGTTATTCTTATTTTTTTTTGCAAATGCCCCAGGTTGTCTTTCTACATTCCTGGTGTTCTCCCCTGGCATGGCGTAGCCTACTTGTAACCCACTTCTGAGATTGGGGCATCTGGAAGGCGGGGTTACGTTGCCCCGATGATATGATGGGTGATGATGATGATGATAGTGGTGCGCCAGGAGAGTCCTTAATCCTAAGATTAATCTGAGATGAATAAGAATGATTACGATTGCGATGGGCATATGATTTCGGGGACCGTTTGGGCCTTAAAGTTTTCCTGACATTTGTCTTACAGGTGAGGAAAAACTCCGATAAAAACCTCACTCAGAAAAACTGTCCCGACCGGGGATCGAACCCGGGCCCGCTGCGTGACAAGGTAGCACGCTACCTCGAGACCACAGCGGTGGACTTATTATTATTATTATTATTATTATTATTATTATTATTATTATTATTATTATTATTATTATGTAAAATATGGTTATTATATTGGGTATTAAAAAAAATATATAAGCCTATTTATCTAGGGATGAATCTGGAGAATAGATAAAGTTACACAACGATTAAATCCGGAAATAACCTGTATCGTGGTCCTTTTATTCGAGGGACATACCGTAGCATAGTTGGTCAAGGCAATAAGCCGGGTGGTCGGGGGTTCGAGTCGCAGTTGGGTTAGGATTTTTAAACTGACGTAAACATTCTGGCGGCACTATTGACCTGGGGTCGAATCAGCCTCTAACGGAATTGAGTACTAGACGCTTGTTCTGGCGGTAAAGGCGGCCGTCACCCAGTGCTGACAATCCGGCTAACATATTGTCTAAAAAAAATTGAGAGTTTTAATCTCATACTACATCAATGTCCTGCTGAGGCCAATAGCGGAATTACTTTACTTTTACCTCAAGAGTCTCTTCAGGCCTATAGTGAGATAACTTTTATTAGTACTGTATTATTATTATTAATAATAATAATAATAATAATAATAATAATAATAATAATAATAATAATAATAATAATAATAATAATAATACGATAGAACTGAGGATGGTTTCTGGTGGCATTTAACGAAAGCTATAGTACGAGCTAATGCGGTTGGGCACCCTACATTGCATTATAGCCTATATCAATTTCAATGTAACGCATCGCTTCAGTCCATCAACCCTTCTTTTGTTTCCCCTAAAAACATGTAGTGGTCTCCCAGTGAGTTAAAAAATTCCCTCATGTCCTCAAAAAATTTCCCCACAGATAACATAGTAATGACATGGCATTGTTTCCCCTCCCCTGAGATGTATTCGCATTCCCAGAGCAGGTTGATACATTAGCGGTCCAGAACGACAGCTGGGAATGGTGTGTAACCCTTCCCATAGGGGAGGATGTGATGTCTACTGGGATTTAAAAATGGCGAAGATTTGTAATTTATTGTCTACTTGGGTGTACATCCCCCATAGGCACTTTGTTTGGAATTTTCTGAATGAATTGAAAGATAGGCCTAATACACACATGTATACCAACCTCTAAGCCGTAGATTCCGACCGACATCTACTTCTCTGACTCTTAAAATCATAGAGTTTGAAATTTTTAACAAAATAAGAGAGATTAAATACTTACTTACTTACTTACTTACTCACTGGCACTATCGAACCCGAAGGTTCATGGCCGCACGGACATAAGCTCTCCATACATCTCTATCCTGAGCTAATGCTTTCCAATCATTCCCTGTATAATCTACTTCCCTCAAATCATAGTTAATGTTGTTCTCCCCACCTCATTCTTGGCCTACCAACTGGGCGTTTTCCCCTCTGGCTTTCCTACAAGAAGCTTCCATGCACGTCTTTCATTCCCCATACGTGCAACATGTCCTGCCCATCGCAGTCTACGAGACTTAACTGTTCTTATTATATCTGGCTTCCTATAAAGACCATGTAGTTCATTGTTATGTAGTCTTCTCCATTCACCTGTCTGTTCATCTCTCTTTGGTCCAAAAATTTTCCTAAGAACTTTATTCTCAAATACTCGTAATCTCCTTTCCTCCCTTAAAGTAAGAGTCCATGTTTCGCACCCATATAATATAACTGGTAGAATAATAGTTTTATATATTTCAGCTTAACGTTTTTTGAAAGGAGTTGGGACATCAAAAGTCTCTGCAATGCATAATAGCAAGCATTTCCAGAATTGAGTCTATGTTTAATTTCTTTGGGCATCTCATTCCTATTTGTGATTATTGTTCCTAGGTATTTGAATTCAGCCACTTCCTGAAAATTTCCCTCATTTGTCATTAGCTGTCCATTTCCATTATATACTGAATTTCTACGTGTGACCATATATTTAGTTTTACTGATATTTACTTCCAGTAAGAGAGATTAAATAGACAGACGAATGGAGAAGACTGCATAGCAAGTAGCTATATGATCTTTACAGGAAACCAGATAGGCTATAATAAGAACAGTTAAGTCTCATATTCTGCGATGGGAGTCTTGTGAGACCAATGTGGAATGGAAAAGGGGCATGGAAGCTTCTTGTAGGAAAACCAGAGGGAAACACCCAGTAGGTAGACAAATAAAGGTGGGAGAATAACATTAACTATGATTTGAGGGAAGTGATTATACAGGGGATGGTTGGAAAACATTAGCTCGGGATAGGGATATGTTGAGAGCTTATGTCCGCCCGGCCATGAACCTACGGCTTCGATTGTGCCAGTGAATCAGTTAGCTAGTGATGCATGTAGGTTAGTAGGCTGTTAGTTTAAGCTGATGATTTAGTATTACTGAGCGATAACGAGGAGATGGGCCTTCTAAGACCCAACACACACACTCTATTGGATAACACTAAGAAATTGGGACTGGAAGTAAACATCAATAAAACTATGTATATGTTCAAACATGGAAATGCATAATTTAATGGAAATGGACAACTAATGACAAATGAAGGAGATTTTTAAGAAGTGGCTGATTTCAAGTATCTAGGGACAACAATAATTACAAATAGGAATGATATACAGAAATAAATTAAATATAGGCTCAATTCTGGAAATGCATGCTATTATGCGTTGCCGGAACTCTTGTCTTCCCAACTCCTTTCAAAAACGTTAAACTGATATATATATATATATATCCATCCATAGTAATTCTGCCCGAAGGCAGGTCCTTCACTGCAATCATAGCATTTTCATGCTATGTTTGCAGCTTTACTAGGGAATTGTATGTGTGGTAGCTTCCCGTTGCTTTCCACACCGTTGAAGGATGATGATGATGATGGCCATATGATTTCGAGGACCGTTTGGGCCTTAACATTTTCCTGACATTTGTCTTACAGATGAGGAAAAACTCCGATAAAAACCTCACCCAGATAAACTGCCCCCACCGGGGATCGAACCCTGGCCCGCTGCGTGACAAGGCAGCACGCTACCTCGAGACCACAGTGGTGGACTATATATATATGTATATAACTTATATATATATATATACATAGTAATTCTGCCCGAGGCAGGTCTTTCACTGCAATCATAGCATTTCATGCAATGTTTGCAGCGTTACTAGGGAATTGTAGGTTTGGTAGCTTCCAGTTGCTTTCCACACCGGTGAGGGATGAAGGATGATGATGATAATGATAAGGATGATGATGATGATAATGATAAGGACGATGATGGCCATATGATTTCGGGGACCGTTTGGGATATATATATATATATATATATATATATATATATATATATATATATATTTATTTATTTATTTATTTATATATTTATTTATTTATTTATTTATTTATTTATTTATAAACTCATTTTAATTATTAATATCGGTTGCAGAAAACCCTCAATGACGAGAAAAATTCTCAAAAAGAATGAATGAAATGATTTTTAAAATACATTTATTCGTATAATCATTCACCTGGCATAATTGAAAGTACCTTTACTTTCTAATCCAGAGACCCGATTTCAATTCTTGGTGGGATAAGAATTTTAAACGTTTACCTTGGATCCTATTGTAATGCAATTCCAATCCATAATCTGCCTTGAGGACTTAGAGAAATCAGAAATTGGTCAGCACCAAGGTTTAAACCAGGATACTGGTTTTCTCTTCCTTCGGTAGAGAATTGAGGCTGAGTGTCCTGTGCCGTAGTTTTAGGACGTGTACAATAATCTTAAGTGAGGCCAGAATTTCATATAATTTCTGCGCGTGTCGATAAAGAGCTACTGTTTCCTTACGGATTTTTTTGTCAGGTTTTATCTGATAGCAGATCCGGCGCTTTATCTTCCGGATAAGTTGCTCCACGCCACCAGACCGCACTGCAGTAAGTGATATATTTTAAGTTATCTCGAAATACCCTAATGCCTCACACCACATCTATCACTTCATAAATTTAGATTGATGTATTCGTCTACAAAATAAAAATTCGTGACACAGGAACTGCGTAAACTAAGCGAATTCCTCAGTAAATCGAATCTATGGTCTGATTTTTCTAGTTTACGGAATATGAACAGAATTTATTTTTGTTAATTAAATAATATGTAGGCCACCAATTACGTTTTAAGAAAATTTCCAATACTTCTTCTTCTTCATCACGGTTTAGACTTATTTACTAGTCTGTTCCGGCTCCAAATTGCTGCTGTTTCAATCTTTTCTTTGGTCTTCCCAAACGTCTTCTTCCTCGTGGTGAATAGCTGTACGCTGCTTTTCGTATTCTATTTTCAGTCATCCTTGCCAAGTGTTCTTTTCAGTTTGTTCTGTATTTCACTATTGTTGTGTTTAATTCCTCTACTTTTAGTTGCTGTCTTATTTCTGTGTTTTTTTGTCAGTTCTTTGATATCCTGCTATTGGTCTGAGGAATTTCATTTCAGCAGCTTGTATTCTGGCAGATTGTTGTGTTGTCACTGACCATGTTTCGGATTCATAAGTAATAATAGGAACTGCCAATCTAATGGACCAATTTTGCTGTTTTTTTGAACATTACTTTTTTTTGTTTTATGGGGCACGCCGTGGCGTAGTGGTCAAGACACTGCGCTACAAGCCGGAAGTTCGAGGGCTCGAGTCCCGGTGGAGTTATGATTTTTAAACTGACCCAAATCTTCTGGCCGCACTATGTCCCTGGGGTCGACTCAGCCTCTAATTCAATGAGTACTAGACGCTTATTCTGGGGATAAAATCGGCCGTCACGCAGGGCTGACAACCCGGCTGACATCAAGTGCCGATTGTCCAGAGAAAGTGGGAGCTTTAACCTCCTACTACCCCAAGGTCCTACTGAGCCTTTAGTGGGATCACGTTATTTTTTTATTTCAATAACATACCGAGTTTCGTAGCGAATTGTAGAAAATTACAGCCGCTAGAGCGAATTTTAGATTTTCGCTTCAGGTGAATCCTCACTTCTAATGGTCCGATTTTGCTGGTTGACGAACTCGATCTTGCACTTTTTTATTGGTTTTTATAGTATATGCTGTGTTTGGAAATCATCTGAGAAGAATGGCAAGAAATAGACTTCCAAAATTGGCATTCCAATATACCCCAACTGGACATAGGGACCAAGGAAGACCAAAACATCGGTGGAAAGATCAAGACCATCTTCGCTAGGTTTACCGTACAGGCCACATGGCCTAAAACGAATTTGTTCATGATGATGATGATGATGCTGTGTTTGGTTCTGAAATAATTGTATTATACAGGCTGTAAATGGATTATACTAAGAAGGCCTACATTTTATATTTTTCTTTATAGCCTATACTTTTTTAATGCCCCCAGTTTTTGTCATTTTAGACATTTCTCCTGGCAATGACGTAATTGTAACCCACTTCTGAGGTTGGGGCGCCTGGAAAACGGGGGTTATGTTGTCCCGATGATATGATGGGTGATGATGATGATAGTGTGCGCCAGGAGAGTCCCTAATCCTAAGCTTAATCTAAGATGAATAAGAATGATGATTATTGCGATGGCCATATTATTTCGGGGATCGTTTGGGCCTTAAAGTTTTGCTGACATTTGTCTTACAGGTGAGAAAAAAACCCGATAAAAATCTCACCCAGAAAAACTGTCCCGACCGGGGATCGAACCCGGGCCCGCTGCGTGACAAGACAGCACGCTACCCCGAGACCACAGCGGTGAACTTCTCATTATATACTTTTGTAAGTATTTTACGTGTTTCGCATCTCACGGGACAAGATCTATCGGTATATCACATACGTATATATTTTTTTTGTACACAAGGACATGGATGGTTTCCCGGAGTGAGTGATCAGCTTAATGCCGGGGCCATCTACGAGACATCACAAACATTTAAGACAAGACACATCATTCAGCTAGTCATTAAACGAATCAAATATAATACGGATCGTTATGATTGACATATGGTGTTCGGAAACGATTTGAACATTAAAGTTTCTTCATATTTGCCTTAACGGAGAGGAAACGTCCCGAAAAATTCTTTCCCAGATAACATGTCTCGACCAGTGATGGACCAGGGCCTCATGCGTCCGAGGCAACGACGAAACCTCTACACCACCTTTGCTTAACAAATATTCATAAAAAGCAAGAGATGAGTTATTATTGCCCATACAATATTGGAGTTACGAAACATTCGCTTAAATGAAAGAGTTATAGTTTCCTTTATACATTTTATTACTTTCACATGCTTTTTTTTTATTGCGAAAATATATTCTCAAGATGATGACAATTGATTCTAAGAAAATAGATTTAAATGAAATTCAAAATCCGGTGTTAATGCGCACGCTCAGAATGTTTAACAAGATATTTTGTCAAGTTCATTAAAATTTTCGGCGGAAACCCTCGCCATGTTTTACGACAGGAAATGAATGTCATTGGTTTAGCAAACAGTGGAACGTAGTCATTGAATGTTTGATAATTGCCTGTTTTTCATTTAATGTAATCACCATAATGTGCACCGAAAGTCAAACATAGAGCATCAAGACTAGGATTACATAATCTAACGTAAGGCCATATTTTTATTACGTAAGAATATTCCACAATATAGTGTTCTTCTTCAACCCAAAGTGATTTGTTGTCAGAGGCTCCTGTCTAAAGCATCTTCTCTCAAATCTCTAGCTTCCATACTTCTCCTCACTGCATCCATCCAACATTTAGCTTTAGCTTTATTTTACCTGGCCGAGTTAAGGCCTTAAGGCTTTGTCTGTCACTCAACCAGGTTTTAAAAAGTACAAAAAAATATTTTTTTTTTATTATTGATTTCGTAATTTTTCTCTTCAAATACAAAAAAATAGTTTTACATCTAAATTACAATAAACGTAAACGATTACATGTTACATATGTATAAATACAATAAAATTATTATTTGTAATTATTTTGATTTACTCTAGATTTAACGAATTCAATATAATACTTACAAGATATGTAAAAAAAACGAGAAAGAATTATTAATGACATAGTATTCATTTAAATAAATAGAGAAAAATTAATTATTAGACAACAGGTATCTGTATAAGCGTGACTTAAAAGTGCCAAGTGTGCGGCAACCCCTGGTATCGTGAGGAAGGAAATTCCAGTAACGAGCAGAGACTAGTGTGAAGGAAGTAGAATAAGAGGAAGTGCTATGAAGAGGGAGCTTGTGACCTAGTGTCAATATTGTGGTAAGAACATTACTTCTCAAATCGGGACGCCAAGTAACTAGGAGTTCTCTAGGTCTGCCTCTTCCACTTCTATTAGCTTCCCAATCAAGGATCTTATTTGGTATTCTATCTTCTTCCATTCTTATGAGGTGTCCATACCTTTTCAAACGTTTTTCTTCTATTCTTTCTATTTTTTTAACTTGCATATTTTCCCATATTGTGCTGTTTCTAATGTTATCCCTTCTTGAAATTCTTGTCGATCGCCTCCAAAAATCCATTATAAGCCTATAGCCTATAACAAGAAAAGTTTCTTCCCTCTAATGTCGGTATTGGATCTAGAGGTTACTACTCTTGTGTCTGGTTCCTAGAAAATTTAAATTATACAACATTGAACTCCGCATTCCCGTGCCTCAAGGACTGCAAACTTTGAGGTATGAAAAATTAATACCAAGAGTGTCATAAAAACCGAACTAGGCCTATGGAGAACACCCGAATAAATACAAAGTTTATCGCGCAGCAACCCGAAACTAAACGAATTCCTCAGCAATTTAAATGTATAATCAGATTTTCTTAATTTAATGAATACATATTTTCTTTCTTAAATAAATAGTATATAGAGGCCTTAGGAGACCCTTGGAGTAGTAGGAGGTTAAGGCTCCATTTTTTTTATACACAATCGGCACATAATGCCTGCCGGGTTGTCAGTCATGCGTGACGGCCGCTTTTACCACCTGAACAAGCGTGTGGTACTCATTTCAGTTAGAAAATGAGTCGATCTCAGGACCATAGTTCCGCCAGAAGGTTTGAATCATTTTAAAAATCATGACTCGTCAGGGATTCGAACCCTCGATCTTCCGGTTTATAGCGTATTGCCTTAACCACTACGCTACGGCGTTCCCAAAATCGTCTATATATATATATTAAAATATATATGTAGTCAATATGCCCATTTCACCAATTAATGTTTTAAAATGGTCAACAAGTTTCTACAGCCAAGCTGTCATTCTCAAGACCAGATATTGACTGTCAATATCTGGTCTTGAGAATGACAGCTTGGCTGTAGAAACTTGTTGACCATTTTAAAACATTAATTGGTGAAATGGGCATATTGACTACATATATATTTTAATATTATATCACCAAGAAGATCACTTGTGTATTAAATATATATATATATATATATATATAAAGTCCACCGCTGTAGTCTCGAGGTAGTGTGCTGCCTTGTCACTCAGTGGGCCCAAGTTCGATTCCCGGTAGGGACAAACTCTTGGGTGACGGTTTTTTGGGGGTTTTCCTCATCTGTTAGATAAATGTGAGGAAGCTTAGGGCCCAACGGTCCCTAACATCATTGGGCCATCATCATCATTTACTGGTGTGGAAAACTACGGGAAGCTACCACACCTATAATTCCCTAGTAAAATTGCAAAACACTATAATTGTAGTGAAAGACCTGCCCTCTGGCAGAACACTATATATACACTTTTGTTGCTAAAATAACCTGGCGGCCACTAAGAACGATATTGAAATTTCGACTTTCAGGTAATCTCCCATGTTTAATAGTCGCATTTCGCTTAATTTTTTAGCATACTTTTCTCTCTTTATTTTAATGCCGTATTCCGTTCCTCATTGCGAAAAATAGAAAATTGTGGCCGTTAGAACTATTTTAATTTTTTTATTCAGATTAAAATGTTTACCTCTTAATTGATTGCTATTTGTCGAATTAAATTCCGAAAAAAATACAAAAAATTGCAACCGCTAGAACGTTAAAACACACACACACACACACACACACACACACACACACATATATATATATATATATATATATATATATATATATATATATATATCTGTAAATACTCCCTTGAATGGAAAATTGTGTTTAGGGGTATGCGGAGATTAAAGCTTGAATTCCAGTGATATAAAGCAGTACTTCCGACATATAAGAACACTATACAAAGAGTATTCAGATTGACGCGGTGTTAAATACGGAAAGGAAATAGGTGTTATTGAATATTAAGGGGAGATCCTCTCCGCTGTACATCTGCTGGATTGCGCCAGCTGCGTACCACCCCTGTACCTAATGTTACCCCTGGAGATGCAGATTTGAAAGCAAGGTGGCGCACATCAACAAGTAGGACAAAACACCTGAACATCGCGTAGCGTTCAGATGTTTGCCTTCTGTTACAGTTTTACTTTTTCTTCTAACTTCCCTTTCTTCTTTACTTCCCTTCTTTTCAATTTAAATTTCAGATTAATACGTCATCATCTGACGGCTTATCATTCCACTACACTGTTTGTCTTCTTTTAATCCGGATAGGGATGATGGATTTTAAGAGTGTAAATATCCTGAACCGGGACGCAAAACGGAGGATCCCGTGTTATGTAGGCCCCAGTTAACAATCTTCTGATTAAAATAATCTGATCCCTGCGAACAAATTTATTGATTCTAAGGCGTCCTGGTTTAAAATACGATGCCAATAACATGGGTTGTTAAAGACCGTTGTTTAATAAAACTTGCTCAAAGCGGAATCGCATGGGACCATTTTTTTTTTTTTTTTTTTCCACGTTAGACGAAATTTCGCATTATAAAAAAACTAAAACTTATTAAAATTCTTAGATTATAGAGTACCGTATATGTCTTTTTATGTACCTTGGACTAATTGTACTTCCACTGTCTTTGAAAAGTGAAGTACAGTATTTATGAGCTACTTCGGCGGTAACGCGCGAAAAAACATTCCAGTTTCATCGGCGTTAAAAATGTCTCTTAAGTGCGTATCCTGAAAATTAAAGTATGCAGTTTCGGTTTCCGGTCACTAACTACACTTTCGTCCACATCCTTTGATTCTCCGCAAATTTCATTCCACGCTACATTGTGTCGTCTTTTAAAACTGTCCAGCCAACCTGAAGATGCCTTGAAAATTGTTATTACCTAGGGATTTAGCAACAGCTAGAGCTTGACTTTGGAGCATCGGTCCGGAAAATTTGCAGATTTATCTTCAATCACTTTCACTTTTCGTTTTCGTTTAATGACAATGATAAATCTTTATTTCGTAAATTCAGAACGCTACGTGTGAAAGATCAATCTCAGAACTTAAACTAATTTAATATTTTACAGTGCAATGGTTATATGTAGGACAGGTATCTGTAATTTCGCATAACGGGTGTGTAGTGAGGCCGAAATAAAATTTCAGGTACAGGTAGAATCTATATTTCACCGGGCAGGAATCGTTCCTTACTTGTTTTTCTTTGGCATAAGGGTGATTCAATTAAATGGATACTAATTTATTTATTTGTCTTTCGGCTTTATCAACTGTTTTTTCATGAATTGTGTAAAAAATATAATTCCTTTTCCGCTTTGGACAAATTCTGTTTTATTGAAAATAAATACACCACAAGATTACTATTATTTTTCCGGGACCAATAAATTTGTTCATATTGGACAGATTTCCGCTTTATTCACGTTCCGGATTAAACATGTTTTACAGTAGATATTATTATTATTATTATTATTATTATTATTATTATTTATTATTATTATTATTATTATTATTATTATTATTATTATTATTATTATTATTATTATTATTATTATTATTATCGTAATTATCATTATTGTTATTATCCTATAAAATGTTGTTTGTACATGAAATTTACATTGTTCATGAAATTTACATTGCTACATTTAATGTATCTTTAACTGTTTATAATTAGTATAGTGTATATCTATATTTGTCAAATATTTATTTGTATTTGTGCTGGTTGAGTGGAAGAGAAGACCTTATGGCCTTAACTCTGCCAGAATAAATAAAGTATTATTATTATTATTATTATTATTATTATTATTATTATTATTATTATTATTATTATTATTATAACCACAGCAGTAGACACATTGATATTCAGTTTAAAGTCATAAAGATTACAAAATCCAAATACCTAGGAAGACTAATTAAAAACTGGAAAATTAATTAAATTCTCTAATTTCTAATAATTCAACTAAAATTATTTTCCTTATGACATTAGTTAGTGGTCTTCTCATCACAATCCCCTCAAATTTTTGATTAGGCTACGTATTAAATTTGTTACAAAAGGTCTAACTAACTCACTCACTGGCACTATCGAACCCGTATGTTCATGGCCGCGCGGACATACATCCCTATCTTGAACTAATGTTTTCCAATCATTCCCTGTATAATCTACTTCCCTCAAATCGTAGTTAATATTATTCTCCCACCTCATTCTTGGTCTACCAGCTGAGTGTTTTCCCTCTGGTTTTCCTACAAGAAGCTTCCATGCACGTCTTTCATTCCTCATTCGTGCCACATGTCCTGCCCATCGCAGTCTACGAGACTTACTGTTCTTATTATATCTGGCTTCCTATAAAGACCATATAGTTCAGAAAAGGTCTACATTGATGAATAATTGTCTATATTATCTCACAAGTATTTTTCTTTATTCCATTTTTTTGAGACTTTTTTCTCGCCTACTATTGATATTGGGTCACTTTGACCTCCAACAAGAACTTTACCTTCTAATCGTCTACAAATTTACTAATTAGGTAGAAATAAAAGTAGGTAAACCTGTAGAAATACCGATGCATTTTTTCTAACATTAATGAATGTAAAATGATACTGGGAAAAGATGAACGGCCTCCATTTTATAAACACAAACATCCCTTTTGTCATATTTTGCCGGATGCGCATGCTCTGATATAATAAACTCTACTACCCTGTTTTTATGGGTTGTTTATAGAATGGAGTATATTAACTGTTTAACAGGTTTCCGTGTTTATAAAGTAACCCCGCTGACACACTTCTACCCTCTTCAACATATTTCATCGTATTACTAACTCACTGGTACTATCAAACCCAGAGGTTCATGGACACGCGGACGTAATGTCTCAATATATATATATATATATATATATCTGTTTTGAGCTAATGTTTTCCAATCATGCCCTGTATAATTTACTTTCTCAGTACATTATTAATGTTATTCTCCCACCTTATTCCTGGCTTACATACTGGACGGTTTCCAACTGGTTTTCCTTCAGTCAGTTTCCATGCCCCTCTTCCATTCCCAATTTGTGTCACATACCCTGTCCATTACAGTCTACGAGACTAACCTGTTCTGATTATATCTGCTTTCTCATGAAGATCATGTAGTTCACTGTTGTGTAATGTTCTCCATTCGCCTATCTGTTCATATAGTTTCGTTCCAAAAATGTTCCTAACTACTCATTAACTCTACCGAACCCGTAGGTTCATGGCCGTGTGGACATATGTTCCCATACGTATCTACCCTGAGCTAATGTTGTCAATCATTCCCTGCATAATATACTTCCTTCAAATCACGGCTAATGTAGTTCTCCCTTTTTTTGTAGATAACTCTAGTTTTATTCTAAATGTGTTGGAGATGGTTCTTTTGTTGACCACTTTAATTTTATCCCAAGCGTGTTGGTAATTAAAATGATTTTTCATTTTTTAGTACGGTTTTCTAATAAAGCGTGATGTTTAAGTTTTTTAAACTATTATTTATTAGAATTGAGCCTATGTTTAATTTTTTTGTACACCTCGTTTCTGTTTGTAATTATTTTTTCTAGGCATTTGAGTTCAGACACCTCATGTAAATTTCCCTAATTTGGATTAATTGTCCACATCCATTAAATATTGCATTTATATGTATTTATATGATTTTATATGTATGAGCATTACACATTACATGTAGGCTATATACATTATGAACATTACACGTAGGTTATACATTTTATAATTCTAAATTAAAATTATACATTGTCACTAATTCCTCAATACATTTCATCATTCATTTTAAAATTGTTCTACACTTTTAATTTATTTGTTAGATTGCATAGCGCCTTCCATGGTTATGAAATTTTACCCAAATTTATATCTCATAAAATTTTAATCCGTATTTAATTTTAACCCATGCCCTCCAGGCCATGTTTAATAATGTGAGGAACAAATAGCTGTAGTATTGATAGGCCTGCAGCATTAATGTCATGTTATTAGGCGGGCAGGGTGTAAAACTTCGTGTAATCCATTTGGTAGTTTCTAAGAAAATCACGGATAACTAATTCACCTTAAGCAATAAAGCGAGTTTATTTGAATACATATAGGTACACCAATGATGTAATTTTATAGGGCAGCCAATGTAGTGACAGGATGTAAAACTTCGTTGTATTCCATTTGGTAGTTTCCAAGAAAATCGCGGATAACTAATTTAGGTTCAGCAATGAAACATGTTTATTCGAAGGGATATAGATACGCCGATGTTATCATGTTATAGGAGGGCCAATATAGTGCTAGGATATAAAATTTCTTTGTATTCCATTTGGTAGTTTTCGAGAAAATCGCGGATAACTAATTTAGGTTCAGCAATGAAACATGTTTATTTGAAGGGATATAGATACGCCGATGTTATCATGTTATAGGAGGGCCAATATAGTGCTAGGATATAAAATTTCTTTGTATTCCATTTGGTAGTTTTCGAGAAAATCGCGGATAACTAATTTAGCTTCAGCAATGAAGCATGCTTATTTGAAAAGATATAGATACGCCAATGTTGTCATGATATAGGAGAGCCAATGTAGTGCCAGGATATAAAATTTCTTTGTATTCCATTTGGTAGTTTCCGAGAAAATCGCGGATAACTAATTTAGCTTCAGCAATGAAGCATGCTTATTTGAAAAGATATAGATACGCCAATGTTGTCATGATATAGGAGAGCCAATGTAGTGCCGGGATATAAAATTTCTTTGTATTCCATTTGGTAGTTTCCGAGAAAATCGCGGATAACTAATTTAGCTTCAGCAATGAAGCATGCTTATTTGAAAAGATATAGATACGCCGATGTTATCATGTTATAGGAGAGCCAATGTAGTGCCAGGATATAAAATTTCTTTGTATTCCATTTGGTAGTTTCCGAGAAAATCGCGGATAACTAATTTAGCTTCAGCAATGAAGCATGCTTATTTGAAAAGATATAGATACGCCAATGTTGTCATGATATAGGAGAGCCAATGTAGTGCCAGGATATAAAATTTCTTTGTATTCCATTTGGTAGTTTCCGAGAAAATCGCGGATAAGTAATTTTGTTTCAACAACAAAGCATGTTTATTTGAAGAGATATAGATATACCAATAATGTCATGTTATAGGGCGGTCAGTGTAGTGCCAGGATGTAAAATTTGGTTGTATTCCATTTGGTAGTTTCAGAGAAAGGGAGCCAATAGTGTAGTGTGGTCTCGAGGGTATATATCTTGTTGGCAGATATAGGCTACTAAAACTCAGAAATGCCATCATTTCCTACTAAATCCGACGCAAACACGTCCTCGTCGTGGCTGCTGGATAACGCTAAGCGGTGAAAGGACGAAAAGCTAGTTTCCGACGCTTGAAATTCGGGAGTGACCAACTAACAGAAAACCCTGACAGAAAACATCGGTCCTCCAGGATAGCTGGGGGTTGGGCATAGGGTCAACACCCATATCTCGTAAAAATAGGTTATAATCGTCATGAAACCATAAGAAGTGCAGTATGCCGGACGATATTTTCACGGAAGTTTGGCATAAGCTTCTGAACGCGGCCAAGGCCCACTGGGGCTGTCGAGCCATTGATGATGATGATGATGATGAGTTTCAGAGAAAATCGAGGATAACTAAATTAGCCTCAGCAATAAAGCATGCTTATTTGAAGAGGTATATATAGGCAGGCAAGCAGGCCTATATTAACATACAGGTACTGTAATATTGTTTCGCTTCGTATGTGAATAAAATGCTCTTATCATGAGGAGTTGAATCTTCTTCATAAGTAATGCTACGAGTGATTTCCAAATTATCGATAAATTCACGACTCACGAAGTGACGATGAATTTTTCTAGAGAATTTGGAAATCACTCGTGGCATTTGTTAGGACTATTTAACGAATAAAATTAAGCTGTTTACTCACAAATCATTATTTAACTACATTTATTTTAAAATATTTATATATATAATGTAAACGGCGATGTTTGAAAACAAATGAGAAACGATTGGTACGCTTCATTTGCTTCTTTAGTTCATCACTTCAACCAGATCATATTATTTATTGCCAAAGGATCGCAATATTGTAAGAATGCACTCTAGTGGAGAAATTTATAACCAACATTATAGGTATTAATTAATTTCTGATGTCCTATGATGTAA
Source organism: Diploptera punctata (assembly GCA_030220185.1). Lineage (NCBI taxonomy): Eukaryota > Metazoa > Arthropoda > Insecta > Blattodea > Blaberidae > Diploptera > Diploptera punctata. The sequence continues at coordinate 1,982,666 of JASPKZ010009795.1, forward strand.
ATATGTCAATTATATTTTTCTGCAACGTCATTTCCTGGAAACTAAATCGTCTAAGAAAGTGCAAACAGTGTTTTTTTGTGGTATATTGTTACAATTTTTTATATTATCTCCCGCATGCGCTATCTGCTGACATTCGTTCACTATATATACAATCTGGTAGCCGTATTTCTTAGAGAGTCAGTCACTGCAAAATAATGCTATGACTTATTCAGAATGTTAAAAAGGAGGAGCCTTCTTTAATATGATCAACTTCGGTTGATAAATTCGAGGCGAAACACGACTGTCATTGGTTGTAAATAAAAAATCATTGAATTAAATAGTCATTAAAATTCAATTAACACTATTTTACAATACAAGATATGATTTATGTGTTCTATATGTGTATTTTTTCAACCACAAAATCAAAGTGGAACAATACTGGTTTTATGTGTAAGTAAGCCTCAGTATATCATAAATAATGTCGAGTCATAAATTAACAGAATCGTCCTTAGTTACATGTAATAATTTTAAATAGACTATGTCCGACAGTAACAGGTCATGACAGATATGTCGATAGCATTTATTTATATATAATATTGTTGCCAAACTAGAGGAATAAAATGTGATCAATTGAATGATTAACTTTTTCTTGGCAACGCAAGAAGACGTTGCTAAGAAACCAATTGGCCGTGACAATGGTTTTTATCTAAGCTTAGTTAACATGAGAGAAACTTGTTACCTGTTGATTGAAGCTATTTTTTTTTATTCAACTTAAGCTGTAGGCCTATTAGTGAATACCGAAGGAATCAAGCTATTGAGGTGGTTCTAATGAAAATAGTTTTAAAAAATACAGATCTTCACCAAAAATAGCGATGCCAACAATGTATATAGGCCTACATATTATGTATGTTTGTAAGCGCCTGTTAATGCTTTTTGTTTTTTTCTGAACCAAACTTGGTATATAGTAAACATTAAAAAAAGTAAGGTCGAGTTCGTTAATCAAAAAAACCATTATGACTAGAAATTTACCTGAAACGAAAAATAATAAATTGCTCTATCAGCCATAATTTTTTATTTTTCTCAACGAAAATAAATAGGACACCTCTCTAACTAACTCGCTGGCACTATCGAACCCGTAGGTTCATGGCCGCGCGGACATAAGCTCTCCATACATCCCTATCCTGAGCTAATGTTTTCCAATAATCATCTTTATAATCTATTTCCTTCAAAACGTAGTTAATGTTATTCTCCCACCTCATTCTTGGTCTACTACCTGGGCGTTTTCCCTCTGGTTTTACTACAAGAAACTTCCACGCACGTCTGTCATTCCCCATTCGTGCCACATGTCCTGCCCATCGCAGTCTTCGAGACTTCCCTGTTCTCATTATATCTGGCTTCCTGTAAAGACCATGTAATTCACTGTTATGTAGTCTTCTCCATTCACCGTTATTCATCTCTCTTTTGGTTCAAATTTTTCCTAAGTAGGCCTACTTTATTCTCAAATACTCGTAATCTCATTTCCTCCCTCAAAGTAAGAGCCCATGTTTCGCATCCATATAATATAACTGGTAGAACAATAGTTTTATATATTTTCATTTTAACGTTTTTTGAAAGGAGTTGGGACATCAAGAGTCTCTGTAATGCATAATAGCACGCATTTCCAGAATTGAGCCTATGTTTAATTTCTTTGTGCATCTCATTCCTATTTATGATTATTGTTCCTAGGTATTTGAATTCAGCCACCTCCTCAAAATTTCCCTCATTTGTCATTAGCTGTCCATTTCCATTATATAACGTATTTATATGTGTAACTATATAGGCCTATATAGTTTTATTGATACATACATCCAGTCCCAATTTCTTAGTGTTACTCAATAGTGTGTGTGTGTGTGTTGGCCTTTAGTATCTCCTCGCTATCGCCCAATAGTACATCATCATAAGTAATGCCACGAGTGATTTCCAAATTATCGATAAATTCACGACTCACGAAGTGAGGAGTAAATTTATCTAGAGAATTTGGAAATCAAGAGTGGCATTTGTTAGGACTATTTAACGAATAAAATTAAGCTGTTTACTCACAAATCATTATTTAACTATAGTTATTTTAAAATATTTATATATTTAATGTAAACGGCGATGTTTGAAAACAAATGAGAAACGATAGGTACGCTTCTACTGCTTCTTTTGTTTATCACTGCAACCAGATCATACTATTTATTGCCAAAGGAACGCAATATTGTAATGAGGAGCTTTCTTTAATATGGTAATTATAACACTGATAAATATTTGGTGAAACACGACTCTGATTGGTTGTAAAACAGAAATCATTGAAACGTGATTGGTCATTGACTCCCATTTGGGGCATGAGTTAAATAGTCAGCATAAACTAACAGAATATTAATACAATTGAGTTGTAGGCCTTCTTCATCTTCTAAAGATTAATAAATTGCTCTATCAGTCATAAATTTTTATTTTTTCTCAACGAAAATAAATAGGGCCTACATGCCATTAAAATGAAACGGTTAAGATATTCTAAAAAAAATCAGCGAAATCCGACCATTAGAATAGGTATTTAGGCTGCATGAAATCCTAAATTTAAAAGTTACTCTAGTAACCGCTATATTTGCTTTTTCGCCGTGTATTTCTATACAACATAATTTAATTGGCTCTTAAATTAGCAATTTATGCTATAAGATACATTAAGTATCTATCTATAATGGCGTAGCCCAATGTTGAGTCATAGCCTCTCCTTACAAAGGGGATTAACTTAATAAATTTAATTATACTATATGTGGCACAATTAAGAGAATATTTTAAAATACAAGAAAGGAAACAAAACTGAAATTTTATAAAGCAGTGGCGTCCCCTTGCTATTGTAATGTAGTGAGTTTTGGGTTTAATTAAAAGAGAAGAGAAAAGCATATAATCAGCTGAAATAAGATTTCCGAGTTGGAACCCCAGCGTGCTATCCATTATATATATATATATATATATATATATATATATATATATCCCATCCCATAGTAATTCTGCCCAAAGGCAGGTCCTTCACTGCAATCATAGCATTTTCATGCTATTCTTTCAGCTTTACTAGGGAATTGTAAGTGTGGTAGCTTCCCGTTGCTTTCCACGCCAGTGAAAAATGATGCTGATGATGATAATGATAAAGATGATGATGATGGCCATATGAATTCGGGGACCGTTTGGGCCTTAAAGTTTTCCTGACATTTGTCTTACAGATGAGGAAAACCCCCGATAAAAACCTCACCCAGAAAAACTGCCCCAACCGGGGATCAAACCCGAGCCCGCTGCGTGACAAGGCAGCACGCTACCTCGAGACCACAGCGGTGGACACACACACACACACACACACACGGTATATATATATATATATATATATATATATAAAGGAACATAAGTGTTTGTATTGGATTTGCCTGGTGGTGTAATGGATAGTACGCTGGGGTACCAACGCAGAGGTCCGGGTTCAAATCCCGTTCAGGTATTTATTTTTCTTATCATGTCATTTATTTGCTTTCATCATTACCTTTTATAAAAGAAAAATATTTTGCAATATTGACAGGTTGTGGTTCTGTTATTACTTATTAGCGATAGTTAGTTATCGGTCTTTTTATTTTCCATATGTTTTGTAGTTTAAATAATATGAATTGTATGTTTTGCTATTAAACATGTTTTATAATGCAATATACATCATCCTGCATTCAAATTTATTTTTTGTTTTATTTTCTTCTTCCACTCTTCTCTGTATATCAAATCCAGTTCTTGTAGTGCTTTGTCTTTCGTACCATGAAGAACTTCCCCACCCATGTTCTACTCGGTCCTCCCTTTTTTTCTTTCCATTCCGGTTTCCATTTATACATTAGTTTAGAAATTATTTCCTGTGACATTACTTTCATGTGTCAAAACCATTGAAACTGTATATAAATAAAATTTAATGTAGAATTTTAAACATTTTTTCTTGCCTAGTTATTTAATTTCTAATGTTATCTATTTTGGGTTGTCTTGCCCATCTTCTTAAAACGTTACTTTTTTTGTTAACAGTAATTTATTCATTTTGCTATAATTTATTTAAGTGCAAGTTCTGAATTATGTTATTGTGCTTCTTCGTATATATATATATATTACATAAGAAAAATAAATGCCTGGACGAGATCTCTGGATTGATATTCCAATGCGCTACCAATTACGCTACCAAGCAAATCTAGTACAAACATTAATTTTTCATATTATTTTTCTCTATTATTACGAGAAGTAGCGGGAACTAGGTCTTCCATGCCATCTAGTAGCTCCTATAACAAGTAATCAAATTAAAGAGAATGTTTTTACTTTATAGCAGTGATGCTTATTTATGTCGATGTTATAATTAAATTTTTGACATTGGGCAATATAAGCTTAATATGACATGATAAATAAATAAATATATATTTATGTGTTATCTTTGTTATCTGTTTATCCCACAACACAGCATTTAACATTTTAATTGCTGAACGTCCTTCAATTAATATTTTCGTAATTTAATCTATTGGTTTTCCGATTCTGTTAATCTCTACTCCTAAATATTTGCTTTCGTCAAAGCCTTTTATTAACGAAAAAAAAAGTGGTAATCTAAATTTGCTGAATGTGTCTTTATTATTTTTTTTATTCTTGTGCTCTATCAATTGTTTAGTTCATCATAAACATTATTCGTATAGAAATGCATCTTAGAAAATACAATGTTATGATTTTGTTTCATGATGGTTGTGAAAAGTTTTTAAATTTATTATTGTTATTTTTATTTTTACTACAGTTTATAAAACTTTATTTATAATATAATTTTTATAATAAATTTATTAATGGATATACATTTTCTTATTTATTTTACTATTTTCTAATTAATTTTTATTCTAGCTCTCAACAATGAGACAATGTTGATATTGATGCTTCAGAAATGACATAGTACCAATAAATTATGTTGCAATAATTTCCCTTGTATTAAAATCCTATGAGTAATTTCGAAGCGCGTGCTAAATGCTATTTAAAAATACCAGATCTTAAAAATTTAGCGAAGACTTCAAATTATAGCCTGTAAAAATAATTGCTACTGAAATATTTGACTTATTTTGAGTCTCATATTCAGCCCGTCCCGGGTTTAAACTATGCTGTTAACTTAACAGAATTATTTTCCATGTTTTGTTGAGTCATCAAGGTAAATGATGGGTTTTAATTTTATTACCAAAATCCATTTCACCATATCATAAAAATTAGGTCATAAAAACTGTACAGAAACCGCTTTACGAACACAATAATGTATCTACTTCTCTATTAATAGACCTATGTTTTATATCTATATTTTATCTATCTGCATTTACATCTACCTATCTACCTGTCTATATCTAGCTAGTTGTCTGCCTATCTATCTATATATCTATCTATCTATCTATCTATCTATCTATCTATCTATCTATCTATCTATCTATCTATCTATCTATCTATCTATCTATCTATCTATCTATCTATCTATCTATCTATCTATCTATCTATCTATCTATCTATCTATCTGTATGTTTATCTGTCTCTCCCTATCTATCATATTATCTACATGTCCGTCTATATATAATTTATATATACCTATGTAACTAAAACAATTAAGCAACTATGTCCATCCATAGTAATTCTGCCCGAGGGCAGGTCTTTCACTACAATCATAGCATTTTCATGCTATGCTTAGCAGCTTTACTAGGGAATTGTAGGTGTTGTAGCTTCCCGTTGCTTTCCACACCGGTGAAGGATGATGATGGCCATATAATTTCGGGGACCGTTTGAGCCCGAAAGTTTTCCTAACATTTGTCTTACAGGTGACGAAAAACCCCGATAAAAACCTCACCCAGAAAAACTTCCCCGACCGGGGAACGAACCCGGGCCCGCTGCGTGACAAGGCAGCACGCTACCTAGATATCAGGGGTTGCCGCACACTTGGTACCTTTAAGTCACACTTATACAGTTACCTGTTGTCTAATAATTAATTTTTCTCTATTTATTTAATTTTATACTATGTCATTAATCTTTTCCTGTTTTTTTATATATATTGTACATATTATATATTTAATTCGTTAAATTTAGAGTAAATCAAAATACATTATAAATATTAATTGTATTGTATTCATAACTTGTAATCGTTTATATATATATATATATATATATATATATATATAGTAATTTAGATTTAAGACTATTTTTTGTTTGTATTTTTTTAAACCTGGTTGAGTGGTAGACAAGGCCTTAAGGCCTTAACTCTGCCAGGTAAAATAAAGCTATTATTATTATTATTATTATTATTATTATTATTATTATTATTATTATTATTATTATTATTATTATTATTATTATTATTACCTCCAGACCACAGTGGTGGACAAGTACTATGTATTTACCTATATAAAATTATGATTCAATTTGCAACTTTTGTTTCATAATATTTATCTTTGTTAAAATCTAAGGGATATATTTTCATGGAGGGAAATTTTAATTGTTGGGTTATCATACATTGTAGGAGTAGGCCTATTTAGTTTTCAAGAGACTTATTTATTACAATTGATTTCGCTTTTATACATTGATTCTCAATACTGCCCTGTTAACAATGTTCTTAATAATATATTATTGTTATTTAAAAAAAACTTTATTAAACGGTTTAAAGTTTGATGTCAATTTGCATTAGTACATTACTGTGTGTTACGTGAACAGAGGTTCGAGATTAGGACCGGTTGAATACGCGGAAGTGTAAGAACTGTTTTAAGCGTCTGCATCATTTGGCAAAGATTTGAAATGTGTTGCGTGTGGGTGTACTAAAATTCCTGCCAGATAATATCGGTATACAAACTTTATTCAGTAACTTATTAGTTTTTATCACAACATATCGCCCAAGGTAAGTCTCAGAACTTCCGAAGCCAAACATTTGTCTGAGCCTTAGTTGAATATAGAGTGTATATGTATTTTATTTTCACATAAATGTGTTTATGAATACATCATCCTCATAAGTATATATATATATATTTTTTTTTTCAAAATATTTTAAATTTCACAATCTTTCATTAATTTATGCATCTTATATATTTTCGGGAAATCTTGTGCAAATTAGTAATTTGAACAATAGTGGCAAAAAAATCCCATATTGTTACAGCAGCATATATATATATATATATATATATATATATATATATATATATGAGAGTGTATGTGTGTGTTCTTTTTTGTCTGAAATAGTACGAAAAATACCTGAAGCTGTTGATTTTCTTTATTCAATGCCCCAGGTTGTCATTTCGACATTTCTGGTGTTCTCCCCTAGCACTGGCGTAATTGTAACCCACTTCGGGGCTCCTAAAAGGCGGAGTTGATATGTTGGGTGATAAATGATAATGAAGCGCCAGGAGACTTCTTAACCTAAACATAACCTAGATTCCAGACCACGGAAAACCACAGGATTATTCCCTTTAAGGAAAAATTCCTATGGTTTGTCCGGGAATCGAACTCGGGACCTCATGAACAGTAGTCAGAAATGCTGGCCACTAGCCCATGAGGCTGGTCTAGAAGTAACAAAAAGAAAGCCATATTAACCATACATAACGCTATAAATGATGTATATATGCAAGTATGCATATACCCCGTACGTCTCTCATGGAGTCATGGGTGCTCTCCTAGCTGGAGTTTCTTGACCAAACTAATTTAGTTATACTTATTTCCTTACAAATGTCAGAGAGTTACATGTGGTCAGTACATCCCCAATGAGACATCTAGTATTAACTAAGGTATTATTTGGATGGGGCGGTTAAATTTTCCTTAGAGGCACTGATTTAGGCTTGTGGTTCTTTTATGGGCCAAAAAATATTCAGACTCGGAACACCCTCCTTAAAGTCCCTCCTGGAGGGGACTTGTCCCTTGGATTATTCCATTCTAAAAATCCATGGACCGTGGCAGCAAGCCCGAGTTCGATCCTCCGTAAGGACAGTTTTCCTGGATGAGGTTTTTTTCTGGGTTATTCCTCACCTGTCAGACAAATGTCAGGATATTTTAATACCCAAACGGTCCCCCAACATCATCTGATCATCATTGTCATATTCACAGCATTAGATTAAGTTTAGGATTTAGGCCTCTCCTGGCGCATCATTACTATCATCGGGGCAGCGTAACTCCGCCTTCCAGGCGCGCCAACTTCAGAACTGGATTACAATAACGCCGATTCAAGCAGGACTACCAGAGATGTCGTAACGCCAATCTGATAGCATTGAATATACAGTATATTAAAAAAAACTTTAAAGAAACATGTAGCCTAACTACACCCAGAAAACATTACAGAATCTACTAAGCACAACCAAATATCCTAGACGCGATATAATCGTAATTGTTAAAGCGTCTATAACACTGGTCAACATGATTTTTGTCTCATGAGTACCAATAGTTGTACTTAATGCAGTTTTTTTATCGTGTTTTCAAATATGTATTCGGAATTTCATCACCCACAGTTTTTTTTTATTTCAACATCAATTAATGGATTCAAATAATTATTTTTTTAAATAAACGTTTTTTTTTGTCCATTTATTATCTTGGCCCAATGAGCGATGAGCACGGGGAACACTTTCATCAGGAGATTTCAGCTATGCAAAAGAGATATCAAAGCAAATGGAATCCTAATATGCTGGCCGATTATCGTTGGGCCATCAAGAGGGAGGCTCCACAGGCGAAATATAACAGAAAATCGTCATTTCTTACTTTCTAGGTGAGTCCGAATGTTCGAATATTGTGTAGTTACGAATGTAGAAAATAATTATAAATGCCTGTCTCTCGGAAACCTTGCGTGATGGAGAAAACCCGATATCATATTTGAATTCAGGAGAAAAAATACTATCAGGATCACATATGTTTCTTTCTGAGACAAAAAAAAATTAGTTTTATAAAAAACAATATACTTTATGAGGATTTTTCTTTGTTGCAGGTGAGTGTGTTTTTTTTTTTAAATCTGCATCGTGAAGATTCAGCTGTTGGAAAGTAAGTGGATATTTTAAAAGCATTTCCTTCTGCACTCTATACCTTACATTATTTATTTTAATTCATTTTCGGATTCTGATGCAAATGACAGTCAACAGTAATTAGAAGAAAATTTAATAAAACACCTCAAATTATTGTAGCAGTATATACGTAAATAACGGCCTGAGGAATATATATGCAGTTCATTGTTCTTACAAAGTACAGAAAATAATTACCTGAAAATTGAAATAGAAGTTTGTATAGAAATAACCTGCCATATTAATAATCTGTAAGATAGCATGGATTAGTGGGTACAGCTTACGGAAATACACAAAAAAAACTTCTTCTTTTTCTTCTTCTTCTTTTCCAGGATTAGGTCAATGCGACCTGTTCCGGTCTCAAGTCCATCGTTTCCTTGGCCGTCCCAAACATATTTTCCATGTGGTTTGTAGGCGTTGATCTTTTTGGGTATTCTTATATTGTCCATTCTATCTAAATGTTCTTTCCATTGGTATTTGTGCTCTTCTAGTTTATCAACTATTGAAAATATCTACAGTTAATTTCTTATTGATTCATTGTGCAGTCTATCCATGCGTGTACATCCTTTTACGGATCTTAAAAATTTCATTTCAGTGGCTTGAATGTGTGAGATATCTTTTTTTTTTAAGTACCCAAGATTCAAAATCCATATAAAAGAAAAGGAACAGCCATAATTTTATAAAACCTGAACTGAAAGAATAATCCATATAAGCCTTAAAATTAAAAAGCTAAGGTCAGACCTTAACAAAAATTTATATAAGCCTATATACTAGTACTCCATGGTGCGACAGGTCTATCAGCCGGCTGCTGACCTCACATTCACATGTGTTAATTACATAGGGTGACGATCATCCAGCCAGTGTAGGAGTCGCTATTTATTGTAGCTACTCTAACTCGTCACGATGTTGGATGGGCACCGGTTCCATGCTGGTCGAAATTACTCGAGACAATTTCTTCTCTCGTGGAGATTCAAACCAGCACAAGTCCCGTATCTATGCGCCAAGGCATCTTCACTTAACCACTCGGCTATGGCGCGAGACACACACACACACACACACACACACACATATATATATATATATACATTTGCTTACCTGTTATGGTTGCCACTAGATGTCAGTTGGAACTACTTCCCGCTACTTCTGGTGTAAATTGAGAATACTACATAGATAAGAAAAATGTATGTTTGTGTTGGAATACTTGAGTAGGTCAGTTGGTTAGTGCGCTACAGAATTTAGAGACTCGGGTTCAAATCCCAACTCAAGCATTCATTTTTCTTTTCATATCATATAGGCCCTATATAAGCCTGTATGTGCCTCAAATATATGTCATTTAACCACGTTATATATATATATATATATATATATATATATTAATCAAATGTAAAAAGTAAGATTCAGTTCGTTAACGGTTATTGGACCATTAGGAGTAGGGTCTAACATCATCATCATCAAGGTATGGGCCTTTTGGCCCCGTTCCGCTCCCCGGTTCATTATACAGTATGTAAGGTCTAACCTCAAGCGAAATTAAAAAAATAAGTCTAGCGGCAGCAATTTTCAACTTTTTGATACGGAATTCAGCATATGCCACTAAATAAAACGAACATTTAAAAATCACTCAAGCGGACACGTTTTTTTCAAATTTTGCCAACGAAACTTGGCATGAGGCATTGAAATAAAACGATAAAGGTAAGTATATTCTCCAAAAATCAGAAAAGTAGGATCATTAAAAGTGGGGAGTTTAACACAATTAACTAACTAACTGTCCATATCGAACCGTAGGTTCATGGTCGCGCCGCCATAAGCTCTCCATACAGTTCTATCCTGAGCTATTGTTTTCCAATCAATCCCTGTGTAATCTACTTCTCATAAATTATGGTTACTGTTAATCTTCCATCTCATTCTTGCCCTAGAAACTGGGCGTTTCTCAGGTAATCCAATAAAAAGATTCCATAAACCTCTTTCATTCCCATTCGTGCCACATGTCCTGCCCATCGCAGTCTATGAGAGTTAACCATTTTTATTACATCTGGTTTCCTATAAAGATCATGTAGCCCACTGTTAAGTACTCTTCTCCATTCGCCTGTCTGTTCATCTTTCTTTGGTCCAACAATTTTCCTAAGAAAGTGGGGGTTTACCGGAAAACCAACAATTAAAAATCGCTCTAGTGGTCCACATATTTATTTTCTCGCAAAGAAACTGAATATCCGGGATTTGATTAACCAAAGAGAGACATATTCTGTAAAACATTAAAATCGGTTCATAATTTTATTCGACTTGTTGAATAATTCGCTCAGATTTTGCAGGCCCTGCGTGACGATCTTTTCTAACTTGATTTTCTTTTACGTGCAGTTAATCTACGATACAGGACTCACAACTTTAGAAAAAATCTATGCTTTGCATTTTTACAATCGTGATTTCCATCGACCTCGACCGGGTTTGAAACCGGAACGTTGGAAAAATATACAGCATGGTAATCAGTATTTACATCTGCATATTCAGATCTTTTTTACCTGTTATTGCATATTTTCGTGTTATATTTACAACATTTTAAAAATCTGTGTTGTTTTACAATGAACATTTCGAGGCCATCAAAAGTGTTGTAAACTATTTCGATAGTGGAGATGCTTTGGCAGTTCGTCAGTGCAAGGAAGCATTTGACGGTTCCAGTATTGAAAAAATTCGCTGTGATTAGCACTCATTCTTCCCATATACCTGCAATTACACTGAGCAACAAAAATTAAACTTTTTTTTTTTTTGTCTCAGAAAGAAACATAGTATCTGTCTCCTGAATTCAAATATGATATCGGTTTTTCTCCATTACGCAAGGTTTCCGAGAGACAGGCATTTATAATTTCAAATACTTTAATATTTTCTACATTCGTAACTACACAATATTCAAACATTCGGACTCACCTAGAAAGTAAGAAATGACGATTTTCTGCTACATTTCGTCTGTGGAGCATCCCTCTTGATCCATCCATAGTAATTCTGCCCGAAGGCAGGTCCTTCACTGCAATCATAGCATTTTCATGCTATGCTTGCAGCTTTACTAGGGAATTGTGTAGGTGTGGTAGCTTCCCGTTGCTTTCCACACCGGTGAAGGATGATGATGATAATGGTAAGGATGATAATGATAAGGATGATGGCCATATGATTTCGGGGACCGTTTGGGCCTTAAAGTTTTCCTGACATTTGTCTTACAGGTGAGGAAAAACCCCGATAAAAACCTCACCCAGAAAAACTGCCCCGACCGGGGATCGAACCCGGGCCCGCTGCGTGACAAGGCAGCACGCTACCTCGAGACCACAGCGGTGGACTCCCTCTTGATGGTCCAACAATAATCGGCCAGCATATTAGGATTCCATTTGCTTTATATCTCTCTTCCATAGCTGAAATCTCCAATTTTAAGTTTTCCCCGTTTTATTTTACAATGGACAAATGGACGAAAAAACGTTTATTAAAAAAAATTAAATCCATTAATTGAAATTGAAATTTAAAAAAAAATGTGGATGATGGAGAAATTCCGAATACATGTTTGAAAACACGATAGAAAACTGCATTAAGTACAACTATTGGTACTCATGAGACAAAAATCATGTTGACCAGTGTTATTAAAAATCTTTAAACTCAAGGTTTGGCATTAATTGGTTCTCTCCAGATAATGGATAAAATCCGTCAACTGAACTCCTTATTGCCGGAGGTATTCCGAAGCAAACTTAACCGAATAATTTGAAAATATTTTGATCGATAACCCAGTCTCTGAACCTTTGTGTCAAATTAATAGTTTTATAAACGGGACGGGCGAGCTTTTACTACTCATAGAAATAATAAGTGCCAAATTAGCACCCAAATTCAAATACTGCCTAGTTACTTCAGTTGACGTAGAACGGTCCTTTTCTGTTTATAAAAATATTTTGAGCGATCGAAGACACAACCTTACTTCTGAACATTTGGAACAGTACCTGATCGTTTCTGTTTACAATAGTAACAAAATGTAGAATATTTCAACTTGTGAACAATACTTTTGCCTGATACTGATTGATAAGTTATCATTTTTAGTGATAAATGATAATATTAATAAATAGATAATACTTACTCCCTCAGGGGTCCTCATCTAGGGGATATGTGGATGGCGACCACAAGGTGCCCAAGCTGAGCAAAACATTTCTTCCACTTACTTGTGTTTTGCACTCTTTTAACTTTACTATCTAACCTCTCTTGGTTAACTCTTGTTTTTTTCGACTCCAATGCTATTAGGGCATCCGAGGGCTAGGAAGTCTTTCCTTTCTTCCATTTCTTCTTTCCTTTATTTTCTTTTCTTCTTCAGAAAAGCCTGACCAGAGGCTATAAGATGGCAGCCCCATCACTGGTCTTGCCTTCCTTTGGCCAGCAACCGATCGAAGGGACTATTATTATGCTTTCAAGTCTTATACGAGAATTTCCCGGAAGGATCAAAACGCTGGAGGGAAAATTTTCTATAGGATCGTAACAGGCCTTGGCCTAATACTTGGAAGGAAGAAGAAGAAGAAGAAGAAGATAATACTTACTTACTCACTGGCACTATCGAACCCGTAGGTTCATGGCCGCGCGGACATAAGCTCTCCATACATCCCTATCCTGAGGTAATGTTTTCCAATCATTCTCTGTATAATCTAAAAACTCCTGGCGCGACAGGCCTACAAGGCCATTAGCCTACCAGCCGGCTGCTGGCCTCACATCCACATGTGTCAACCACAGAGGTAGATGATAATCAGCCAGTGTAGGGGTGACACGTGGTCAGCATGTCGAGTCCCCCAGCCGTTATAGCTGGTTTTCTCAACCTGGAGCCGGTACTTATTGTAGCTATCCAAATGCATCTCGATGCTGGGTGGGCACCGGTCCCATACTGGCCGAAATACCATGAGAAAATTTCTTCCCCCATGGAGACTCGAACCAGCGCAATCCCGTAGCTCTGCGCCAAAGCTTCCTGCCTTAACCACTCGGCTACGGCGCGGGACTCCCTGTATAATCTACTTCCCTCAAATCATAGTTAATGTTATTCTCCCACCTCATTCTTGGTCTACCAACTGGGCATTTTCCCTCTGCTTTCCTACAAGAAGCTTCCATGCAAGTCTTTCATTCCCCATACGTGCAACATGTCTTACTATTTTAATTTAGAATTATATTATCTAATAAAGTATTAATTATTATGTTTTTTAGAAATTGGTATTGCATATATTGACATTTTTCATGCATATTTTAAGCATTTTCATGCATATTTTAAGCATTTTTCATGCATATTTGCATGCATATGTCGAGCTTGTTATGTTGCATATAATCCGGTCTCTAGTGATCAATAAATCCACTACGACCGATTATTAAAACACAGAGTAGATGTGAATAAAACCTACGTGACCCCAGAGCTTTTCCTTGACTGACAAAAACATTACGATTTGCAAGGAGTCTAAAAGCGTGTATAGAAAATGCATGTTATTGTATTTTTATCTATGTTTATACTTCCATTGACGTTAGAATAGCGTGCTGTGATTGATAAATGATTCTATCAATTTAGAACACATCGCTATCTACTGACCTATGATACGATCTAATGTTTGTACCGGAGCCAGGATTCATTGCGGCGCCAAACAATTGTTACAAAATAATAGACAAAGGTTAAATTTACAAAGGTGCCAACTTTACTTCATCTTTGGGACAAGGTAACATATATTTGACAGGATGCAAACATAATGCACGAATTAGAAAAAACTGTAAGGGCAACAATTTGGGATATAACAAAATACAAGTACAGTGCATAAAGATATAGACCTAGAACAAAATACCTGAAAGGGACACGTGGAAAGAATGGAGGAAAAACGGTTGCTGAAAAAGATGATGATGATGATGATAATAATAATAATATTAATTAAATAAAAATAAAACGTAGTTTTATTTGATTTTCATATTTATTATATAATTCAGTGACAGCTGTTTCGGTACACTGTACCTTCTTCAGACATGTTAACAAATTATGAATTGTGTTCCAACTGATCTAAGCAACAATACAACAATATTTATTTAAATTTTTAAATTTAACAAAGGGGATTCATTCAAATCAAGTTGAGAATTTAACAGTTTTTTACTACTTTTAAACTTATTAATTTCTACAGCCTCCAAAAGATCTAACTTCTTACCCTGGATTTTCATCAAGTAAACACCAACTCAATTGATTATATAATAATAATAATAATAATAATAATAATAATAATAATAATAATAATAATAACTAACTGAGCCAATGCTTTCCAATTTGTATAATATTTTTCCCTCAAATCATGGTCAATGTTATTCTCCCACCTAATTCTTGGTTTACCAACTGGGCGCTTTCCCTTTGGTTTTCCTACAAGTTTCCATGCACATCTTTCTTTTCCCATTCGTGCCACATGTCCTACCCATCGCGGTCTGGATATAAACATAATGCAAGAATTAGAGAAAACTGTAAGAGCAACAATTTGGGATATAACAAAATACAAGAATAGTGCATAAAATATAGGCGTAGAACAAAATACTTGAAAAGAACACGTGGAAAGGATGGAGGAAAAACGGATGCTGAAAAAGATGGCGAAGCCGATGATGATGATGGTAATATAAATAATAATAATAATAATAATAATAATAATAATAATAATAATAATAACTCACTGGCACTTACTCACTGAGCCAATGCTTTCCAATCTGTATAGGCCTAATCTTTTCCCCTCAAATCATGGTTAATGTCATTCTCCCTCCTAATTCTAGGTCTAACAACTCTGGTTTTCCTACAACAAGTTTCCAAGCAAGTCTTTTATTTCCCATACGTGCCACATGTCCTGGCCATCGCAGTCTACGAGACTTAACTCTTCTCATTATATATGGCTTCTTATAATGATCATGTAGCTCAATGTTATGTAGTCTTCTCCATTTACCTGTCTCTTTATCTCTCTTTGGTCAATAATAATAATAATAATAATAATAATAATAATAATAATAATAATAATCTTAGATAAATATAGAGAATATTAATAATCTCTCTTAAGTAAAGAGAGATTATTATTGTTATTATTATTATTATTGTTATTATTATTATTATATACAGATTTTTATGTTTACACATCTCTCTATGCCTAAAGTTTTATTTTATTATTACTGTTGGTATTATTATTATTATTACTATTATTATCATTATTATTATTATTATTATATACAGATTTTTATGTTTACACATCTTTCTATGCCTAAAGTTTTATTTTATTATTATTATTATTATTATTATTATTATTATTATTATATGGTTTACCATAAAGATTATGTAGCTCTCTGCTAAGTAGTCTTCTCTATTCACCTGTCTGTTCATATCCTTTTCGTCCAAGAACTCTATTCTCAAATAATCGTAATTTTTTTTCTCCCTTAAAGTTAGAGTCTGTGTTTCGCCACTTAGTATTATTACAATACTTATTATTATTATTATTATTATTATTATTATTATTATTATTATTATTATTATTATTATTACTATTATTAGTATTAGTATTGTTATTGAGAAATACTGAAGTAGATGATTCTGCAATATTCCTTGAGTCACGACCGTAGGGTTCTGAAACGAGACATAGTATGAAATAAAATAGGTTACTTAAGTAAAAAAAGTGAAGATTCCATGAGAATTTTGTCGTGTTGTTAATTTAAGTCACGTAATGAAAACGGAAGTCTCAGGTTTGACGCCTGATTCCCCCGTGACTATAAAATTAATGAACCGAAAAGCGTCTGAAATGAATTTTCCCAAACGTCAAAGCGACTCATCAGATAGTTTAAAAAAATGCGGTCCGCGACTTTTTAAATGCCATGCAACAAATTCTTGTTTCTTCTATTAATTTCTTATGTCGTTTTGAATCATGCAGGATAATTCGACTTAGATTTAAGTTTAGGATTAAGGACTCTCCTAGCGCACCACTATCATCATCATCATCAGAAACTCAGAAGTGGGTTATAATTACACCTTTGCCAGGAGAGAACACCAGAAATGTCGAAAGGACAACCTAGGGCATTGAGTAAAAAAAAATTGGTACAAGAAAAAAAAAATATATATATATATGATATGAAAAGAAAAATGAATGCTTGAGTCGGGATTTGAACTAGAGTCTATAAAGTAGACTCAAGCATTAATTTTTATTTTCATATCATATTTGCCTTCATTGCCAAATGTCAAAAAATATATTTATAATATCTATATATACAAGTGTTACTGCTATAAAGTAAATATTCTCTTTAATAATTTGCTTAACTGTTATGTTAGCCGCTAGATGGCAGTCGGAAGATCTTTCCGCTACCTCTTGTGTGAATTGGGAATACTACATGTATAAGAAAATTGTATGTTTGTCTTGGAATTCTTGGGTAGCTCAGTTGGTTAGAGCGCTAAAGGTACAGACTTTAGAGACTCGAGTTCAAATCCCGACTCAAGCATCATTTTTCTTTTCATATCATATATATATATATATATATATATATATATATATATATATATATATAGGCCTATATATAGTAATTCTGCCCGGGGCAGGTCTTTCACTGAAATCATAGCACTTTTCATGCTATACTTTGCAGCTTTACTAGGGAATTGTAGGTGTGGTAGCTACCCGTTGCTTTCCACACCGGTGAAGTATGATGATGACGATGATAATAATGATGATGATGATGGCCATATGATTTCGGGGACCATTTGGGCCTTAAAGTTTTCCTGACATTTGTCTTACAGGTAAGGAAAAACCCCGATAAACACCTCACCCCGAAAACTGTCCCGGCCAGGGATCGAACCCGGGCCCGCTGCGTGACAAGGCAGCACTCTACCTCGAGACCGCAGCGGGGACTATATATATATATATATATATAATGGTTTGATTTATATTATTATTATTATTATTATTATTATTATTATTATTAATTGTTAGTGGAATGCAGGCTTTCACGGCCGGTAATCATGGTAATAAAAGATTCCGGGCTATGTGGCCGTGGTCTATAACTGGCGTTTCTTTCAGTCTACGACTGGGAAACAACAGCTGGAAGCGCTCGCCACTGAAGATGCCCTCCGCAGTTGAAGGAGAAACGTCTGAAAGAAACGTCAGTTATAGACCACGTCCACATAGCCCGGAATCTTTTATTACCATTATTAATTATTATTATTATTATTTTATTATTATTATTATTATTATTATTATTATTATTATTATTATTATTATTATTATTATTATTATTATTATTATTATTATTATTATTATTATTATTATTATTATTATTATTATTATTATTATTATTATTATTATTATTATTATGAGAAAAGTATACACGCTAATATTTCTCACCAATTTTCTTACACTGATCGATAGACTACAGCGAGGGCGCACCCAGCTTAGTCGGTTAATGCAGTGCGCTGCAATCCGGAAATCAGGGGTTTAGTCCCGGTGGGGCAGAATTTTAAACTAGCCTAAACCTTCTGGGAGCATCATAACCCAGGATTCGACTCAGCCTCTAACGGGAACGAGTACCAGGTCCTTTTTCTGGTAGTAAAGGTGGTTGTCACGGAGAGCTGACAACCCGGCTAACATCTAGTGACGATTTTCTAGAAAGATGGGAGCCTTAATATCCTACAACCCCGAAGGCCTAATGTGGTCTATACTGGGGTCTCTATACCTTTACCTTAATAGATTTTTGTGAGATAAATTTACAAGTAATTTCATGTCAGAGCCTGACGTATCTGTAAATATTCATGTATTTTTAGTTCATATGCTAGGCATTAAATTACTAAGAAACACTAAGAAATTGGGACTGCAAGTAAACATCAATAAAACTAAATACAGTGGAAGTGGCTGAATTCAAATACCTAGGAACAATAATCACAAATAGGAATGAGATGCACAAAGAAATTAAACATAGACTCAATTCTGGAAATGGGTGCTATTATGCATTACAGAGACTTTTGATGTCCCAACTCCTTTCAAAAAACGTTAAACTGAAAATATATAAAACTATTATTCTACCAGTTATATTATATGGATGTGAAACATGGACTCTTACTTTAAGGGAGGAAAGAAGATTACGAGCATTTGAGAATAAAGTATTTAGGAAAATTTTTGGACCAAAGAGAGATGAACAGATAGGTGAATGGAGAATGCTACATAACAATGAACTACTTGGTCTTTATATGAAGCCAGATTTAATAAGAAGAGTTAAGTCTCATAGACTGCGATGGGCATTGCATGTTGTGCATATGGGGAATGAAAAACGTGCATGGAAGCTTCTTGTAGGATACCCAGAGGGAAAACGCCCAGTTGGTAGACCAAGAATGAGGTGGGAGAATTGCATTAACTATGATTTGAGGGAAGTAGATTATACAGGGAATGATTGGAAAACATTAGCTCAGGATAGAGATGTATGGAGAGTTTATGCCCGCGCGGCCATGAACCTACGGGTTCGATAGTACCAATGAGTAAGTAAGTAACAGTATATGGTCACACATAGAAATACGTTATATTATGGAAATGGACAGTTAATGACAAATTAGAAATACATTATAAAATGGAAATGGAGAGTTAATGACAAATGAGGGAAATATTGACGTATATGAATTAAAATACTTAGGAACAATAATTACAAACAAGAATGAGATGCAAAAAGAAATTAAAATTAGGCTTAATTGTGGAAATGCATGCTATTATGCATTACAGGGACTCTTGTCCCAACTTCTCTCCTATAGCGTCGCTGCCTCTACGCAACGGATCTGAGTTCGATCCCCGATCGGGACAAGTTTCCTAAGCGATGTTTTTGTTTTCGGGGGTTTTTCGCCCTGGCGCACCATTATCGCCTTTATCAACCATCACATCATCGAGGCAGCCGTAAACCCGCCTTTCAGGCGCCCCAGCCTCATAAGTTGGTTGCAATTACGCTAATACCAGGATAAAACACTAGAAATGTCGAAATTACAACCTTGAGACATTAAATAAAAACAATATTTTTATGTCTAATACCACCAGGTTGTCTTTTATAGGCCTAACATTTCTGGTTTTCTCCCCTGGCATTGGCAGAATTGTAATCCATTTCTTAGGTTGGGGCACCTGGAAGGCGGAGTTACGTTACCCCGATGATATGATGGTTGATAAGTGATAATGAAGCGCCAGGAGTGTTCCTAACCTAAACTTATCCAAATTCCAGACCATGGGCAACCACAAGAATAATTAGATTTATTTAGATTTATTTTATTTATCCTGGTGGAGTTAAGGCCATGTGGCCTTCTCTTCCACTCACCAGGACAAACATGTAGGCCTATTACATCAGAATATAACAATCTCAAT
Source organism: Diploptera punctata (assembly GCA_030220185.1). Lineage (NCBI taxonomy): Eukaryota > Metazoa > Arthropoda > Insecta > Blattodea > Blaberidae > Diploptera > Diploptera punctata. The sequence goes on from JASPKZ010009795.1 coordinate 2,003,058, forward strand.
TAACACTAATATTAAATTTTAAATAAAAATTTGATCAAAAAAATATCTATTATATTACGATCTATAATGCAACCAATTAATTTTGGTTAAAATTAAGACTAAAACTAATAACAAAATGTATATAAGCCCTTTAAGGAAAAAATGCTTATGGTCTGATCGGTAATAGAACCGGGTACTTCATGAACAGTAGTCAGAAACGTTGACCACTAGTCCATGAGGGTAGTCTGAATAAATAAAAAAATTTAAAAAACGGTGAACACATATTTTCACTGTTTTATAATGAAAGTTTCATATTGATATAATTAGAATAAATTAATTACCATTTCCTGGAAAATATTAAGTGCTAAACGTATTATTTTAAATTAATAACATATCTTAATTAAGTAAATTTATATGAGCAAAAAACTGTTAGCACTCACAGATGGTAATATATGGAATAAACTCGCTATATATACAAGCTCAGGGAAGTTTGTCGCTCGAGGGAGTCCGGAGTCTCAGGGTCCCCTTCTGTATAGAATCACGTTCTCGTCTACATGGCGAGTACACTGACACTAAACAAGTTATAAGTTTCTTAATTAAGTCAATAGTAACCTTACTTTGGCAAATTCCACTCATGAGACGGCGTTGACTCTCTTTTTTTTTTTTTTTTTTTAATCCAGCCTTCAGTTCGTCACACCATCTAATCAAGAGGAGAAAGAACTATTTTATTTTTGGATGATAATTTTATTTATTTATTTCAGTCTTATATATAGACATTACTATTCCAACTTTTGTAAAAAATATTATATACATTGATCTAATTTAATTAAATTTAATATTATTAATAAAAAATAGAAAAACAAACAAATAGAAATTACTTAAATTTGTGTCAAATTATGCTGGTATTAATAAGATGTTAGTTTATGCTGATGATGCAGTACTATTGGCCGATAGCGAGGAGATACTAAAGAATAACACGCACACACTATTGAGTAACACTAAGGAATTAGGACTGGAAGTAAATATCAATAAAACTAAATATATGGTCACTCGTAGAAATACATTATATAATGGAAATTGAGAGCTAATGACAAATGAGGGAAATTTTGAGGAAGTGGCTGAATTCAAATACCTAGGAACAATAATCACAAATAGGAATGAGATGCACAAAGAAATTAAACATAGGCTCAATTCTGGAAATGCGTGTTATTATAAATTGCAGAGACTTTTGATGTCCCAACTCTTTTCAAAAAACGTTAAACTAAAAATATTATAAACGAAAATATTATTATAAAAAATATTTTTATGTCTAATACCACCAGGTTGTCTTTTATAATATTTCTGGTTTTCTCCCCTGGCATTGGCAGAATTGTAATCCATTTCTTAGGTTGGGGCACCTGGAATGCGGAGTTACGTTACCCCGATGATATGATGGTTGATAAGTGATAATGAAGCGCCAGGAGTGTTCTTTAACCTAAACTTAACCAAATTCCAGACTATGGTCAACCACAGGAATAATTCCCTTTAAGGAAATAATTCCTATGGTCTGACCACGAATCGAACCCGAGACCTCATGAACAGTAGTCAGGAACGTTGACTACTAGCCCATGAGGGTAGTCTGAATAAATAAAAACAAATTTAAAACGGTGAACTCATCTTTTCACTGTTTTTATAATGAAAGTTTCATATTGATATAATTAGAATAAATTAATTACCATTTCCTGGAAAATATTAAGTACAAAACGTATTATTTTTAATTAATAACATATCTTAATTAAGTAAATTTATATGAGCAAAAAACTATTAGCACTCGCAGATGGTAATATATGGAATAAACTCGCTATATATACAAGCTCAGGGAAACTTGTTTCTCGAGGGAGTCCGGAGTCTCAGGGTCCCCTTCTGTATAGAATCACGTTCTCGTCTACATGGCGAGTACACTGACACTAAACAAATTACAAGTTTCTTAATTAAGTCAATAGTAACCTTACTTTGGCAAATTCCACTCATGAGACGGCGTTGACTCTCTTTTTATTTTTTTTCGATCCAGCCTTCAGTTCGTCACACCATCTTATCAAGAGGGGAAAGAGCTATTTTATTTTTGGAAGATAATTTTATTAATTTATTTCAGTCTTATATATACACATTGCTATTCCAACTTTCCTAAAAATATCCTACAAGATATATTTATTTCATTTAGTTTAATATTATTAATAATTTATCGGGGTTTTTCATCACCTGTAAGACAAATGTCAGGAAAACTTTAAGGCCCAAACGGTCCTCGAAATCATATGGCTATAGCAATCATCATCATTCATATTCATCTTAGATTAAGCTTAGGATTAGGGACTCTCCTGGCACACCACTATCATTATCATCACCCATCATATCATCGGGACAACGTAACCCCGCCTTCCAGGCGCCCCAACCTCAGAAGTGGGTTACAAGTACGCCATGCCAGGAGAGAACACCAGGAATGTCGAAGGACAACCTGGGGCATTTGCAAAAAAAAAAAATAAAACAATATAAAAAACGAACGAATAGAAATTACATAATCACAAATAGGAATGAGATGCACAAAGAAATTAAACATAGGCTCAATTCTGGAAATGCATGCTATTATGCATTGCAGAGACTTTTGGTGTCCCAACTCCTTTCAAAAAACGTTAAGCTGAAAATATATAAAACTATTATTCTACCAGTTATATTATATGGGTGCGAAACATGGACTCTTACTTTAAGGGAGGAAAGGAGATTACGAGTATTTGAGAATAAAGTTCTTAGGAAAATTTTTGGACCAAAGAGAGATGAACAGACAGGTGAATGGAGAAGACTACATAACAATGAACTACATGGTCTTTATAGGAAGCCAGATATAATAAGAACAGTTAAATCCCGTAGACTGCGATGGGCAGGACATGTTGCGCGTATGGGGAATGAAAGACGTGCATGGAAGCTTCTTGTAGGAAAGCCAGAGGGAAAACGCCCAGTTGGTAGACCAAGAATGAGGTGGGAGAACAACATTAACTATGATTTGAGGGAAGTAGATTATACAGGGAATGATTGGAAAGCATTAGCTCAGGATAGGGATGTATGGAGAGCTTATGTCCGTGCGGCCATGAACCTACGGGTTCGATAGTGCCAGTGAGTAAGTAAGTAAGTATAGAAATTACTTAAATTTGTGTCAAATTATGCATAATGTATAATAATAAGTTACAGTTTTACATGAATTTGTTTTCATTGTGGTCCGAAACTTTTAAATAACTGACACTAGAAATTATTATTTTTCTAATGCCACCAGGTTGTCTTTCCTGGCATTTTGACGGTATTGTAATCAATATCATACGTTGAGGCACCTGGAAGGCGGAATTACTGTACGTTGCCCGGATGATATTACGGGTGACTATTTAACTCATGCCCCAAATGGGAGTAAATGACCAATCACGTTTCAATGATTTCTGTTTTACAACCAATCAGAGTCGTGTTTCACCAAATATTTATCAGTGTTATAATTACCATATTAAAGAAAGCTCCTCCTTACAATATTGCGTTCCTTTGGCAATAAATAGTATGATCTGGTTGCAGTGATAAACAAATGAAGCAGTAGAAGCGTACCTATCGTTTCTCATTTGTTTTCAAACATCGCCGTTTACATTAAATATATAAATATTTTAAAATAACTATAGTTAAATAATGATTTGTGAGTAAACAGCTTAATTTTATTCGTTAAATAGTCCTAACAAATGCCACTCTTGATTTCCAAATTCTCTAGATAAATTCACTCCTCACTTCGTGAGTCGTGAATTTATCGATAATTTGGAAATCACTCGTGGCATTACTTATGATAAACGACAATGAAGCGCCATGAATCGCCAATCTAAGGTTAAACGGCGATTCTTCTGATTAATTAGAATTTATGCGCTTGTAAAACGAATCTCTCATTTAAACTACAGCGTGTGCAAAATGTGTGTAATACATATGAAATATACTATGAACACATTTATCCACCTTTGCTTCAGACTAAGACACCAACACACCATCGGATCTTACACTCTTGTTTTGCTTTTCAAAATTCCACTTAATTCCAGTCTCTTACTTCAATTTGTTATTCTAAAATCATTATTTAATTACTAGATCACATAGTGATTACGTGAGTAGTTCTTTATTCGGACTGGGCGGGGAGACTGCCATGAGCACCGAGATCTGAACGAGCTATTGCGCTATCCCAGTATAATATGGATGAATGGAATGAAGTCTGTTCTATGGTGTTATGTGAGTTGCAGGCATCTTCCAAGTCCAGCACACAGGTTCTTTTCTCATGACACATACTGCCATTTTTAGGTTGTGCCTGTGGCCACGAGGGGGACCACAACCCTCTCTTTGGCCCTTTCAGCTTTTTTTTATTGCTGAGGCTCGGAGTCATGTGACATTTTTTTATAGAAATGTTGTAAACGTTTTCTGGCGGACATGAGGTTTACAATAAATTACATTGACATTTGTTGGTGGTGCTTTATTCGAAAAAATCACTTACATAAATTAATTTTGCAAATGATAATTATCGATCGGATGGTATTTGAACAATTTAATATCGGTATTGTTTGAACAAATAATAGGATCCATACTGAAGGTGCACTCAAAGCTCATACACCCCATTATAGTACGTGAACTGCTGAATAGAACATGATCTATTTACAGTGGCTCTGCTAATTTACCTGGATCTGACCTGTTGTGGTCAGGTATAAGAAATTCTATTGTAACAGGAAGTTGATTGAACTTTGAAATACCCTGCCAATAAAATAAATTTTAACTGACTGTCTGACAAGAATAAAGCCATAAAATATAGAACATATTTCAAATTTAATTAATAGAAATTCTGCCCGAAGGCAGGTCCTTCACTGCAATCATAGCATTTTCATGCTATGCTTGCAGTTTTACTAGGGAATTGTAGGTGTGGTAGCTTCCCGTTGCTTTCCACATCGGTGAAGGATGATGATGATGATGATGACGGTCATATGATTTCGGGGACCGTTTGGGCCTTAAAGTTTTCCTGACATTTGTCTTTACAGGTGAGGAAAAACCCCGATAAGAACCTCACACAGAAAAACTGCCCCGACCGGGGATCGAACCCGGGCCGGCTGCGTGATAAGGCAGCACACTACCTCGAGATCACAGCGGTGGACATATTTCAAATAATACATTTAAATAACTAACAATGAAATAACTAACTCACTGGCACTGTTGAACCCGTAGGTTCTTGGCCGCGCGGATGTAAGCTCTTCATACATCACTATCCTGAGCTAATGTTTTCCAATCATTCCCTGTATAATCTACTTCCCTCAAATCATAGTTAATGTTATACTCCCACCTCATTCTTGGTCTACCAACTGGGCATATTTCCTCTGGTTTTCCTCTTTAATTTCCCATTCGTGCCACATGTCCTGCCCATTGTAGTCTACGAGACTTAATTGTTCTTATTAAAATATAACTAATACTCTGAAATATGGGTAAACATTTTTTTCTTAGACCACTCTATACGCCGTATTTCCTAAACAGAAATTGCAATCTATCTTTCACTAATGTAAAAACAAATATGCATGTACATAGAAACCCTAGTCCTGCACAGTAGTATGTAGGCCTATTGTACACTTTTAATTGTTACTGGTTGAGTGTAACAGGAGGGGTCATGACCTTAAAGTATTATTATTATTATTATTATTATTAGTATTATTATTATTATTATTATTATTATTATTATTATTATTATTATTATTATTATTATTATTATTATTATTATTATTATTATTATTAAGTAAAGTAAAGTAAAGTGATCCCACAACAGACCCGGAGGCCCTTGAGGTAGTAGGAGGTTAAGGCTCCCACTTTTACTAGACAATCGGCACTTTATGTCAGCCGGGTTGTCAGCCCTGCGTGACGGCCGCCTTTACCCCCAGAACAAGCGTCTGGTACTCATTTCCGTTAGAGGCTGAGTCGACCCCAGGGCCATAGTGCCGCCCGTGGGTTTGGGTTCAGTTTAAAAATCCTGACCCCAACGGGACTTGAACCCTCGCCCCTCCGGCTTGTAGCTCAGTGCCTTAACCACTACGCTACGGCGTGCCCCTTATTATTATTATTATTATTATTATTATTATTTACTTTCACTCCTAATTTCGTGTTCATTATGTTTCATTTTTTTTTGTATAAGGGTAAGGAAAGTAATATGCATTATAAACGCACCGCAATAAATCTTCATTATGAAGTTTCTGAGGAGAAAAGAACAGCGGATAAAAAAAAATTCACTTAAGATGGCGCTAGGGTGCTTCCTAATTAAGTTATAGCTACCATATTTATCACTTCTTGAACTTTAATAATAAATTCTAACATATTAAAACTTGTAAGCAAAAAGTTCATTAAAATATCCCTAAACATAAATTTGCTCTGAAACCATGAATTGGAGAATGAGCGATAAAAATAGGGTAACCTAAATTTAGACAATTTTATTATTAAGCTATCCTATATCGTAATATAGTAAAATATATATTTAAAACTAATGACGCAGTGATTGTAGAATTTGTTAAATATTCTACCTTTTATGTGTACAAAACCGAAAGTTTTTAATCATCGCCCTATATAATTGATCTCCCCAAATCATGGTCAGTGTCATTTTCCCACCTCATTCTTGGCCTATCTATAGGACGCTTTCCTTCTGATTTTTATATAAGAAGTATCCAATGACCTTATTTAATTTACCATTCTATCACATGTATTGTTCATCATAGTCTACGAGGCTTAACTGTTCTTATTACAGCTGATTTCCCATAAAGATCATGTATCAGATTCATATTTAATGTTCGAAAATACGATCACATTTCTCCATTATTCCACGAATTGTCATGGGTACATCTAAACGAGAGAAGAAAATCGCACTGTCTAATTCTCCTATTTAAGATCCTACATACCTCGATTCCCAATTATTTATCATTCCGTTTCCAGTATCTATCCTCAAACCATAACTTAAACACAAGATCACAACATAGTCTCTTACTTAATATACCGCAACATAGGACATCGCATCACTCCATGTCATATACCATCTCCACTTCTCGCAACTGGAATTCCCTACCACAAGAAATAAGGGGCTGCCGGACATTGGCATCTTTTAAAAGAAATCTAAATTTATATTTGCTCTAAACTCGACTTAATTATTATCCAGTGTAAGATATATATATATTAATTGGTGTTTCCCGTATAATGTATCATATTTATATTATTATTATTATTATTATTATTATTATTATTAATATTATTATTAATATTATTATTGTTATTACCCTATAAAATGTTTGTACATGACATTTACATTGCTACATTTATTGTATCTTTAACTGTTTATAATTAGTATAGTGTATATCTATATTTGTCGAATATTTATTTGTATTTGTGCTGGTTGAGTGGAAGAGAGGGCCTTATGGCCTTAACTCTGCCAGAATAAATAAAGTATTATTATTATTATTATTATTATTATTATTATTATTATTATTATTATTATTATTATCTTTTCAATTTACCTGTCTGTTCGTCTCTCTTTGGTTCAAAATAATTCCTAAGAACTTTATTCTCAAATAATCGAAATATTTTCTCTTCCCTTAAAGTAAGAGTCCATACTTCGCACCTATAAAATATAACAGGACGAATAACAGTTTTGTTATTATTCAGGTTAACAATTTTTTAGAGAAGTTGGAATTTCCCTATAATGTGTAATATCAAGCATTAGAAGTATTGAGACTATATTTAATTTACTTTTGCACGTCATTCCTACTTGTAATTATTGTTCCCAGTATATGAATTGAGCAACTTTTTCAAAAATTCCCTCATTTGCCATTAACTATCCATTTCATTTTATAAAATGTATTTCTATGTGTGATCATACATTTAGTTATTGATTTTTTGTTTCTATGTTACCTAACTTTTTTTTTCACCTTATCTATTGTCAAGTAGATCCATCCATAGTAATTCTGCCCGAGGGCAGGTCTTTCACTACGATCATAGAATTTTCATGCTATGTTTTACAGTTTTACTAGGGAATTGTAGGTGTGGTAGCTTCCCGTTGCTTTCCACACCGATGAAGGATGATGATGATACTGATGAGGATGATGATGGCCAAATGATTTTCGGGGGCCGTTGGGCCCTAAGCTTCCTGACATTTGTCTTACAGGCGAGGAAAAACCCCGAAGAAAACCTCACCCAGGAACCTGTCCCGACCGAGAATCGAACCCGGGCCCGCTGTGTGACAAGGCAGCACGCTACCTCGAGACCACAGCGGTGGATGTCAAGTAGATAAGGTCAACATATATTGTCAAGTAGGTGTATTTTGACACTTTTGGCAGAACTATTTGAATAGGTCTGTTTAAAAAAAACTTGCAAAACTTTAATACTTCTAAAATTCATTATAAATGAGCTTTGAGATTATGAAGTAAACAAATTATATGACCATCGCAATCATCATCATTCATATTCATCTTAGATTAAGCTTAGGATTAAAGACTCTCGTGGTACCACTATCATCATCACCCATCATATCATCGGGGCAACGTAAGCCCGCCTTCTAGGCACCCCAACCTCAGAAGTGGGTTATAATTACCGCCAATGCAAGGAGAGAGCGCCAGAAATGTTCAAAATGTTCAAAAGAGGAGGCAGACTCGCCAGCAGTTAAATGGCCTTCAACTCAGAAGACAGGTATATTCGCTTAACTCTGTTGTTATATATTTTGCAATATTTTGTACATCCCTTGGCAGGGTATCTTTCGTTAACATTTATGAGTAGTAGAGGAATGTGTTTTGGTCTTCGCCCAAGTACCGTTATCTTTTCCTTGTTTCGAATATCTGAAAATAAACAGTATAATTTACAGTAACTTAAATCCAGTGTCTGGAAAAATGCATCGAACATTTAAACCTGAAGTGAATGGGTTAAAAAGCTTCGTCAATTTTTTTAAAACAGAAATTCATTTTATTTGAGGACGACTGATGAATCAGGTACTTATTTTAATATTTTAAGATTTTATTGCAATTTTTAAAGAAATATTCTGGTGGTATTAAACTACTGTTAGGTACTGAATTTATCTAATTAATGAATGACATGGTCGGCCTCGGTGATCAAGTTGTTATGTTCCTTGCCTCTAGTCCCAAGGGTCACTGGTTCAAACCCGTTCGGGTCCGATGGACGTTTAGGATGGCAAAATCAAAGGAACTAGTCATCCAGGATGAACTTTAAGCCGTAGGTCAAGAGTCTGAAGATTTTCGGGCCCGTAAAATAACCTCATACCTACATAACAGAACTCCTAAGGAAAATTTAATCGGTCTTTACCATCCAAGTAATACATTATTTTCTTATAAGTTGTCTCCTCGATGCGATGTATTAACCACATGTCACTCACTGACATCTATGGGGAAATAAGCCTAACTATAGTTCGTCTGACTTAACTTTGCAAGACATTTGCAGAAAGAGACGGCTGTGCTCACCTCTCTCACCAGTGTTGTCGGTGTTTCTTCACCAGATGTTAATAGGGGAAAGGGGGAAGACGAAAACTGACAACAGGGTGGGTTCTTTCTTTTGTTACTGGGCGAAAGCGGTCAAGGAATTACCTTTATATCTCCATATCTCTCTTTGCCAAGTTATGCCAGATATACAGTAAATAGTCGGTTCAGAAACTCTTCACTACTGAAAGGAACCCATATCCGGAGCGGGACGAATGGGGATCAATTTATCTATGAAGGGCATGGTTTGCGGGCCATATATTACAAACCCCTCTTCCAAGATTCCTGAATTATTGTTATGTTAAGGAAGAGGGTTAGGGGATGAATCTGAAAACCAAAGGATGTGAATTGAAAGAAGTTGGTTCTCCACCCACTCTTCCGCTCGTGTTCCTGTTCGCCTGCTCCTCCCCTCCCTTTTCCATTCATCTCATTTATCAATGAACCACCTTCACTGTACTATGCATAACAATGCCTGATTTCCGTTCTTCAATGAACTCATACAACAAAGCATGGCGTATCTATTACATTACAACGGTAAAACAGAACACTGCTTTAGATTTAACTCCAGGATCTGTGTTACCAACTATAAAAGCAAAAATTAAATTATTATTTCCAACTAAAAAACTACAAGAAGAATATGAAAAATGGGGACTTTATATAAACATTGAGAAAACTAAATACCTGTGTATAGGAGAAGAAATGGAAAATATAAATTTCAACAATGGAGAAGAACTAAAATCTAGTATTGAATGCACTTATTTAGGAACAAAATTAGACCATTCAGGCGATAACACAGTGGAAATTGAAAATAGAGTCGCACAAACAAAACAAGCAATAAATGCTTTAAACTCTGTTTGGTGGAACAAAAATATTACAAAAAATAGAAAATTACAAATATATCAAACCATAATTCAGAGCATTTTAACATTTGGTTCTGAAGTCTGGCAAATTCCTATTAGGGAAATGAAAAGAATTTTAAGTACAGAAATGGACGTTTTAAGAAGATCAGCTGGAAAATCTAGAATGCATAGAATACGTAATAAAGAAATAAGGGAAATTATAGGTGTACAAGAGGGGCCGGACATCATAGACATTATAGAAAAGAAAAGCTTACAGTGGTATGGTCATGTCAAAAGAATGCCAGAACAAAGATTGCCTAAAATTGTTATGGAATGGATCCCAATGGAAAGGAGGAAGAGAGGAAGACCGAAGAAAACTTGGATAGAAGGGGTACAAGCAGCTATGAATATCAGAGGAAAGGAGGATGATCAATGGATGGACAGAGAGGAATAGAGTTTGGTTTCCGGAAGACGGCGGCAGCTGCCATGATACCGGATGATGATGATTTCCAACTAAAATGAATGCATTATTTCATAACAGAGGCATCATATGCCTAATATCATAGTTGAGACATCAAAAGATGTCACTGAAGTTTATTTCCTTGGGCTAGGAATTCCTATGTAATAATGATTATCTTGGATGCATTATAGAGAAGACTCCCATTTTTGTCTTCATAACAAGTAAAGTCCGAAGTTTTAAGAGGTATAGTTCCTGCAATATCAGATTTTTTTAAAAATTAAAGCAATAAAATATAATATATATTTCTTTCCCCATTCGTGCCACATGCTCTCCTCTTCGCAGTCTACAAGACTTAGCTCTTCTTCTTATATCTGGTTTCCTATAAACTTCATGTAGTTCAATGTTATGCAGCCTTCTTCATTCGCCTATTTCTCTTCGGTCCAAAAATGTTCCTAAGAACTTTATTTTCAAGTACTCGTAACCTTTTTTCCCTTCCTTAAAGGAAGCGTCAATGTTTCGCATCCACATAATATAACTGAGGGAATAACAGTTTTATTATATATTATCATAAGTAATGCCACGAGTGATTTCCAAATTATCGATAAATTCACTACTCACGAAGTGAGGAGTGAATTTATCTAGAGAATTTGGAAATCAAGAGTGGCATTTGTTAGGACTATTTAACGAATAAAATTAAGCTGTTTACTCACAAATCATTATTTAACTATAATTATTTTAAAATATTTATATATTTAATGTAAACGGCGATGTTTGAAAACAAATGAGAAACGATAGGTACGCTTCTACTGCTTCATTTGTTTATCACTGCAACCAGATCATACTATTTATTGCCAAAGGAACGCAATATTGTAAGGAGGAGCTTTCTTTAATATGGTAATTATAACACTGATAAATATTTGGTGAAACACGACTCTGATTGGTTGTAAAACAGAAATCATTGAAACGTGATTGGTCATTTACTCCCATTTGGGGCATGAGTTAAATAGTCATTTTAACTTTTTTGGGAGAGGTTGAGACGGTAAGAATCCCTGTAATACATAATAGCATTCATTTCCAGAATTGAGCTTATGTCTAATTTCTTTCTGCACCTCATTCCAGTTTGTAATGTTATTGTTCCTAGATATTTGAATTGAACAACTTCTTCTAAATTTATCTCATTTGCCAAAACTGTCCATGTCTATTATATAATGTTTTTCTATGTGTGAACATATATTTAATTTTATTGATGTTTACTTCCAGCCCCAATTTTTAGTTAACACTCATTAGAGTGTGCGTGTTTGACTAAGTATTTTCTTGCTATTGTTAATCCAACCATCCATCCATAGTAATTCTGCCCGAGGGCAGGTCTTTCACTGCAATCATAGCATTTTCATGCTATGCTATGCAGCTTTACTAGGGAATTCTAGATGTGGTAGCTTCCCGTTGCTTTCCACACCGGTGAAGGATGATGATGATGATGATGATAATGAGAAGGATGATGATGATGGCCATATGATTTCGGGGACCGTTTGGGCCTTAAAGTTTTCCTGACATTTGTCTTACAGGTGAGGAAAAACCCCGATGAAAACCTCACCCAGAAAAACTGTCCCGACCTCGAGACCGCAGCGGTGGACCTATTGGTAATACTATTTAAAATTAATTAGATATTTACAGTATTCTAAAAAAAATTGTTGACAACTTATTAAAATTTGTATATTAAAATAAATCTTTGAAAATATATAGGTAAAGGCCTTAGGAGACCGTTGGGGTAGTTGGAAGTTAAGACTCTCCCCGTTTTAGACAATCGGCATGAGATTCAGTTAGATTATAATCGCCTGATAGCCATCTTTATTCCCAGAACAATGTCTGGTACTCATTTCAATTAGAAGCTGAATCCACTCCAGGGCCAGAAGGTTTAGGCCAGTTTAAGAATCCTGACCCCAACGATACACAAAACCCTAAGTTTATACTTGTATTGATTTAACCAGATACGCTACAGCGTTCCCCTGAAAATGTGAATCTTATGGTGTTTAAATAAAAATCGAAAGTATTATTTATAGCAGCTTTGGGGTAAGTAGTTAGTCACTTGCATTCACTGTGGGCCCAGAATTTGTGTCTTAGTCACTCCATCTGAGGTTTGTGATGGACGAATAGGAACCAGGTTAGGATATATATATATATTTTTTTTTTCAGGATTTCTCTAATTTTCCCCTTCTAAAGTGTCATTTCCACACCTCTGAATTCGCGTGCCATTTATTGGTTTCATTTCATTTAATCGGTTTACGCGATGGTATTGATACTATAGCATAGAACTTCATTAATAGGGGCTTCATCTCAACTCATCCTTCGATTTGGTATTACGCCGGAAAAGAGCAAGATTTGTTGTGTTATGTAAAATAAAATTGTATGTACCTGCTCTGGTAGTCTCGTCCAGAACAATGAATTTTCTACAAAAGAAATTGTAAAAATTCGTTCCCTATTTATAATACAATAATAACTTATCATGTCTGCACAAGATAAAAGTAGATATCGGCACTTCGCCAGTCTATTGTTCACACATCAGTGAGTAATAAATGACATTCATTATCTTACTCAAAGTCTAAAGTTCTTCCCCTCCCCACACCTTTCGGTAAGCTTATACCTGTATTATTATTATGTTGCAAGACTTTGCACAGGGGATGTAGCTCAGTGGTAGAGCGTCGCTTTGCATGTGAAAGGCCCCGGGTTCGATCCCCGGCATCTCCACTTTTTTTAAATTTAAATTATCTTAAAATAATAATATATAATTCACTATATATTAACAATATGTTATTGAATAATTAAATTAATGTTTTTATTACCTCACCTCATATCCTTTTTTCTTCTATACTGCAGTTTCGGAGCTTATCTCCATCGTCAGTAGCCTCTGGTCGATGGAGATAAGCTCCGAAACTGCAGTATAGAAGAAAAAAGGATATGAGGTGAGGTAATAAAAACATTAATTTAATTATTAAATTAAACCTCATAGTGTTCTTTCCCTGTGAAAGTTAAATAAATATGTTATTGAGTTGGACTAGATGATTTTTTAATTTTCAGCAAAGTTCTTCCTCTGGGACTGTAGCTCGGTGGTGGAGTGTTCGCTTTGTACGTGAATGGCCCCGATATCTTCATTATTGTTAAGTTTGTATTATCTTAATAGTATACTAAAATGCGAGATTGGGAAGTGGGTTTTACAGAATCGAGGAAAATGTTTAAAAACCGAGCGACAGCGAGGTTTTTAATTTGCGAGATTCTGTAAAACACGTCACAAACGTGTGTTGTACATTATTTTTTGTTTGATGGTGTTTTCAAAATAATAATAATATAATAACATAATTGTTGGAAATATTTGCGTTCATTATAAATAATTGACTAACGTTAACAGTGTGGGCAATGTTTATTAGTTGAAATAACAGGAGGCCGTGACAATAAGCTGGTCATAAAATGGTGGCAACTACATATTTATTGTTTTATCTTCTTCTTCTTCTTCTTCTTCTTCTCTTCTTCGCGGTTTAGGCTTATTTACTAGCCTGTTCCGGGTCCAAATTGCTGCTCTTTCCATCTTTTCCTTGGCCTTCCCAAACTTCTTCTTCCTCGTGGTGAATAGTTGTATGCTGCTTTTGGTATTCTATTCTCAGTCATTCTTGCCAAGTGTTCTTTCCAGTTTGTTCTGTATTTCTCTATTGTTGAGTTTAATTCCTCTATTTTTAGTTGTCTCATTTCCTTGTTATGTTTTTTGTCTGTTCTTCGATATCCTGCTATTGGTCTGAGGAATCTCATTTCAGCCGCTTGTATCCTGGCAGATTGTTGTGTTGTCACTGTAAATATTTCGGATCCATAAGTAATAATAGGCACTGCCATTGTCTTGTATTGTTTTATATTGTTTCAAATAAAGTTCAGTTCATTTAAAATGAAGTATTTTTTTCGTACAATGTATATTAACACTACTTTTTGGATACATTTAGTATATACATTGTATGTAGTATACATACACACACGCGTATTTGTAATATGTAATATTACAGTATAGTTATTTTATTGCAATATAGTTATTTAGGTTGACAACCTCGAAATGTAGGAAGTTCAACTTTCGACCATGATGGCCATTGCTGTAAGTATGACAAAACGCACTAAAGCGAAAAAAAAAACAATATTTAAATTATTATGCATTAACAAAATGTTATTGGGTTGAACGTTATGAACGCAGTTATATTTTTTGCAATATGGTTATTCTTCTGCGCATGTATCTCAGTGGTAAAGCTTTCGCTTTGCATGTGGAAGGCACCACACTCGATCCCTGGTATCTCCATTCTTTTAGAAAAGTTGTATCTTTAAAAAAAATCTTAAAATAATAATGTTTAATTCGCTACATAATAACAAAATGTTATTGGGTTGGACAATATCAATGCATTTATTTTTTGGGTGTAAAGTCCTCTGTGTGGGGATGTAGATCAGTGGTAGAGCGTTCGCTTTGCATGGGAAAGGCCCCGGGTTCAATCCCCGGCATCTCCATTTTTTTTAAAGTTTAAAATATGTTCTTCTGTTTGGGTTTATTCCCGTCTGCGAACTGCAACTGGAACTGGTCTGTTCAACGGCGGTGAGGTCGACCTGTCTTAAAATAGTAATATTTAATTCACTATATATTAACAAATTGTTTTATTGGGTTGGACAATATGAATGCAATTATTTTTTTTCGCAACAAAGTTCTTCATTTGGAGGTGTAGCATAGTGGCACAGCGTTCACTTTACACGTGAAAGGTCCCGGCATCTCCATTATTTTTTTTTTAAATAATTTACATTATCTAAGGGACTTGCGCTAATTCAATTACCCATGGAGGAAGACATTTTCTAAAGGAATTTCGGCCAGTATGGAACCGCTGCCCACCCAACATCATGGTGAATTTGGGTAGCTACAATAAGTAGCGGCTTAAGGCTGAGAAAACCAGCTATAATGGCTGGAGGATCCAATATACTGATCACATGTCACCCTATATTGGCTAATGATCGTTTACCTCTGTGATTAACACACGTGGATGTAAAGCCAGCAGCAAGCTGGTAGGCCAAGGACCTTCTAGACCTGTCGCGCCATGGACTTTTTTTAGGCAGAAAAAAGTCAATAAATAACAGCGGCAGTAGTCCTACTTGCCCCAACTAACTGGGAGTTCAAAAGACTATTAGCTTTATATTAATTTAGTCGATTGCGTAAACAATATGAACATCTAAATAAGCAAATAACATTGTAATAACATAGTTCTTCCGCTACAATACTCAGAACAAACGTTTTAAAGGATTAGGTCAAAATATATTATATAATCGTTTGTAATTCAGTAGAAAATGCTAAGAAAGGTTAAGGAGAAGAGTGGACTGTTTGTCTGCTATGAATTCTAGAGAATCTCAGTGCGCATGCGCGAGTTGCGGGAGTTGCTGTAATGGCTAATGTTGCTTCCGGTAGATGGCACTGAAATCGGCGTTACCAACTTTAGGAATAAATTCCCAAATGCTAAAAAAAAGGATGTAACCTAAGTGTAAGTACACTTTCATCATCATCAGCATCAAAGATTAGACCTGCTGGTCTGTTTCGACCTCATGTTAGAATTGGTCTATCCATCTTTTACTGGGTCTTCCAACATTTCTTCGTCCTAGTGATTTGTAATAAAGAATCTGTTTCGGAATTCTATTGTTATCCATTCTATTCATGTGGTCCATCCATTCATCTCTGCATTGTGTAATTCTGTCTAATAGTTTGAATATATTCAGTTCTCTTCGTATATTCTCACTTCGCCTTTGATCTATTATTGTATAGTCATTTCTGACGATTCTATTCTTCGTTCCTGGTTTTTGGTTAAGACTCAAGTACAGCTCGAGACCAAGCTCTGTGTGTTTGCGGGGAGAAGTGTGGGGAGTGGGAGGAGGTACACTTCTATGCTTCTCATATACTAACAGCTGAGTCAGCAAATTCCTTTCATCAGACACACGGAGCTGGGTCCCGAGCAGTACAGTATTTTCAGTATTTATTGAATTTTTCTTGGTTTCAGCGAATCATTGAACATGTACGACACATGTGTAATTTCGTGGGGTAGTTGGCGGTCAGGGGATGTAGCTCAGTGGTAGAGCGTTCGCTTTGCATGTGAAAGGCCCCGGGTTCAATCCCCGGCATCTCCATTTTTTTTAAAGAAAAAACATAATTTAAAAATAATCCTAAAATTATATTTAATTCGCTATACATTAATAAAATGGTTATTAGATTGTAAGTTTGAATGTATTTTTTTTTCATTTTTTAATAACAATTTCTACTGTTCCGTATGACACCGAAAGTTGGGTTTTTTTATAATGGATCAAGAAATAAAGATTAAATGCTTGTGGAAAGGAAATTCGGGAAATTCTCGTATAAGACTTGAAAGCATAATAATAGTCCCTTCGATTGGTTGCTGGCCAAAGGAAGGCAAGACCAGTGGCTGCCATCTTATAGCCTCGGATCAGGCTTTTCTGGAGAAGAAAAGAAAATAAAGGAAAGAAGAAATTGAAGAAAGGAAACACTCCCTAGCCCTAGCCCTCGGATGCCCTAATAGCGTCGGGGTCGAAAAATCAAGAGTTAACCAAGAGAGGTTAGTTAGTAAAGTTAAAAGAGTCTGGTATAAGCAAGTGGAAGAAAGGAAGAAATACTAGATCGGTTAAAGATAAAAGTAAGGAGCAAAACACAAGTAAGTGGAAGCAATGTTTTGCTCAGCTTGGGCACCTTGTGGTCGCCATCTACATATCCCCTAGATGGGGACCCCATCTTGAAAGAATGAGTTCAAATCGGATCCCCAAAGCTGTTTATAATTATATACCAAGAGGAAGAAGATCTCTGGGCCGTCCTATGAAACGCTGGATGGAAAATTTTCTATAGGGTTGTAACAGGCCTTGGCCTAATACTTGGAAGGAAGAAGAAGAAGTAATGGAAATTCTTATATGTATAGCAGCGTGGGGAGTTTTAAGTTAGGGGATGTAGCTCAGTGGTAGAGCGTTCGCTTTGCATGTGAAAGGCCCCGGGTTCGATCCCCGGCATCTCCATATTTTTTTAAACAAAAAACACAATTTAAAAATTATCTTAAAATTATATTTAATTCGCTATACATTGATAAAATGATTATTAGACTTTAAGTTTGAATTAGTTTTTTTAGTAACAATTCCTGCTGTTCCGTATGACACCAAAGGTTGGGTTTTTAGAATGGATCAAGAAAAAAAGATTAGAAGCTTGTGGAATGGAAATTCTTAGGGGTTTTTGGCTGTCAGGGGATGTAGCTCAGTGGTAGAGCGTTCGCTTTGCATGTGAAAGGCCCCGGGTTCGATCCCCGGCATCTCCATGTTTTTTTAAACAAAAAACACAATTTAAAAATTATTCTAAAATTATATTTAATTCGCTATACATTGATAAGTGGTTATTAGATTGTAAGTTTGAATGTGGTTTTTTATTTTTTTTTAAATAACAATTCCTGCTGTTCCGTATGACACCGAAAGTTAGGTTTTTAGAATGGGTCAAGAAAAAAAAAGACACCTAACTTTTGTTATCACAAGGAACAGCAGAACAAAAAAAAAATTGAAAATGGTAACAAAAAATATATATTTGTACTGTACAACCTCATAACTATTTGGTAATATATAGCGAATTAAATATAATTTTGGGATAATTTAAACATCTTTGTAAAAATAATGGAGATGCCGGGGATTGAACCCGGGACCTCTCACATGCGAAGCGAGCGCTCTACCACTGAGCTACATCCCCCGATGGCTAATGTACGCACGAAATTACTTATTCCTCATTAAATTATTTAGGTTAGGGCGTTTGGGTCTGTTCCTATGAGATTTCAAGATATGGTTCATTTTAATTTTGGTATTTCTTTATCTCCAAGTCCTTTAAATTAATACTGAAATACTAACTCAGGAAAGCGAGATGGGTCCATTCTTTGGACATGTTGTAACCAATTGCTTTGATAATTCTGAATTTCTTCAACTATATTTTGAACTTTTAATTTATCGCCAAGTACAGATATACTCGATAAATTATATGATTATCCATCCATAGTAATTCTGCCCGAGGGCAGGTCTTTCACTGCAATCATAGCATTTTGATGCTATGCTTGCAGCTTTACTAGGGAATTGTATACTGCAGCCGCTGATTCTCCGGCGTTGATGTTTTCACGACAGTGTTGCCGATATGGATATTCAGTGGGAGTGGCCGCTTTATGTTTGCGGTTAGCAGACATACAGCTGACAACATCTCAGCAATTTCAAACCTTACTAGCGCGCTATAGCTGCGTCAAGAGCAGTGATTGGTTATGATAGACATCTAGTCGCACTACAACAATTTCCTTATTGGCAGTAGAGAGCGAATTCTCCCTTTACCCCTCGTATAACCTAAATTTCAGAGCCGGACATATGGCGGCTAGGGTACAGGTGTTGTAGCTTCCCACACCGGTGAAGGATGATGATGATAATAATAATGATAAGGATGATGCCATATGATTTCGGGGACCTTATGGGCCTTAAAGTTTTCCTGATATTTGTCTTACAGGTGAGGAAAAACCCCGATAAAAACTTCACCCAGAAAAACTATCCCGACCGGAGATCGAACCCGGGCCCGCTGCGTGACAAGGCAGCACGCTACCTCGAGACCACAGCGGTGGACCTATATGAATATATACTATGAAATAATTCACTCAGTTTAGCTTTTGCCAGTGCATTTTCTCCAGCTTTAGATAATTTATTAGTAAATTATTTATAAATTAAAAAGGAACTACTTTATTACATGAAGTCATACGAGTGTTTCACACTGGAAGCTGTTTCCACTTGTAGTACCAGATTCATGAACACCTGAAGACACCCTCTATGAATTTCATTTCCTCCCCAACAGGATGTGGTACAAAGACTTACACCTAACATCCGCGATGCATGCATTTATTCTGCTTTATTTTATTGGTCCAGATGTTCTCCATGTTGTGACCACTTGCACTGTATGTAATACGTAATACCCCTTTCATCGACCTCCATGTTTATTTGAAATTGTTTGGTAAATGCCCAGTCACATAATAATTCTGCCCGAAGGCAGGTCCTTCACTGCAATCATAGCATTTTCATGCTATGCTTGCAGCTTTACTAGGAAATTGTAGGTGTGGTAGCTTCTCGTTGCTTTCCACACCGGTGAAGGATTATGATGATGTTAAGGATGGCCATATGATTTCGGGGACCGTTTGGGCCTTAAACTTTTCCTGACATTTGTCTTACAGGTGAGGAAAAACCTCACCCAGAAAAACTGTCTCGACCGGGGATCGAACCCGGGCCTGCTGGGTGACAAGGCAGCACGCTACCTCGAGACCACAGCGGTGGACATAACAGTAATAATAATAATAATAATAACAATAATAATAATAATAATAATAATAAAATAATAATAATAATAATAATAAATTAATAATGATATTTTTTTATTCCACAATACAGTGTTTCTCCTTCAACCCAAAGT
The DNA here is from genome assembly GCA_030220185.1 of Diploptera punctata. NCBI lineage: Eukaryota > Metazoa > Arthropoda > Insecta > Blattodea > Blaberidae > Diploptera > Diploptera punctata. Next base: position 2,023,386 of record JASPKZ010009795.1, read on the forward strand.
GATTTGTCGCCAGAGGTTCCTGTCTAAAGCATCTTCTTTCCTCAAATCTCTAGCTTCCATACTTCTCCTCACTCCACTATCCAACGTTCTCTAGGTCTGCTTCTTCCAGCTTTCCAATTAAGGATCTTCTTTGATATTCTATCTTCTTCCATTCTTATGAGGTGCCCATAATAATAATAATAATAATAATAATAATAATAATAATAATAATAATAATAATAATTCGTCAATAAAGAATTAACAATCTATCTATATATAATGGCGTAACCCTTTGTTGACCCATAGCCTCTCCTTTGTAAGGAGTTACTAGACCAAGTTATTTTCAGTTACCTTATTTGCTCGTAGATGTTATTGATGGCATTCGGTCAACACACCGACCCAATGAGACATCTAACAGGCAACTAAGGTATTACTAGGACGTTGAGGTCGGTAAATTTTGCTTATAGCCTCTTTTAGTCTTAAGGTTCTTTTACGAGCTGAAAATCTTCAGACTTGGGACCGACGGCTTAAAGACCCTTTCGGAGGATTTGCTCTTTGGATTTTTTCCGTCCTAAAAGTCCATCGACCAGGTCGGGAATTAACAATAATATCATAAATTATAATATAATTTATAATACTATAAATAATGATTATTAATCATAAAAATAGCGACAATTACAGTTTTAATAATATGTCTCCAAGAACATTAATTATAAGTATAAATTAGCATTCAGTAATATTAAAATGATGGAAGCAATAATACATCTGTACGGTAATAGTAGCCTAATAATATTTTATTTATTTTCTGTTTTTCAATGTCTTTGACATCTTCCTTGCCCATTTCAAGAATTAAGAATAAAATAATAATATAATAATAATAATAATAATAATAATAATAATAATAATAATAATAATAATAATAATAATAATAATAATAATAGCCTAATAATAATAATAATAATAATAATAATAAATAAAAGTCCTTGTTTCTTTCCACGAGACTTAGACGCTCTCCCCTACAGGGAAGGTATTCAACCATACTAATTTAGTTACACTTGTTTCCGGATAGATGTCACTGTGTAGTCCGGGGTCAGCGTTCCGTATCGTAGTGAGTGACATCTAGCAAACGAAGGTAGTACTAGGATGGGAGAATTCGGTAAATTTTGTTTAGAGGTATTTTTATTCAGGCTTAAGGATCTTGAAAATCTTCAGACTCAGGACCATCAGCTTAAAGCCTCTCCCGGAGGACTTGTTCCTTAGATTTTTCCATCCTAAAAAAATCATCGACTCCGGCCGGGTTTGAACCAGCGACCCTCGGGACCAGAGGCAAGATAATAATAATAATAATAATAATAATAATAATAATAATAATAATAATAATAATAATAATAATAATAATAATATTAATAATAATAATAATAATAATAATATAGTGTAATTAAATAATAATAATAGCGAATTAATAATAATGGAAGTAATAATATAGCAATACAATGACAATTACAATATAACATTATAAAAATGAAAATAATGATAACAAGAATGATAATCGATTTAATGCAAAATTACATAGTATTAATAACATTAATAACAAATAATAAATAATAAATTAATAATATTGCTATAGAATGGAAATTATTAGCCTAATACAAGCTTCATGGGCTAGTGGTCAGCGTTTCTGACTACTGTTCATGAGGTCCCGGGTTCGATTCCCGGTCAAACCATAGAGATTTTTCTTTAAAGGGAATTATTCCTGTGGTTGTCCATGGTCTGGAATTTAGGTTAAGATTAAGTTAAGAACTCTCCTAGCGCTTCATTATCATTTATCACCTATCATATCGTCGGGATAACGTAACTCCGTCTTCTAGCGCCTCAACTTCAGAAGTGGGTTACAATTACACCAATGCCAGGAGAGAACACCAGAAATGTCGAAATGACAACCTGGGGCATTGAATAAAAAAAATACATATCCATCCATCCATCCATAGTAATTCTGCCCGAGGACAGGTCTTTCACTGTAATCATAGCAGTTTCATTATATGCTTTGAAGCTTTACTTGGGAACTGTAGGTGTGGTAGCTTCCCGTTGCTTTCCACACCGGTGAAGGATGTTGCTGATATTGATAAGGATGATGATGAAGGCCGGATGATTTCCTGACATTTTTCTCACAGGTGAGGAAAAACTCCGAAAAAACCTCACACAGGAGCCTGTCCTGACCGGGAATCGAATCCGGGTCCGCTGCGTGACAAGGCAGCACGCTCCCTCGAGACAACAGCAGTGGATATATATATATGTTATAATTAAATTTTTGACATTGAGGAATTCAAGCTTAATATTACATGATAAGAAAAATAAATGCCTGAACGGGTTTCGAACCCTGGGCTGGTATAGACAAGACGGGTTCGAATCCCGTTCAGGCATTTATTTATCTTATCATATATATATATATATATATATATATATATCCATCCATAGTAATTCTGCCCGAGGGCAGGTCTTTCACTGCAATCATAGCATTTTCATGCTATGCTTTGCAGCTTTACTAGGAAATTGTAAGTGTGGTAGCTACCGGTTGCTTTCCACACCGGTGAAGGACGATAATGATGATGATAATGACATGGATGATGATGATGATAATGGCCACATGATTTCGGGGAACGTTTGGGCCTTAAAGTTTTCCTGACATTTGTCTTACAGGTGAGGAAAACCCCGATAAAAACCTCACCCAGAAAAAATATCACGAACGGAGATTGATTCCAGACCAGCTGCGTGGCAATGCAGCACGCTACCTCTGTAGCTATATATATATATATATATATATATATATATATATATATATATAATGTTAATAAGTATAAAACAATAAGGACTGCATTTCCATTTTTAATACAATAAATAAATAAATAAATAAATAAATAAATAATAATGATAATAATAATAACAATAATAATATTAATAATAGGCCTAAAATAATAAATATGTCCACCGCTGTGGTCTCGATGTTCGATTCCCGGTCGGGACAAGCTTCCTGGGTGAAGTTTTTTCGGGGGTAAGACAAAATGTCAGTAAACTTTGAGGCCTAAAAGCATGAAAATGGTATGATTGTAGTGAAGGACCGGCCTTAGGGCAGGAATAATAAATATCTGCTTTCGTATATGATTAATGAAGCGACTTAGTAAATTAGACTAGATTAACACATTGTGTAGGCTTGCATATGGTTAGAATGAACCAGATTTCTCAGACAAGAAGAGTTTCTAATTATGCAACGAAATGGGACAAGTCGGCGAGAAATATCAAGACTGAGGTGGGAGGACGGAGTGGAAGAGGAGGCTGGGCTGGTACTGACAAAGAGTAGAACACTCTGAGGAGGACCCTTACCCACAGAGTGATGCAGAACTAATTATTTTGATGGCATCTCTCTTTCTCTTATGGTAACTTGTGATATCACAAGAAGAAAAATGCAAATATATTTTAATACGTCACTCTGTATCTTGATTGAAGTCGATGAATACATTTTGCACAGTTAATGAGAAGGATGATTTTATTTCTGTAATATATCTAGAGCGTAACAATGGTCGGTATTAACGTGTATTTCCCACGTATTGTACACACGCATACAGATCGAATTACGTTCCGCCACAGTGCGTATCTACTGCAAGGGGTAGACACTTTTTTATCCCACTTTCAGTATGTAAAATCTCTCAGCCCCGGCGGTTCCTCAAAACTGCAGGAAACGCTTTCTATAATTTAGAGTTAGATAATGAGGTTAACATTAATAATATGTAATATATAAAAATCAATGTTTGTTTGTTTGTTGGTTTGTTTATTCGTATTCTATGTGTGGTCATATCGTTGATCCGATTTTTATGTTTTTTTTTTCAAAATGTTCAGGGGATTCCCGGGATGAACATCGGCTATAAGAGAGTTGTGATATTCAACTCCTTCACCCTTAAAAATCACCCTTCTTAGTGAAAAACATGAAATAAAAGTTAAAAGTCCCTATTTTGACGCTTAAATGGCTTACGCTGCCAAAACAATAACAAATACACCAAATTAATGTACACAGAATTGAATATATTACAAAACTCTACAAAAAAGTCCGCGACAGAATATATTTATCATTTACGGATAATTCACAATAACCATTTTTGTCTTTCGTTAATGCCAAGAAGATCGGGATAAGTAGATTCCCGGGCAAGCATGCTCTGCTATACCTTTCATTCGATTGAGATGGGGCTTTTTGAAAAATGTTCGGGAGATCCCCGGGATGAACATAGGCTATAAGAGAGTTGTGATATTCAACTCTTTCATCCTTAAAAATCATCCTTTGTAGTGAAAAACGTGAAATAAAGTCCCTATTTTGACCCTTTAATGGCTTACGCTGCCTAAACCGTAACAAATACACCAAATCAATATACACAGAATTGAATATCTCACAAAATTCTACAAAAAAGTTCCCGACAGCATATGTTTATCTTTTACCGATAACTCACAATAACTATTTTTGTCTTTCATTGATACCAAGAAGATCGGGATAATTAGATTCCCGGGCAAGCATGCTCTGCCATACCGTTCATCTGATTTTGATGGGGCTTTTTGAAAAATGTTCAGGAGATTCCGGGGATAAACATAGGCTATTAGAGAGTTGTGATACTCAACCCCTTCATCCCTAAAAATCACCCTTTGTAGTGAAAAACGAAATAAAGTCCCTATTTTGACGCTTAAATGGCTTACGCTGCCTAAACCATAACAAATACACCAAATTAATGTACACAGAATTGAACATATCAAAAAACTCTACAAAAAAGTCCCCGACAGCATATGTTTATCTTTTACGGATAACTCACAATGACCATTTTTGTCTGTCATTGATACCAAGAAGATCGGGATAAGCTGATTCCCGGACAAGCATAACAGCGCACGGCTGGTGGTAAAAACACATACACATTTATTTAGGAGTAGCAACGCACGCCGGGTATTAGCTAGTTATTATAAAATTCCGTTGAGTTGTTAGTCACAATATTAAAACTATAATATAAAATTGAATAGTTACCCCGAAAACACATCTAACTTATAAACAGATACTCATGACTAGACTAACTTCTTCTGCCATATTGTTACATATAGATTACAATTAGCTTGAATACCAAACTAACTAACTAACTCACTGGCACTATCGAGCCCGTAGGTTCATGGCCGCGCGGACATAAGCTCTCCGTACATCCCTATCCTGAGTTAATGTTTTCCAATCATTCCCTGTATAATCTACTTCCCTCAAATTATCTTCTTCTTCTTCCTTCCAAGTATTAGGCCAAGGCCTGTTACGATCCTATAGAAAATTTTCCCTCCAGCGTCTTTCGGGAAATTCTCGTATAAGACTTGAAAGCATAATAATAGTCCCTTCGATTGGTTGCTGGCCAAAGGAAGGCAAGACCAGTGATGGGCCTGCCATCTTATAGCCTCTGGTCAGGCTTTTCTGGAGAAGAAAAGAAAATAAAGGAAAGAAGAAATGGAAGAAAGGAAAGACTCCCTAGCCCTCGGATGCCCTAATAGCGTCGGGGTCGAAAAAACAAGAGTTAACCAAGAGAGGTTAGGTAGTAAAGTTAAAAGAGTGCAAAACACAAGTAAGTGGAAGAAATGTTTTGCTCAGCTTGGGCACCTTGTGGTCGCCATCCACATATCCCCTAGATGAGGACCCCTGAGGGGTCCCTCAAATTATAGTTAATGTTATTCTCCCACAATTATAGTTAATGTTATTCTCCCACCTCATACTTGGTCTACTAACTGGGCGTTTTCCCTCTGGTTTTCCTACAAGAAGCTTCCATGCACGTCTTTCATTCCCCATTCGTGCCACATGTCCTGCCCATCGCAATCTTCGACTTCTTCTTGTAAGACCATGTTTCCATTAACAGAGATTTAGGCGCTCTCCCCCTACAGGGAAGAATTTGAACCATACTAATTTAGTTACACTTGTTTTCGTATAGATGCTATTTTGAGTGGTCCGTGGTCAGACTTCCGCCTCATACTGACATCTTGGAAACCAAGGTAGTACTAGGACGGGAAAATTCGGTAAATTTTGCTTAGAGGCCTTTTCATTCAGGCTTAAGGATATTTTATGAGCCTGAAAATCTTCAGACTCGGGACCCACGGCTTAAAGTCCCTCCCGCAGGACTTGCTCCTTGGATTTTTCCATCCTTAAAAATCCATCGACCCCGGCCGGGTTTGAACTCGCGACCCTCGAGACCAGAGGCAAGGAGCATAACCACTAGTCCACCTCGGTCGATCTACGAGACTTAACTGTTATTATTATATCTGACTTTTCGCTTGAATGCCAACTTTTAAAAATTAATAAAACAGACCTGGAAGAAAGCAGGGATAATTTTACATGCACTATTCCGTGGTGTTTTCCGGATAGTTCACCCTCCACTGAAATGACAAGTTTCGAATTTTTTTGGGTTAGAAACTCTTTTTCGGGGCAACTACTCAGTTATAAAATTGTAATCTAATAGGTCCGTCTCCTCAACTTTGCAAACTATTAATTTTCTGTAGGCCTTTCGGGACTTGTTCTATCATCAACATAAGGAGCAGGAGATAGGTCTCTTTCTACTGATCCTGATTGCAATATTGGTCCACATGTGCATCCATTTATGCACTCAGGGTCAGTAGATACAGGCGTATATCCTGTTCCTTCTGATAATGATGGGACTTGTCCCGAAAGGCCTACAAAGAATTAATATTTTACAAAGTTGAGTAAGACAAAAAAATACAGGAATTAAACTCAACAATAGAGAAATACAGAATAAACTGGAAAGAACACTTGGCAAGGATGACTGAGAATAGAATACCAAAAGCAGCATACAACTATTCACCACGAGGAAAAAGAAGCTTGGGAAGACCAAGGAAAAGATGTAAAGAGCAGCAATTTGGAGCCGGAACAGGCTAGTAAATAAGGCTAAACCGTGAAGAAGAAGAAGAAGAAGACAAAGTTAAGGAGACGGACCTATTAGGTAAAAATTTTATAATTTTAATTTTATAATATGGTTGAGTTGATGAAAAGATTTTTGTAAAAATAATTTACAAAACTTCATCGATACTACTTCAGATACCGAAAATGATCATGAAAATCTGTATGAAGAGCAGAAGGGAAAAGCTCCCGCCAGATCACTTTTCCATGAGACATAGAAAACCAACGTTTAATTGTACAACGCAGATACTTATTTTACCGTATGCCAAACTTTGAAGGCAAGTAAATCCATGCCTTCACATCTTCTGATCAAGTTCCAGTTGTAATGTAAACAAAACAGATGTAAGACTTTATGCGTGTAAGAAAATGTAGTATTTTGTAAAATTGTCATGCTATGCTTCTTTGCAACTTTGCTAGCTAATTATATATGAGGGAAATTTTGAGTAAGTGGCTGAATTCAAATATCTAGGAACAATAATCACAAATAGGAATGAGATGCACAAAGAAATTAAACATATTCTCAGTTCTGGAAATGCGTGCTATTATGCATTACAGAGACTCTTGATGTCCCAACTCCTTTAAAAAACGTTAAACTGAAAATATATAAAACTATTATTCTACCAGTTATATTATATGGGTGCGAAACATGGATTCTTACTTTAAGAGAGGAAAGGGATTACTAGTATTTGAGAATAAAGTTCTTAGGAAAGTTTTGGACCAAAGAGAGATGAACAGACAGGTGAATGGAGAAGACTGAATAACATGGTCTTCATAGGAAGCCAGATATAATAAGAACAGTTAAGTCTCATAGACTGCGATGGGCAGGACATGTGGCACGAATGGGGAATGAAAGACTTGCATGGAAGCTTCTTGTAGGAAAACCAGAGGGAAAACGCCCTGTTGGTGGACCAAGAATGAGGTGGGAGAATAACATTAACTATGATTTGAGGGAAGTAGATTATACAGGGATAATTGGAAAATCAATCCGGCTTTTCTTCTGCTGAAGTTTATGAGTAAGTTATTTTTTACTAGTAGAAGTTACCAGCCTCTAGCCAAACTCCTCTTCCTGGAGGGCAGGGAACTGGAATTTAGGAGTGTTCGTCTCCTAGAGAAGTTGCCTTCACTACGGCTTTGGTACCACTGGGCGAGTGGGACCTGGAGCTCACAAAAGGGCAGGGGCGCCTACTCCCTGGAGTGAACCTCTATCAAGGGTTCCACTCTGTTAACCTAAATCAACAAACCTAAAGGCACCCGAGATGTGGGCAGACCTAGAAAGAGATGGGCTGAAGTCGGAACAGGTCAACAGACCTAATCCATGAATGCACATGATGATAATGATAATTGGAAAATATTAGCTCTGAATAGGGATATATGGAGAGCTTATGTCCGCACGGCCATGAACCTACGGTTTCGATAGTGCCAGTGAATTAGTTAGATAGCTTACCGTTGCTTTCCTCACCATGGGTGATATGATGATGGCCAGATAATGCTCGGGAACCTTTTGGGCCCCAGAGCTACCTGACATTTGTCTTACAAGTGAGGAAAAACCCCCGGAAAAAACCTCACCCCGGATTTCAATTGTAAGCAACGCCTATTTAAAGGTAACAGGTATGAAATTACTACTTTGCGATCGTATACATACAGTACATACATACTACATAATGTAGTAGGCCTATTCTTAAGGGGGGTGATGGGTGAAATTGATATTTTCTTCAGTTTTTCAGCTACATACTTTATTTTTTGTACACACATTCATGCCATAATAGGTAATATTATATCAAAGTTTCATCCTTCTAGGCTTAAAGGTTTTTGAGTTATTGAAGAAAATCCATTTAGAAATTTGCATATTTAAATTTTTAATAAGTCCCATAATTTTTTAGAATTATTTTTTTTTCTACACAACCACTGACTTATTTAGAACAACACTATGCATTAACTTTTCTATACCATTATAAGAAAGGGAGAACAAATATATAGGCCTACATCCTCTGCATATGAACATTTTCGTTTTTTTAAAATTACTACACATATTTTATTTTTATTTAAAACTATCAACTTTGTTTAAAAATTCATGCATAATTTTATGCCATAGTGTGTGTGTGTGGGACATGCAGTTAAAATTTCGTGCTTCTATCATTAAATTTGTCAATGCTATTTTGATTTGAATGTATTGACATACAATGAAAATAAAAGTGTGGAAAAGCCAATTTGAAAGTTTGCTGCAGTTAAATTAGAATGTAGCATACATGCCCTCCTACAGTCATTAGGGAGACTTACAAGCGCCATAGAACACTGAAACTTCGCTAACTTATACTTTAAGGTACGTAGTATTTTTTTAATACAATAAACAAAAAATCCTAAATTTGACCGAAAATGTCGAACATTTTACTCATCACCCCCTTAATATTATAACTATGCTACGTTTTAGTTTTTATGTTGACGAAAGTTGCGTATGGTAAAGTGTTTGAGAAGATGTCAGCCGCTGTGGCGTAGTCGGTAGAGTCCCTACCTTCCTCTCCGGCGACCCGGGTTCGATTCCCGGCGAGGTATGGGGATTTTAAATCTCCACCTTGGGTCTGGGTGTGTGTTATCTTGTGTTTGTATGTGTGTGAATAAGATAAAAAGGTTAACTAAGGTAAAACAAAAAGGAATAACAGTGTAAACGAAACAAAACGACAAAGAAAGAAAATATAAAAAAAGATAGATTACACTGAACAACAAAAAAGAAACGACGTCCGTCGCCGTGGCGAGCTCGGTAGAGTCCCTACCTTTCACTCCAGCGACCCGGGTTCGATTCCGGGCGGGGTAGGGGATTTTAAATCTCCACCTTGGGTCTGGGTGTGTGTGTCCTGTTCTTGTGTTTATATGTGAGAATAAAATAATATATATATATATATATATATATATATATATGAAAATCAAATGAAACTACGTTTTATTTTTATTTAATTAATAAATATGGATTTTCATCAAGTAATCACCAACTCAATTGATTATAAAATAAAAGTTAACAAAAAAAGATAAAACGAAAACGTAAAACAAAAATGTAAAGAACGAAAAGGTAAAACGAAAAAAAAGAGGTAAAAACAAGAAGGGAAATATAGTAACTCTAAAAAAAAAAGAGAACTGTATTAGTCTTTTTTCCACACTTATTTTAATAATGCACACATATAATTCGACGGGAGTATCAAATATTTTTTTATAATTCATCTTAGACATTGAAAATTACCTCGTTACCTTAGGTTAATGGCGCCTGAATGTCGTCGGAACTAGCATCGAACAATGCATTGATTGTTATCGAGGAAGACCGATGTTTCAGAGATTTACAAACTGCTTTATTTATCTCTTCTCGCGAGTAGTAGGCCTATATCTAAAATGTCCAAACACGGAAGGCAAAAATAGTAGGCCTACTATAGTCTAACGGTCTTACTAATAAAAATCTCTAATACAGGCTTTCATCAGTTGTTTAATTATACAATATATAAGCCTGATGTAGATCACGTATAATTTCCTTACTAATAAATGTTGTGTCGGAGCTATATAACAAAACATCAGTTATACACAATACGTCACATATTCGTCATCATAATGACGTCAGAACAATATTAAGCGCAGTTTGTAACAGAAATAAAACAACATCAACTAGTGATTAATTGTGTAAGAAATGAATATGGATAAGAATTAATAGAGATTCTCTAATTGAGGAGATACGGAAAAAATAAGTGTGTTTAATTTATATACATTTCCCTTTACGCTATGTCAAATTTATCGTAGAATTGGTTTCACAGATAATGTGCTGCCATCTAACGTCAAGAATTTCGACCAATTCTTGGAAACTAATAAAAGCTTTCCCAGTACTTATGAATTATATGCAGTGTGTTAAGATGCGTTAGAAAACGTTCAAAATAGTAGGAAATGTTACCGACAAACAAATAACATTTCAAGCGAAAAAAAAATCAGTATAGTTCGACCGGGAATCGAACCTACGAACCCACGCATCGTAGACAGAAGCTCTAACCACCAGACTACCAAATTAACATGCAGTTTTGTAGCAATAATAGTACCTCTATACTTAAATACATTTTTATATCCCTGTGTGTGTTATGTATTAAAGATGCAAGAAAGTTTTCTTAAAATAATATTATGAAGCATTTAAATTACATTCAGGTTAAATCTTGTCTGCAGCAATTATTGTAGAACATATCCTTTTGTGATTCAATGTTCATTTTTAAAATATTGTTAGGCCTAATCGAGAATGAGTGTAACGAAAGGCATTTTATGATGCCTTTATTTTCCTACCAGAGCTTTATTAATATTATTTATGCCCTGTGCATCCATCATACTGTCGTTAAAGTGTTGCATTTTGGGTTAAATTTAAGGAAACTTTTATCAATATCATAAGAAAACAATCAGTTGATCTTGATGTCCGACATTTTGTCTAGTTATAGAATCCTTAAACAAGGCTGGAGGCATGTATAACGATTCCCATGTAAAGTTGTACACCTCTTCTACACTGAACAGCTAATACAGTGTTTATTAGTAAGAATTTTCAACTGAGGTGTGTATAAACCTTGTATAAAAGTTATATATGGATTATTAGTAAGAGTCTAAATATCTGCAAACGTTACGAATCCAAGCAAGGATACACGTTACTAATTTCATCTCTATCAAACCCAAATAAAAAATTGCTGAAAAAAAAGCTTCCATTCATGATACGACAATGACCATATATTTTTTAAATTTTTTTATACGTACAGATTTTCAATATTTTACGCATATTTCTGTGCCTAAATTTTTATTTTCATTCTCCACTCGTCCCTATCTATTCACTCCAAGCCCTCCAGTGCTCTGCTCACATTCCAGTTCTTATTCCTTGCATCCATGATTTTCGAGATCTTCCTTTATTTCTTCTTCCAGGTGTACATCACTCCAACGCTTTTCTGGATAACCTTTCTTCTTGCATTTCTCATACATGTCCATACCAATTCAACTGCTTGTATCTTACGTATAATCTACTTCTGAATATTAATATTTTTTCTCATAAACGCTCATTTGCTGCAACAACGTCATAACTAAAAAATTGTCGATTTTGAGTTATTGGTACTACATGAAAGACAAAACTCAGTTCTGTATTCAGGAAGAACGACATAAGCTATTGTAAACAATAAACTGGTATAGTAATTCGATATTCATGATAAATACAGGCAAATGTATATGGATAATGTTGAGTGATTCCGGGTTATGTGGCCGTGGTCCATAGTTGGTGTTGAGTAGAGTAGATCTTCCGACCACGAAACACGCCTAGAAGCACTCGCCACTGAAGATGCCCTCCGCAGTTGAGGGCGAAACGTCTGGTATCAACACCAACTATGGACCACGGCCACATAACCCGGAATCACTCAACATTATGATTACCGGCCGTGAAAGCCTGCATTCAACTAAAGGTATATGGATTTCAAACCTTTAAATGCTTCTCCTGAAAAAACTACGTTTTTTGAGTTATGACGTTGTTGCAGCAAATGAACCATATGACTTTATTTCTTAATTTTTTCCAATTTTGAACATCATGGTGCTCTCCTCGAGAATATTTTTATTAATATTAGTATAAAACAAATTATCTTCGGTTTTTTAAAGCGCTGTGATAGTCTTTGAGACGTTTCCTGTGTGATTTTTTTTTCAGGATCTTTTCTTGCCTGTAAAACATGCCGAAAAAATTAGGGGCTAAATCATCCCCTGGCCTCAAAATCTTCCATATAACATTCGTCTTGTTTAATAAGAATTTATAATTACTGTTTGTGAATGATGTGTGGATGTGGGGGGACAGTCCTCACATTGGGATTATCACTCATCTCAAAAGGATCTTCATATCCTTCTGCAGTCTAAAATATTTGATGTAGGGTTTAAAATCCTCTGCTGATAATTCGTGTCACTGTAGTGACGTGATGTAAATGGACAGCTAATGACAAATGAGGGAAATTTTGAGGAAGTGGCTGAATTCAAATACTTAGGAACAATAATCACAAACAGGAATGAGATGCACAAGGAAATTAAACATAGGCTCAATTCTGGAAATGCATGCTATTATGCATTGCAGAGACTCTTGATGTCCCAACTCCTTTCAAAAAACGTTAAACTGAAAATATATAAAACCATTATTCTACCAGTTATATTATATGGGTACGAAACATGGACGCTTACTTTAAGAGAGGAAAGGAGATTACAAGTATTTGAGAATAAAGTACTTAGGAAAATTTTTGGACCAAGGAGAGATGAACAGACAGGTGAATGGAGAAGAATGAACAATGAACTACGTGGTCTTTATAGGAAGCCAGATATAATAAGAACAGTTAAGTCTCGTAGACTGCGATGGGCAGGACATGTTGCACGTATGGGGAATGAAAGACTTGCATGGAAGCTTCTTGTAGGAAAGCCAGAGGGAAAACGCCCAGTTGGTAGACCAAGAATGAGGTGGGAGAACAACATTAACTATGATTTGAGGGAAGTAGATTATACAGGGAATGATTGGAAAGGATTAGCTCAGGTTAGGGATGTATGGAGAGCTTATGTCCGTGCGGCCATGAACCTACGGGTTCGATTGTGCCAGTGAGTAAGTAAGTAAGTAAGTAGTGACGTGGAGAACGTACAGAAGGAAAAGATAAACCAAAAAGAAAAAAGTAATATTTTTTTATTGTTAGTAGCTAATACCCGGAGTGCGCTGCTACGCCTAAATAAATGAAAATTAATGTGCTTTTATATTTAGTTGAGTAAGTAAAAGGAAAAATAATTATAAATTTATATATTTTTTTAGATACCCGGTGCTGATTACCCGGTGTTGCCCGGGAATCTACTTATCCCGATCTTTTGACATATCAGCTGAAATACGAAAATTAATGTTTTACTTACTTACTCACTGGCACTATCGAACCCGTAGGTTCATGGCCGCGCGGACATAAGCTCTCCATACATCCCTATCCTGAGCTAATGCTTTCCAATCATTCCCTGTATAATCTACTTCCCTCAAATCATAGTTAATGTTGTTCTCCCACCTCATTCTTGGTCTACCAACTGGGCGTTTTCCTTCTGGCTTTCCTACAAGAAGTTTCCATGCACGTCTTTCATTCCCCATACGTGCAACATGTCCTGCCCATCGCAGTCTACGGGACTTAACTGTTCTTATTATATCTGGCTTCCTATAAAGACCATGTAGTTCATTGTTATGTAGTCTTCTCCATTCACCTGTCTGTTCATCTCTCTTTGGTCCAAAAATTTTCCTAAGAACTTTATTCTCAAATACTCGTAATCTCCTTTCCTCCCTTAAAGTAAGAGTCCATGTTTCGCACTCATATAATATAACTGGTAGAATAATAGTTTTATTATTTTCAGCTTAACGTTTTTCGAAAGGAGTTGGGACATCAAAAGTCTCTGCAATGCATAATAGCATGCATTTCCAGAATTGAGCCTATGTTTAATTTCTTTGTGCATCTCATTCCTATTTGTGATTATTGTTCCTAGGTATTTGAATTCAGCCAATTCCTCAAAATTTCCCTCATTTGTCATTAGCTGTCCATTTCCATTATATAATGTATTTTACGTGTGACCATATATTTAGTTTTACTCATATTTACTTCCAGTCCTAATTTCTTAGTGTTACTCAATAGTGTGTGCGTGTTGGCCTTTAGTATCTCCTCGCTATCGGCCAGTAGTACTACATCATCAGCATAAACTAACAGCTTATTAATACCATTGAGTTGTAAGCCTTCCTCATTCTCTAAAGATTTAATGGCATGCTCTAGTACAAAATTAAATAGTAGAGGAGATAGTGCATCTCCTTGCTTCAACCCATTCTGGATTTCAAAAGTGTCTGAAAACTGTTTGCCTACACGCACCCTACTCGTTGAGCCATTTAGACACATTCGTATAAGTCTAACTAACTTTTTAGGAATTCCGAACTCCAGCAGGATACTTATAACTTCTCCCTCTTAATTGAATCATATGCTTTTTTGAAGTCTACATATAGTTGATGTACAGTGCCATTATATTCCCATTTCTTTTCTAAAATCTGTCTTATACTAAAAATCTGATCTGCTGTAGACCTGTTTCTTCTAAATGCACATTGATGATCTCCTAGAATGTCATCAATATAGGGAGTAAGTCTGCTTACTAATATATTTGTTAGAATTTTGTACGAAGTTGGAAGTAATGAGATGCCCCTGTAGTTGTTGCAATCAGTTTTATCTCCTTTCTTATAAATTGGTACGATAATTGATTCCTTCCATTCATCTGGAAGAGCTTCTTTTTCCCAAATCATACTAAGCAACCAGCGTATCTTGTCCATCAATTTTTCTCCCCCTGATGATTTTATCAGTTCTGCTGGGATCTCATCTGAACCTGATGCTTTATACATCTTCAATTTTTCAATTGCCATTTCAAACGTCTAATGCACTTGGCTCTGCGACTAGCATTTCTGCTGTCTGTAACTTATCCTCCTCAATGTCCAGTTCTGTATGTACATTTAATAGCTGATTAAAATAACTTTTCCATCTATTTAATATACTCTTGGAATCTGCAATCATATCCCCATTTTCATTCCGAATTATGTTTGTTCTAGCCTGAAACCCTTTCTTCTCTATACTAATTCCCTGATATAATTCTCTAATGTTCCTATTTTTTGCATTCATTTCAAGATCATTAACTCTTCTCTCTCAAATATTCCCTCTTCTTACTCTTTAGTAACTTGGTGGTTTCCCATCTAACACTACCCAATTGCTCTAAATTAACCTCATTTGGCTCGTGTAACCATTTCATTTTTGCTAGCTTTCTTTTCTTTACAATGTCGGCACATTCCTCATCAAACCATTTCTTGTTTTGCCTCTTTTTTAAACAACCAATGCTTTCTGATGCTGACAATTTAATAGTATCTCTTATAGCCTCCCATTCTTTATTTATATCAGTTTCTTCTTCATTTGCCACATTGTCATCTGAAGATTCCAGTACTTCAAATCTATTAGCAATTTTGATTTGGTATTCTTGCCGCATTTCATCATTTTTCAAGTTTTTTAATTCATATTTTACAGAATCATCTTTTGCGTTTGTTCCTCTCATAAGCGATAGCCGTTGTCTGATTTTCACCTTGACCAGATGATGATCTGAATTGCAGTCTGTTCCTCTAACTGATCTAATATCAATGATGCTACTGTGCCAGCGTTTATCCACTAATACATGATCTATCTGGTTCCGAGTTTCTCCATCTTGGGACGTCCAGGTGTATTTATGAATATCCTTATGCTGAAATGTTGTGCTCTTAACAATGAGATTCTTTGATGTGGCAAATGTGACTAATCTAACCCCGTTGTCGTTACTATCTTCATCCGATCCGATTGAGGGTCTTTCCACTTTTCAGCGGTTGCCCTTTTACCAGCCGGCTGCTGGCCCTTCACATCCACATGTGTCAATCACAGAGGTAGATGATCAACAGCCAGTGTAGGGGTGACATGTGGTTAGCATGTCGAGTCCCCCAGCCGTTATAGCTGGTTCCTCAACCTGGAGCCGCTACTTATTGTAGCTACCCAATTGCCTCACGATGCTGGGTGGGCACCGGTCCCATACTGGCCGAAATACCATGAGAAAATTTCTTCCCCCATGGAGACTCGAACCAGCGCAAGTCCCGTAGCTCTGCGCCAAGGCTTCCTACCTTAACCGCTCTGCTACGGCGCGGGACTTCATGAAGACTGAATTTGCCTATTGTTGGTTTGAATATATCTTCCCGACCCACTTTTGCATTTAAATCTCCTAAGACAATTTTCATATGATATCGTGAAAGGCTATCAAATAAGCATTCTAATTCTTCATAGAACTCATCCTTGATCTTGTCATCTTTATCTTCTGTGGGGGCATGTACATTTACAATTATAAAATCATGTCGTTTACCCTTTAGAATTATGTATGATATCCTATCACTAACAAACTTAATATCTCGGATAGCGGATAGGATCCTCCTTCTGACTAAAAAACCTGTTCCAAATGCAGGTCTTTCTACACCCCCATAGTATAATGCAAAGCTTCCTGATTCCTGACTACCTTCTCCTGGCCACCTAGCTTCCTGTAAAGCGACTATATCCAAGGGCGATTTATCCAATTCCCGCGTTAATATCTCTAGTGCCCCGCTATTGTATAAAGTCCTAACATTCCATGTTCCTAGGAACATGTCCCTGTGTTTGAGCCTTTGGCATGGGTTCCCTGAAGTAGTCCCCGCAAGAGAACCGAATGGGGGACTATTTGACCTCCGGAAAATTTTACCCCAGTAGAACCATGTCCGCATTTCTTGACGGTTGTATTTTACGGTGAAAGATCGTCACTCTTTCGACCAAGGTACTTATTTCGTCTGGCTTATCACCTTCGACCAGTCCGGCATGGGTAACCCTATCGGCAGCAATGCTACCGCCGGCATAGCTCTGAGGATCATTTAAGCACACAAGCCACTCCACCACGACAAGGTAAAGATACCATGGAGGGAAATTAATGTTTTATGTTTAGTTAAATAAGACGAAAGAAAAATTTATATTCCCGATATCGTGGCATAAATGAGCTGAAAGATAAAAATTAATGTACTTCTTATGATTAGTTGAATAAGTAAAATGAAAAATAATTGTAAATATATATCGTAATTATTTTAAGATTCCCCGTGCTGATTACGCGGTATTGCCCGGGAATCTACTTATCTCGATCTTCTTGGCATAAATGAGCTGAAAGACAAAATTCGTTATTGCAAGTTATCCGTAAAAAAATATCCGCCATGCTGGTATGCTTGCACAGGAATCTACGTAAGTGACTTGTTTCGATCTTCTTGGCATCAGTGAAAGACAAAAACTGTTATTGTGAGTTATCGTTAGAGATCAACATGTGCTGTCGCCAACTTTTTTGTAGAGCTTTTTGAGATATTCAATTCTGTATACATTAATTTTGTGTATTTATTATGGTTTAGGCAGAGTAAGCCATTTAAGCGGGCCAAATAACTTCTTTTTTAACGTTTTTCACTACAAAGGGCGATTTTTAAGGGTGTAGGAGTTGAGTATCACAACTCTCTTATAGCCTATGTTCATCCCGGGAATCTCCTGAACATTTTGCAAAAAGCCCCATCACAATCGGATCAACGGTATGGCCGCGCATAAAATATTAACAAACAAACAAGCATTCATTTTTATGTATAAGATTGTAAGGAATACCTTGTTTGTATCATGACATTATTTTTCAGACGTTAATTAGATCAAAATATTAAAAATTACTCTTTAAATTGGTTGTCTTAACCGATATATTTCCGTAATGCTTGTTTTCTGGCAGATTTCCTGGAAATATTTTATCCTTCTTTCGTCTGGTAGCCAACTCATAGAACATACACGGACCATCGAAACTTATTTTTTTAATAAATCTGGACTCAATTTAGATTTATTTATTTATGTTCTAATCTCGAAATATGGTTGGCAACATATCGTTTTCACTACATATACACACATGTGTGTGTGTATAACTAACTGACGACTTGGTCATTAACATCATAATTCAAATCTGGACGAGAAAGGCCGTAAAAGTATGCTCAGAAATATCTAATTACAGACTTGAGGTTCTTTTCGTGCCGTAAATTTACGACACCGGATCAACGGCTTTACTTCCTTTCAAAAGGGGGGGGGAAGCTCTTAAAATTTCGTCGACTATATCGTATCATGTCCGTCGTCGTAGCCGAGTGTTTAAGGCATGGTGTCATGGTGCAAAGTTACGGGACTTGCGCTGGTTCAAGTCCCCAAGGGAAAACATTTTCTAATGGACTTTCGGCGTATGGGGCCGGTTGCCACCCAGCATTGTAAGGAATTTTGGGTAGCTACAATGTATAGCGGTTCCAGGTTGAGAAAATCAGCTATAACGGCTGTGGGACCCGACAGCAGGCTGATAAGCCAAGATCCTCCTAGGCCTATCGAGCCTTGGAGTAGTAATATCGTATCATATACGATTTACTTGTACAATTTTCTTCATTTTAAAGCGATTTGGCCATAAAAAGGTTCCATTGTCTTTTCAAATATTTGTATCCAAAATAAACGTACGATTTATTTTAATTATTTTAATTAGCTTCCCATGTCTCAATACATATGTTAACCCAGGTATTATTGTCTCTTCAAGCTAGTTAGTCTCAATCTGGTTTCTCCTTATAGTGGCGTGTATTAATATTAAGCTTGGAAATAAAATGATGTACATCCCTGAAGGTGGCACGCACGACAGCAGAACCTGCTTTTTTAGTATCTATGTATTTATAAGTTTTAATTGTGTTCAGTGTATTAGTGCTCACTAATTACCTAGAGGGCCAACAACCCCTTACCTTGATCTTCTCCATTCGAGGTTACACCCGTCTTGTTCATTTACTCACACACATATCCCCATATATTTTTTATTAAAAATACAAATTTGTTGAAATCTCCTGTTTTAAAAATGAAGATCTTTTAACGAACTTAAATTTAATTATTAATTAAATAAAAATAAAACGTAGTTTTATTTGATTTTCATATTTATTATATAATTCAGTGACAGCTGTTTCGGTACACTGTACCTTCTTCAGACATGTTAACAAATTATGAATTGTGTTCCAATTGATCTAAGCAACAATACAACAATATTTATTGTTGCTTAGATCAGTTGGAACACACAATTCATAGTTTGTTAACATGTCTGAAGAAGGTACAGTGTACCGAAACAGCTGTCACTGAATTATATAATAAATATGAAAATCAAATAAAACTACGTTTTATTTTTATTTAATTAATAAATATGGATTTTCATCGAGTAAACACCAACTCAATTGATTATTAAATTTAATTATATAGCTACGTGACATAATTAACAGTAAAAACAATTATCCTCTTGAGATGACATCTAAGATGATCTTGGAGTGGAAAATAGATAGGAAAGAAGAAAGGAAAGGCCTAAAACTGATTGGATGGACGGTGTAAGAAGTATGAGTGAATTTGGACTCACATACGAGTATGATGGTCTTCAAGACCGCTACAATTGGAGAAGGCGAATTTCTTGAGGATGACTGAAAAACACTGTATTTTGGAAAAATTCCAAAATAAAAAGTATATTTATTATTATTATTATTATTATTATTATTATTATTATTATTATTATTATTATTCATTAACTTATGAAAGATCTTATTTTTTGAATTGACGATATTAGACCTTTCATGTATATCTTAATTATTGGCCAATCTTTTTTTTTTTTTTTTCTATGCCACCTGTTTGTCATTCGACATTTCAGGTATTCTCTCCTGGCATTGGCGTATTGTAACCCACTTCTGAGGTTAGAGCGCCTGGAAAGCGGGGTTACGCTGCCCCAATGATATGATGGGTGATGGCAATGGGAAAATATTCCTCTGTTATAGATAATAATATTATAAAATTTATTAAAGTTCCGGTTGGCAATGAATGCATCGCAAAGTTTTATTTTTAACGATGCGCCAGGAGAGGCCTTAAACCTGAACTTAATCTAATAAGTTTCTTTACAGGCGAGGAAAACCCCGAAAATACCTCACCCAGGAAACTTATCCCGAGCGGGGATCGAACCGGGGCCCGCTGCGTGACAAGGCAGCACGCCACCTCGATACCACAGCGGTGGTCTTTAATACTTTAAAAATACGTTAAAAACATTGTTTAAGTTGTAAAAATATCTTAACATAGGGTCTTCTTAATTAATGTCTTCCTGGCACATTTCTTTATTTTTTATTGTTCGTTGTTCATATGCTAGTAGAATATGCCCGAATGATTTAATTACATAGTTTGATTTCTACTCTTAAAAGTGTCCAATACTTTTTACTTCAGCTCTGAAGAGGTTAGCTAACTTTATCCATACACTGTACACGAATTTGTTCATTTTAAGGCAACAACCCTTTAAATTGAAGGTTAAAAAAATCAGTGTAATTTAGTCACTGTCCAGCAACCAAGCGGTCAACTCTAATTGTCAGAAAAAAGTCACAAAAATTGAGTTTTTAGTCGACAAAATACACAATGGAAAAAAAGTCATAAAAACACTAATGCCTTGCTCCAATGTTATAGTATTATTATTATTATTATTATTATTATTATTATTATTATTATTATTATTATTATTATTATTATTATTCATACTAATCATCGTCATCATCATCCAGTATCACGACAGCAGCCGACGTCTTTCGGAAACCATACGCCATTCCTCTCTGTCCATCCATTGATCTTTCCCCAATCCTCAGATAATCATTGCCCCTTGCACACCTTCTATCCAGGCTTTCTTTGGTCTTTATTTCTTCCTCCTTCCATTGGGAACCATTTCAAAATAAGTTTAGGCATCTTTGCTCTGGCATTCTTTTGACCACTGTAATATTTTCTTTTGTATAATGTCTATGATGTCCGGCTCCTCTTGTAAACACATAATTTCCTTTATTTCGTATTCTATCCATTCTAGATTTTCCAGCTGATCTTCTTAAAACGTCCATTTCTGTACTTAAAATTATTTTCATTTCCCTGGTAGGAATTTACCAATCTTCAGCACCATATGTTAAAATGCTATGAACTATGGTACGATATATTTTTAATTTTCTATTGAAACTTCTTGTAGGAAAGCCAGAAGGAAAACGCCCAGTTGGTAGACCAAGAATGAGGTGGGAGAACAACATTAACTATGATTTGAGGGAAGCAGATTATACAGGGAATGATTGGAAAGCATTAGCTCAGGATAGGGATGTATGTCCGCGAGGCCATGAACCTACGGGTTCGATAGTGCCAGTGAGTAAGTAAGTTATTTTGTAATATTTTTGCTCCACCAAATAGAGTTTAAAGCATTTAAAAACGTTAATAATAATAATAATAATAATAATAATAATAATAATAATAATAATAATCTACATTTACAATGGTGTAACAGCCCAATATTGGGCCTTAGGCTCTGCTTTGTTAGAAGTTACTAGGTCAAGTTAATTTAGTTACACTTCCTGGCTGTACATATTTTTTTTTGTCCAAATATTCCGAAGATTTTTTTCACATATACCAGTATTATAAATGTTTTTCAGCCTTTAAAATAAGAGTCCATGTTTAGTTTCCTTATATCTGGAAGAATTATCGTGTATATATATTTAGTTTATTATTTTTTTTTTAGATAAGTAAGGATGACAAGATTCCCTGCAATTAATATATAGTATGCATTCACAGAAAAAATCTATGTTTCATTTCTTTCTGCACCTCACTCCTGATTGTAATTATTACATAAAATTCAATAGAAGCGCAAAGTAAACAGAAAAATACAAAATTCTAAAATAATGTTAAAAATAATTAAAATGATTGTAGCCAATGCTAGGAGAAAATGCCAGAAATATGATAGCGACTATATATATGGTACCATTCGTAAAAAAAATTAGAAAAGAAATAGTTAATGTATTTTAAGGAACTTTTTAGATATATTCACATAAAGAAGGAGTGCAGAAAAATAAAATTTATGTGTGGTATGTGCTACAAATAATTTAAATTAAAACAAAATAAAATTGTCTCTATGGAATTTATGTGTATTACTCATTCAATTGTGTACTCATTCATTTGTTTACGTTCATACTAAAAGTACATTGTTGTAAAAAGAAAATTGTGTAGCAGCAATGAAAATTGACTTACTCTCACGTATTTATTATTAGTGGTTTAAAAAAAAGAGTACATTTTATTATTTAAATTTAAATTAAACCCTGTCTAATCTTTTATTCAGTGATTTCGTTACATTTTTTATATTTACATATTCGCATCTTCTTCCATTATGCCTCGACATAGAACATTGATGGGTTGGAGTGAGAGACAAAGAAGCAGGGATATAATATATTCCCGAACACATAATAATAGGCCAAATAAAAATTTAAATAGTATAAATGGTATACAAATGTCAAATGACGCGTTATTGTTTCCTAATATGGCTTAGCCAAGCTATAACCACAAATTTCCTATCGTTCGTATTTTTAAAATAAATCGAAAATTAATGCATAATGACGTATTTGTGACAAAATTTAATGAATTGTGGTCGGATTAAATCCATGTTCCGGTCTCATAGATTCTCATTCAAACAGTTGAAACCATCTCTTTTTCGGTCTACCAACATTCCTGGTTTTTTTTTTGTAATTAATATAATTTTTGGCATTCGTTCATCTTTCATTCTTTGGACATGTTCTTTCCAGTTTTTCTACATTGTTTTATTTATCTAAAAGTTTAAAAATATTTAGCTCATTTCTAATATCTTTATTTCTTCTTTTATCTAGAAGTTTGCAGCCAGGTATACGTCTCAGAAATCTCATTTCAGCTGCTTCTATGATCCTCTCTTCTCCTTTAATAAAAACCTAAAACTCACTACCATACAATAGTAAGGGACTGCCATTGCTTTATAAAATTTTAGTTAGTTTCTTTTTTTGTATTTTTCAATATTCCCTTAATGAGAATTCTCCTCAATACAGAAGTTGAACAATATCAAAATATAAAATAGATTACAATAAAATACATAAAGTTAGATATTACTTTTTTCAGAACTCTACTATGTTTATGATGTTATGCCATTTGTCTCTATCTTGTACATCATTCTCCACTACACCAAATCTTTCCATTGACACATGCACATTCTGTATCCAGGTAGTAGCAGGCCGTCCTCTTTCTCCTCTCATCTTAATTTCCCCATTCTTGCACAATCCTGGATATTGTTCCTTCTCCCATTCTACTTACATGCCCGTACCATTGTTGTCGTTTCCTTTCAGTTGTGACAATTTCTTCTTCCGCTTCTACAAGGCGTCGGCGTCGTATTTCTGTATTTCTTATTTTATTTTTCTTGGATATTCTGGCTGATCCGTCTTCAGAAATTCATTTCCAGTGCAAGAGGATAATAATAATAATAATAATAATAATAATAATAATAATAATAATAATAATAATAATAATAATAATAATAATCTTCTTCTTCTTCTTCTTCACTTCCTGGTTTAGGCACGAGTTGCCTGTTCCGTCTTCACTAATAGATCTAAGACCATCTCTTCCGAGGACGTCCGACATCTCTTCTTCCTCTTGGAAAATAATGGAAGATTTTATTTGGTAATCTTCTTTCTTCCATTCTTTCTATCAAACAAGAAAGTAAAATCCAAGCAGCCGAGATGAAATTTTTAAGAAGAGTAAAAGGCTGCACTAAGAAACGAGGATATCCGTGAAGAACTGCAGATCTACTCCATAATAATAATAATAATAATAATAATAATAATAATAATAATAATAATAATAATAATAATAATAATAATAATAATGGTAATAACTATAATAATGACAACCTTGTGGTCACAGCTTGTAACTACAATTCATGAGATCTCGGGTTAAATTCCCGACAGATTACATACATTTTTTTCTTAATGGGAATTATTCCTGCGGTCGACCATTATCTGGAATTTAGGTTAAGTTTAATAATTTTCTTGGTGCTTTGTTATCGTTTACCATCCATCATATCTCGGGATATCATAACACCGCTTTCCAGGCGCCCCAGTCTCAGAAGTGAGTTAAACATTTCCGCCAATGCCAGGAAACATTACCGTGGCATTAGACAAAAAAATAATATTGTGTGATTAACAAGACGAATTTTCAGTCCCATAACGGACGAGAAAGAAGAATGGGGAAAAGCTTCTCAATGAGTAACTCAATAATTTATGTCGTCACCTTCATATTGCCAGGGTTTTTAAGTCTAGAAGATTGAGATGAAAAGTTTACGTACCACGAATGGGTAACAGTGGAAATGCTTTGATTTTTTTTATCGGAAATCCCGGGTGAAAAATTCATTAAGAAGGCCTAGACGAGGAAAGAGTCCCACTACAGGTCAGGAGGCTCTTGGGGTGTATGACGTAAGGCTCCTACCTTTCTACAGTGCATAAAAGAACACCACATCTCAGGAAAAAAATTTAAAAAAAAAGGTCACAAACTGGCGTGGTATGTAAACCGCTCACAAGAAAGCTAGATATTAATTTAGTGGAATTTGCTTATTCTATGGATGCGAAATAGGGTATCTTGCCAAGAGAGGAGAAAAGAATATGAGTATGAGAGAATAAAATTCTTGCAAGGGAACTGTCAATCATTGCATGCACCGAAACCTACCTTGAAATTTCTCCCAGAGAAGCGTTGTGACGTAGGCTACCAAGGCAGTGTAAAAAAAAACGGCTTTTAACTGCGAGGCACAAACATTTAAGCCAGAATCAAGCAATGACAACTTACTGTGCGAAGCAGATTGACGTCCCTGAGAGTATAATGGAGTGGAGTGTGGCGGGGACGCGGAGTGGGGGCAGTTTGTTAGGGTTATACAATTCACCAGTTGAACCCATGTCCGCATTTCTGTATTTTTACGGTGAAAGATCGTCACTCTTTCGACCAAGGTACTTTTTTCGTCTGGCTTATCACCTTCGACCAGTCCGGCATGGGTAATCCTATCGGCAGCAATGCTACCGCCGGCATAGCTCTCGTGATCATTTAAGCACGCAAGCCACTCCAGGTAAAGATACCATCTCCTTTCCTCTCTTACTTTAAGGGAGGAAAGGAGATTACGAGTATTTGAGAATAAAGTTCTTAGAAACATTTTTGAACCAAAGAGAGATGAACGGACAGGTGAATGGAGAAGACTGCATAACAGTGAATTTCATGGTCCTTACAGGAAGACATATAATGAGAACAGTTAAGTCTCGTAGACTGCGATGGGCAGGACATGTGGCATGAATGGGGAATGAAAGACGTGAATGGAAACTTCTTGTAGGAAAACCAGAGGGAAAACGCAGTTGGTAGACCAAGAATGAGGTGGGAGAATAACATTAACTATGATTTGAGGGAAGTAGATTATACAAGATATGATTGGAAAGCATTAGCTTAGGACAGGGATGTATGGAGAGCTTATGTCCGCGCTGCCATGAACCTATGGGTTCAATAGTGCCAGTGAGTTAGTTATACAATTCACCAAGTCAGGAGTTGTATTACTTCCGTGTAGTTTAAATGAGAGATTCGGCGGTGAAATTTAATGTCTTGAAGTTAAAAACAGCAGTTTTTTTTTTCACACGCCCTTTGTACATCACAACGTTTCTCTGGTAGAAACTTCAAGATAGGTTCGGCATGCAATGGTTGGCTGTTATCTTGTTAGAGACAACTGCATAAGAGTGAGTTAAAAGGCTATTTGATCTCTATAAGAAACCACGGATAATAAGATCAATAAAGTCTCGTACACTGGAATAAACAAAACATATGATAATAACATTTATAAGTAAACTATGAAATAGTCACCTTATAGGTCCGTCTCCTCAACTTAAAATATTTTAACATTCTGTAGGCTTTTCGGGACTAGCCCCATCATCAGCAGAACGAATTAGGCCTGTGTTTATTGACCCTCCATGAAACACTGACTTAGTTGTGATTATTTTGAATAGGGGATTGTGTGAACTGGGTACGTTATCATTCAAAATCAGATTTTATGGATTTCTCTTAAAATTGCAATTTCCTCCAGCATATTTATCCTCGTTGGAATGTTTTCTCTATGTAATATCGTGAGGGCTTATCAATGTTACGCATATGGTGTTCTGCTTAAATTATATGTTTTGCGTAACTCTTACCATGAATTTTACCAGTATTAGTCATTCAAAATATCTCTGCAGGCGGAAGAATCACGAAGCTCTGTTTGTTGCTACACGTGACGTCATATAAGGCAATGTACACTGTCAGCATCCCACGTCCCATTCCCCGCTGCTCTCATAGATAGCAGTGTCACGTGTTCTATTCCTGCATAAACACGACTGCAGTGCCCTCCGTCAACAACTTCGCTTACTCTTTACACGGGTAATATCAAGACATGGGACACACATTAGGAATGAAAGAGGGAATGGAACTTTCTTGTGTGAATACCAGAGGGAAAGTGTCCGGTAGGTAGGGCACGAATGAGGTGGGAAAATAACAACCATGATTTAAGGGAGCTGACTTATGCAGTGAATGACTGGAAAACGTTTGCTCAGGATGGGTATGATAGAGGAGGCCGTGAACCTTCAGTACGATAGTGCCGGTGAGTTAGTGAATTCTACTGTGTGTTGGCAATACTGCTGACGTTATCAATCAGATATGAATGTGATTGATATAAGGGACATGCGCACAAGTCAGTGTTCCGAGCGGCTGCACATATTAGCAATGTAATTGCTTGACTCGGGCAAAGGCAGGTGTTGGAGTAAGCGTCTTCCACCAGAGGCAGGGCGATACGCACTTCCGTTCTTCATGAGTATTTGTTGCGGAACTAGTATGGCGGGAAGCAAACCTCCCCTCCACACTAACTCCTTCAAAAGTCCAGTTCACAAGAAAATCTAACTTCAATAATAATAATAATAATAATAATAATTTTTTATTTAGAAATATTCCACAGTACAGTGTTTCTCCTTCAACCCAAAGTGATTTGTCGCCAGAGGTTCCTGTCTAAAGCATCTTCTTCCCTCAAATCTTTTGCTTCCATACTACTCTTCATTCCATCCAA
This sequence comes from Diploptera punctata, assembly GCA_030220185.1. NCBI lineage: Eukaryota > Metazoa > Arthropoda > Insecta > Blattodea > Blaberidae > Diploptera > Diploptera punctata. The sequence continues at coordinate 2,050,891 of JASPKZ010009795.1, forward strand.
CCATCGTTTTCTAGGCCTACCTCTTCCAGTTCTTCCATTAGCTTTCCAATTAAGGATCTTCTTTGGTATTCTCTTTTCTTCCATTCTTATGAGGTGTCCACAATATTTCAAATGCTTTTCTTCTATTTTTCATAATATGTTTTTTTTTTCAACTTGCATTATTTCCCTTATTGTGCTGATTTATATATATATATATATATATATATATATATATATATATATGATATGAAAAGAAAAATGAATGCTTGAGTCGGGATTCGAACTCGAGTCTCTAAAGTCTGTACCTTTAGCGCTCTAACCAACTGAGCTACTCAAGAATTCCAATACAAGCATACAATTTTCTTATACATGTAGTATTCTCAATTCACACAAGAGGTAGCTGAAATTGTTCCAACTGCCATCTCGCGGCTAACGTAACAGTTAAGCAAATTTTTAAAGAGAATATTTACTTTATAGCAGTAACGCTTTTATATATAGATATTATAAATATATATTTATAATATCTATCTATATATATATATATATATATCCGGTTTTATCAATGTTATACATTTTTCCGGCACCAATGATTTGTCTTCAATTTCGCTTTATAATTTTCCTCCCTTCGTTTCTATTGTAACACATTTCTTCCTCTATTTCCCAGTCCTTCAAAGTTTCTCTAATCCCTTGGATCCACGTGAGATTTGGTCGTCCTTTCCTTCTCGTTCCTGATGGTGTCCATTCCATTATTTTCTTCGGTAATCTTTCATCCTCCATTCGCCTAATATGCCCGTACCATTTTAGTTGTTTTTCTCGGAAAAATTATAAAATAGAATTTTATACATTCATGTTCTCTTTTATAACTTCATTTCTAATTTTCTCTCTCCTTGATATCCTAGTAGATTTTGTCTGGTAGATAATAATGATGATAATAATAATAATAATAATAATAATAATAATAATAATAATAATAATAATAATAATAATGTTTTACTTTTTATAGGAAGGGCTTCTCTTCCACTCAACCAGTAAATATAAACAGAGTACTAACAAGGGAACTGTCGACCTTTGCATAGCGGAACCTACCTTAAAATTTCTCCCAGAGAAGCATTGCAATGTGCCAAGGTGGTGTCCTAAAAAAATATCTGCTTTTTAACTGCAAGGCACAGAAATCAAAGCTAGAATCTAGCATTGGTTACCCACTGCGCGAGGCAGATGGTCCTCCCTGCATGAATAGAACGGAATGGTAAAGTTAAAATGACTACTTAACTCATGCCCCAAATGGCAGTCAATGCCTAATCGTATTTCAATGAATTTTGATTTACAACCAATCACAGTCTTTTCACCTCGATTTTATCACTCTTATTTTATCGCCTTCATTTTATCAAGTGGCTTCCAGATTGTATATATAGTGCACGAATGTAATCAGATTCTGCTTGCGAGATATAATAGAAAAACATTCGTAACAATTGATTATACCACAAAAAAAAACACTGTTTGCACTTTCTTAAACGTATGATTTCCCAGGAATTATAACGTTGCAGAAAAATATAATTGATATGTTTACATCATATGATATCAGAAATTAATTAATAACCTGTAATGATGTGTTTCATTTTTTCTCCACTAGAGTGCATACTTACAATATTGCGATTCTATTTGGCAATAAATATGATCTTTTGATTTGGAAATCACTCGTGGCATTACTTATGATAAAATAGTACCTGAAATCACAGTCGTCCTTAACGATAAAATACGTTTAAAAGTGTAATGCTGACTTTTCTTAAAGGCCTTTTCGGAAAAGTTGTTCCATTCTCAACAGCTGGAGTGGTACTGGAATGGTTTGTGGGGAAAACGGCATAAGGGCAGTTTGTCAGGATTATCCAATTCACTAATTCAAGAGAGATTTTGCGCTGGATTTAAGAGCCTCGCAGTTAAAAGCGGCAGATTTTTTTTTTGGAATGACCTTGGTATATCACATTTCTCTGGGGGAAATTTCAAGGTAGGTTGGGAATGTAATGGTTGACAGTTCCCTTGTAAGTAAATAACTAACAGGTATTTTCAAACCCAGTGGTTCATGGCCACGCGAACGTAAACTGTCCATATATATTGAGCTAAACATTTCTGTGTAATTCTCCAACTCCAAGCGCGACAGGCCTAGAAGGCCCTTGGCCTACCAGCCGGCTGCTGGCCTAACATTCACATGTGTTAATCACAGAGGTAGATTCTGCCAGGTAAAATAAAGCCATTATTATTATTATTATTATTATTATTATTATTATTATTATTATTATTATTATTATTATTATTATTATTATTATTATCATCATCATCATCATCATCACTCCAGGGATTAGGCAATTGCCCATTCCGACTTCATAATGCATCAGCCCAACGTCTTCTAGGTCTTCCAACATCACGTCTTCCTCTTGCTTGATATTTTCTTGCTAACAATGGATATCTCCCCTTACTCATTCCATCCATATGATCAATCCATTTCTGTCTGTAATTCGTGACCTTATCCAATAAAGGCTGTACTTTCAATTCTTCTCTTATATCCTCATTTCTTATTCTATCAAGTCTTGTACATCCTTTAACTTGTCTTAGGAACCTCATCTCCGCCATCTGTATTCTATCCTTCTGTTTTTTCATTGGAGCCCAAGTTTCACATCCATACAATATTGTGGGAACCGCCATAACATTATACATTTTTATCTTTGTTTCTTTTCTAATTTATTATTATTATTATTATTATTATTATTATTATTATTATTATTATTATTATTATTATTATTATTATTATTATTCTGTTTTGGAATGGAAACCTGAGGGAAGACAAAGCAGAGGAAGACCTAAAACCTCCTGGAGTCAGGGAATATGTTTAGGCCTATATATGAAGGAGAAACATCTACAACCAGGAGATTGGATGGACCAAAATTGACTCTTAGGAATCGGATGATGTCAGACATTAATCAACCGATGATCTATCTATCTATCTATCTATCTATCTATCTATTATTATTATTATTATTCTTATTCTTATTATTATTATTATTATTATTATTATTATTATCGTCTAGCCAGTGTGGGGGTGACATGTGGTCCGCATGTCGGGTCCCCAGCCGTTATAACTGGTTTCTCTCAACCTGGAGTCGTAACTTATTAGGTACCCAAATACCTCACGATGCTGGGTGGCACCGGTCCCATACTGGCCGAAATTCCATGAGAAGATTTCTTCCCCATGGAGACTCGAACCAGTGCAAATCCCGTAGATCTTGTTATATAGATAAATAGTACGAGTATATCCCCTAGGAAAATTAAGAATAAGATATATGAAAATCAGAATGATTGGGAGGTTAATCCTGCGCCAAGGTTTCTTGCCTTAACCATTCGACTACGGGAGGAACCTGCGTAATTCACCTCCTTCAAATAATGGTTAATATTGTTCTCTCATATTGTCAAATTATTGGCTGTTTTTCATCTGACTTTCCTACAAGAGGTTTCAATGACTCTTTCATTTCCCATTGATACTATATATCCTGTCCATCACAGTATAACATACTTAACTGTCCTTGTAACCTGCAGTTTTCCATAATGTTATGCAGTTTTCTCCATTCATCTGCCTGTTCGTCTGTCTTTGGTCCAGAAATGTTTCTAAGCACTTTATTTTGAAATACTCATAATCTCTTTTCCTCTCTTAAAGTTACAGGCCATGTTTCGCATCTATATAGTATACATAGAAAAATACCGTTCTACTGCAGGCCTATATATTTTTGTTTTAACATTTTGTAGTGAAATTGGTATGACCGAGTCTCTGTAATGGAATATATTTCAGTAATTGTGCCTATGTTTAAGTTTTCTGCACCCCGTTTCTCTTTTAATTATTATTGTTGTTCTGTTCAAACTTATGTAGGGCCTACTGTATACAGTATATAATCCACCGCTGTGGTCTCGAGGTAGCGTGCTGCCTTGTCACGCAGCGGGCCCGGGTTCGATCCCCGGTCGGGGCAGTTTTTCTGGGTGAGGTTTTTATCGGGGTTTTTCCTCACCTGTAAGACAAATGTCAGGAAAACTTTAAGGCCCAAACGGTCTCCGAAGTCATATGGCCATCATGATCATCCTTATCATTATCATCATCTTCCTTCACCGGTGTGGAAAGCAACGGGAAGCTACCACATCTACAATTCCCTAGTAAAGCTGCAAAGCATAGCATGAAAATGCTATGATTGCAGTGAAAGACCTGCCCTCGGGCAGAATTACTATGGATGCATATATATATACCTCTGTTTTCCTTTTTTTTCATCTTTTTTGTTAACTTTTTGTTATTCTCACATATAGACACAAGGACAAGACACACACCCGGACCCAAGGTGGAATTTAAAAATTCCCTATCCCGCTGGGAATCGAACCCGGGTCGCCGGAGTGGAAGGTAGGGACTCTACTGACTACGCCACGACGACGGAATTTTTTTTTATTTTTTAAATATATACAATAAACGACAAATTGGATGCAGGAAGCAATCGCTGATGACTGGAAAGTAGGAGTAATCTGCCCATTATACTACCCAGAGAGCGTTGGATGGATCTGAGGGAGCTAAGAATCGAGGGATGGTGACTGGTTGCTAGAGGCAGAGATGCCTGGAAGAGGGTTTGAGGGAAACTGAAACTCGAATAGGGTTGTAGTGCTGCTTCTGATGCTGCAGATAAATGACAACATAAGATGTGCAGTAGTACAGTATACATAAAGCCATTCGTTTTGTACAGTATCATCATCATCATGAACAAATTCGTTTTAGGTCATGTGGCCTGTACGGTAAACCTAGCGAAGATAGTCTTGATCTTTCTACCGATGTTTTGGTCTTCCTTGGTCCCTATGTCCAGTTGGGGTATATTGGAATGCCAATTTTGGAAGTCTATTTCTTGCCATTCTCCTCAGATGATTTTTCCATTCTTGTTGGTATCTTTGTATATCTTCATTTAAACTTGTTACTCCAAGTTTTCCTCTGATAATAGTGTTCTTTTGGTGATCCAGTCTATTAACTCCTACAGTAAAAAATTAATATTATGCACATTAAACGTGATTGTAATATTAAGACCTAAATATTTAAACTAATATAAATTTAAACGCAAGCAATACTTATCGGACATCCAAGGCTATTACACCTCATAAACAATGGCAATATGCCGGCAGTCATATTAGATAATGAACAAATTCCTTATACCGACGTCGTTAAAAACTTGGGATTTTACTTAGATTCTAATTTAAAATGGCATGAGCAAGTAAAACAAACATCTAAAAGGATCTTCTCCATACTGCATTCCCTAAAGCGACTTAAACATTTTCTTCCTACAACTCTTAAAAGAATTTTAATCCAAACTTTAGTGATGCCGCATTTTGACTACTGTGACGTTCTACTAACTGACATAAGTGACGGATTGTCGGACAAACTGCAGCGTGTCCATAATATGTGTATCAGATTCATATTTAATGTTCGAAAATACGATCACATTTCTCCATTATTCCACGAATCGTCATGGCTACATCTAAAAGGGAGAAGAAAATCGCACTGTTTAATTCTCCTATTTAAGATCCTACATACCTCGATTCCCAATTATTTATCATCCCGATTCCAGTATCTATCCTCAAACCATAACTTAAACACAAAATCACAACATAGTCTCTTACTTAATATACCGCAACATAGGACATCACATCACTCCATGTCATATACCATCTCCACTTCTCGCAACTGGAATTCCCTACCACAAGAAATAAGGGGCTGCGGGACATTGGCATCTTTTAAAAGAAATCTAAATTTATATTTGCTCTAAACTCGACTTCATTATTATCCAGTGTAAGATATATATATATATATATATATATATATATGTATTAATTGGTGTTTCCCGTATAATGTATCATATTTATTATTATTATTATTTATTATTATTATTATTATTATTATTATTATTATTATTATTATTATCGTATCATTATTGTTATTACCCAAAAATGCTTGTACATGACATTTACATTGCTACATTTATTGTATCTTTAACTGTTTATAATTAGTATAGTGTATATCTATATTTGTCGAATATTTATTTGTATTTGTGCTGGTTGAGTGGAAGAGAGGGCCTTATGGCCTTAACTCTGCCAGAATAAATAAAGTATTATTATTATTATTATTATTATTATTATTATTATTATTATTATTATTATTATTATTATTATTATTATTTTTATTTAAATTTCGTATAAATTATTCTAATGTCTAGCATTATAATTTTTACAGAGTGGGTTCGCTCAGGCAGTAGCAGTTGAGACTCGTGTATTCCGGAAGTCCCAGGTTCATAACCATATATGTCGAGCAACTTCAATGTGTGGGTTTTGCTGGTTGCCCTAAGTCATCATGGCAAACGCTGGGTTGAAACAGGATCCATTTAATTATTATCTTTCGTAATATCCGTAACACTAAATCAGATGCCGGTACTGGAGGACTAATAGTTTTCACGTTTGCCTATGGTTCCGAGCTATTCGAATTCAAATCCGGTTGTGGTAAATGGGTTTTTAAGTTCGTACAAATCCAAAGCATGACATGAACCATTGTTTCCTTAACTTTGCAATATTTTTTTGTCTCCATATTGTTTAAATCATGTTGGTTATTTAATGGTATTTGAATGGCACGGGAAAAATGTCTGGTAAGTTATATAAAACTAGGTAGGCCTAAGTCATTTTTCCTAGAAACCTTAAATACGTACTTTTAGTTGCCCAACATTCATACTTCCTTACATCATCATCATCATCACTCCAGGGATTAGGCAATTGCCCGTTCCGACTTCATAATGCATCAGCCCAACGTCTTCTAGGTCTTCCAACATCACGCCTTCCTCTTGCTTGATAATTTCTTGCTAACAATGGATATCTCTCCTTACTCATTCCATCCATGTGATCAATCCATTTCTGTCTGTAATTCGTGACTTTATCCAATAAAGGCTGTACTTTCAATTCTTCTCTTATATCCTCATTTCTTATTCTATCAAGTCTTGTACATCCTTTTACTTGTCTTAGGAACCGCATCTCTGCCGTCTGTATTCTATCTTCTTCTGTCTTTTCACTGGAGCCCAAGTTTCACATCCATACAATATTGTGGGAACCGCCATAACATTATACATTTTTATTTTTGTTTCTTTTCTAATTTTATTTTTGAATGTTCTCTGTATTGTTCCACACACCGTCTGAAATTTATTTATTTTGGAGTCAATATTTCTTTCCACATTGTAGCCAACATCACAGCCCAAATATTTGAAACTAGACACCTGTTCTATACTTTGATTTTCTAAAATAATTTTGGATCTCACTGGATCTCTTCCTCTAAAAGCCATGGTCTTCGTTTTCCTTACAGAAATCTTTAGATCGTATAATTTACATATTTCATTTAATGCATGCATTGATTTTTATAAGTCGTCTTCATTTTTCTGTATTATGATTACATCGTCAGCAAATAGAAGATTATTTATGCATACTTTATTATCCATTCTTATTCCTGGATTTACTAAAACTTTCCATTTATTTAAAATATCGTCTATATATATATAGGCCTATATATATATTAAACAAAGTGGGTAATAAACTACATCCTTGTCGTACTTCCTTACATGTATGCGAAACTTTAGAGGTAAATAAACCTTTCACTAAACTGTATATTTTACTGTTTCACGTTTCTAAATTATAGTGCTTTCCATGGAGAATCTAATGATACCTCATACTCCATTTCGACACAAAAATGATTTACCTGTTTATTTCTCTTTCTCTTTGTGTATGTATGTATTTATCGGTCACCAATCACACTCTACAACAGTAATTTGTCCGTTTTCTTTTATTTAAGGCTAGTGCTATCTTGGCTTGCCTGTAGTCCGGATGATCGCGAGTTTAATCCCGGTAGAGGTCGTTGGATTTTAGGGATAAGTCTTCCAGGAGGGACTTTAACCCGATGGTCCTGAGTCTGAAGATCTTTTAGGCTCGTAAAAGAACCGCAAGCCTGAATAAGAAAGCCTCTGTGTAAAATTTAACCGACCTCCATCCATCCAAGTAATACCTTAGTTGCATACTTGATACCCCATTGGTTAAGAAAGTCCGCTTGAAGAGCACCCGTGTCTCCACACGGGATGTATGGGGTAGGCCTATATACATTGATGCATACATAGCTTAGCTACAATGCACTAAAACTGGTTAAAAAATATTGTAAAAGTACAATACATACTTAGCTTTGTGAACAGGGCTTGAAGTTAGTAGGGGAAAAGTCACTGAAGAGTGACAAGTGAACATTTGCTTCCATTCACTGTGACGCAATGAATGATAGTAGGGAAATCGTACGAGTATGCGTCATAATAATACGCGGGAATAATTAGTAAAATATGTATCTACTACAGAAGCGTGTGCTACAGATATGCAAATATGTCACGAAAAGGGAAGGTATGTAATTCATTATACATTCCAATATACCATATAATTTTTTTTCAAAATAATGCCGTTTCATTCAAACAAGCACACGACCGAGGAAAAACAACTATCTACACCTCTACATCGAACATCTCATTGTTCCTCACCCACCTTCCTTGTTTCTACGTATTACCCCTCTCTGAAACTCCCGACCTGTTAAGTTAAGGACAGTAAAGGTAAAGTGATCCTACAACAGGCCTCAGGAGGCCCTTGGGGTAGTAGGAGGTTAAGGCTCCCACTTTTTCTAGACAATCGGCACTTTATGTCAGCCGGATTGTCAGCCCTGCGTGACGGCCGCCTTTACCCCAGAACAAGCGTCTGGTACTCATTTCAGTTAGAGGCTGAGTCGACCCCAGGGCCATAGTGCCGCCAGAGGGTTTGGGTCAGTTTAAAAATCCTGACCCCAACGGGACTTGAACCCTCAACCCTCCGGCTGTGCCTTAACCACTACGCTACGGCGTGCCCCAGTTAAGGACAGTACAAAAAAAATCAATAAATACGTTAACTGAGTCCTGCGCCGAGCGGTTTAAGTCATGATGCCTTGGTGCAGAGCTATGGGATTTGACGCTGGTCCTAGTCCCCATAGGGAAGACATTTTATCATGAAATTTCGGCCAGTTTGAGACAGATGCCCACCCAGCATCATGAGGAATTTGGATATCTATAATAAGTAGCGGCCCAAGATTGGGGAAACAAAATTAACGGCTGGGGAACTCGAAATTCTGACCACATGTCACTCCTATATGGCAAGATAATCATCCATATCTTTGTGATTAACACATGTGGATGTAAAGCGAGCAGCCAGCTGGTAGGCCTAGGGCCTTCTAGATCTGTAGGAACATGACATTTATGAGCTTACTGAAGAGTTCCTCAACTGACGTAAGCCTTTTGCTGTAAATATATGTCCAATATTGTCATATCTCTTAAATAAGTTCATGCCGCTGCTCCAGGTGGACTACTGGTTACTATCTCGCTTCTGCTCTCGAGGTTCGCGGGTTCAAACCCAGCCGAAATTGATGGATTTTTAAGGGCGTAACAATTCTGTGTAAGGCTTTCTTCTGAGGGGATACAGTATCATTGATGTATGTAACATAAAATAATCTCAAGAGGCCTCTGGACAAAATTTGTTGGCGCTTTCACTTTCGGATTTAAATTGCGACGCCAATGTTCTTAGATGTTAAATAATGCTGTTAAATAAATATACTATCTACCTATCCAACATTCTCTCTTCCAGATTAGAATTGCGGTAAAAATGACATGAGTTGTTAAAGATCTTTGTTATATAAACTATTGCTGCATCTACTGCTAATCTTCAACAATGGCGTCACAGTCCTTTCAGTAGCCTACCAAAACTCTGTCCCACAATTTGACGAAATTCTCTCTATCCTATCCTTAGCCTTTTTTCTCCATCTTCTAACTTGTAAAGGGGTTTATTAGGGGGTTCCTTTGTTTTAAGGTTAATGGTATGAAAAGGATTTGTTGGGCGCCAGGATAATGAGGGATTTCTCGGAACTTGAAGAATTTGGGTTGCTCGGTCACTCGATAATGGTAAGGCAGGCTTGAGGTTCTTTCTCTCGGGAAAGCAAGTGGATCTGGTAGGCACAATACTGTACGAGAAAAATTCTTGTAGCACTTGTTTGTTGTATAACGATGCGCATTGAGAAATGATAGAAAGAAAGATAGAGTGAAAGGAAGCATACAGACTCCCTATTTTTTTCAAATACTCTTCCACTTCTTACCATTTTAAGCTTGGCTTACCAATTATTCGTCTTCCTCCTGGATTACCTTCCCTTCTAGAGCAATATTTATATTTAGATGGGTATTTACTAGTATAACCAATTTTATACTATGTTTTTTATATGAGTTTAACTTTTTAACATTTATATTTATATGTCAATCGTTCACGCATAGCTGAAGAATCGTGCCGATTATCTAGAAAGATGGAAAGCTCAACGTCCTGCTGTTCCAAGAGTCTTCTAAGGCCTGTAGTGGGTTCACTTTACCTTTTTTATCTTTTTTTATGTTACCTAGGTGCTAAAGGTGCGTTTAAATAAGAAAACACCTCATATATATGCGTGTGTGTGTGTGTGTGCAGGTAATGCCCGGCGTGTGCTGCTACGCCTAAATACATGAAATACCGTAATGATTTTTAAATTTTATTATCAGATAAACTCTTATATCTAATGTTTTTAGAGCATAATAGCACTAAAAATTCGCTGAAAATGTGTATAGCCCATACAAAATTATACATTGCAACGAACTAAACATTGCGGTTTGTTGGAGTCAATTATTAATTTCAGATTTCAGGTAAATTCCCACTTCTAATGGTCGGATTTCACTGACTAATACCTGCTTTTGTTATTTTAATAGTATATATTGAGTTTCGTTGTGAAACATCGAAAATTGCGACTGCTAGAGTGACTTTTTATTTTCGTTCCAGATGAACTTGTATAGGCATACCTAATGGGTTTAGAGCATAATAGATAGCGGCTAAACCCGTCGTACTTAAAACATGTATGTACAAATTTTCATGGCGATCGGTTGAGCGGTTTATAAATGACCAACATGTGGAGGCTGAATTTTTATATTTAAAAATATGTGTGTGTGTATTTGCCAGCATAACTCAGGATTACTGAACACATATGAATTAAAACCTGAAGTAAGAGATTCCTAGCATACGTAGGAGGTGGTTCGATGGAATTATGTGTAGAAACAATCGAAAATTACCGGAATGTGTTCCAGCATTATTCTGGAATGCGTGGAACAATTTCAACCAAAATAAATACCGTATACATATAACTTACAATCCATAAAAAGAGATTCTATGGGTGGTAAGAGACCCTTAATGAGCTATAGGAGGAGATGAGGGAGCATGACCTAAAAAATAATCTAAAATTACAAATATAAGTGTCGAATTAACATTTTTGGAATACCCGGACAACACCGGATAATCAGCTAGTTTATATTCGTACTTTTGCTTTTAATTGTACTTTTACTACTAATTAAATTGCAATCGGAAAGGGAGTAGACAGGTGGAGGTTAGGGGTTGGGAGTTTAGACGCGTGCGTGGCCCGAGTCACCAGCAGCTGACTTCCTCAGACGCCAACTCTTCAAGTGGAAATATTTCGCGGGCATTCCTCAACTTAACCAAAATGTAGTTATAATATTTTATTTCATGTTGGTTCATGTCTCAATTCAGTATTTTACGATGTTATAAAATGGCCGACAAATGGAACAAATCAGTTATATTTCATATGTTCATCCTAAAATTCAATAGCCCCGCAATTAAAATTAACATTTCATACCATAAATCCATAACTAATAAATATATGCAGTTGCCTACTTTATGAAAAAAAAATAATTTGCTGAAAGATGCTTATAAATGACGTATATATCTTCGAAACTATCCTACAATTATAATATTATAATGATGTTGTGAAAAAAAAATTAATGTCTGAACCAGGAATCGAACCGCGGACCTCTAGTTCTCCAGACTAGTGTGCAGCCCACTACACCATTCTAGACTTGGCACAAACATTAACAATTCTTTTCACAATATCATTATAATATTATATTATGATCCATTATTGGAACTGTGTTAAAATAACAGTATTGGAAAATGTTAAATATCGTACAATTGCCTAAATATATTATATTTAAATAAATATGAAGTTTGTAAAATATTTGTAAATATTGGTTATGATATAAACAAGTCTTCTAGATAGAATAAATATTTTTTTTATTTTAAAATTACAATCACCTTGGTTTCCTAGATGTCAGTATGAGGCAGAACGCTGCCCACGGACCACTCAAGTGACATCTATACGAAAACAAGTGTAACTAAAATTAGTATGGTTCAAATTCTTCCCTGTAGGCGGAGAGCGCCTAAATCTCTGTTAAGGGAAACATGGGCTTACAAGATTACAAGAAGAAAAGTACAAACAGATTAGATTGACTTTAAACCCCTATTATGTCTTTACAGTGTCCATGAATAACGAAGCATTTTGTGGTATCTATCTATAATGGCATAGCCCATTGTTAAGCCATAGCCTCTCCTTTGTAAGGAGTTACTAGACCCAGTTAATCATTAGTTACCTTATTTGCTCATAGATGACATGGATGGCATGCGGTCAACATACCGACCCAATGAGACATCTAGCAGGCAACTAAGATATTACTACGATGTTGATGTCGGTAAATTTTGCTTAGATGTTTTTTATTTAGGCTTTAGGATCTTTTACGAGCTTGGAAATCTTCAGACTCGGAAACCTGCGGCTGTTATTGAATCAGTCATTTCGAAAAGGGATCATCTACAGATGATCAAATTTTACAGGAGAGAAAAAAAAAACTGATTCAACTTGTTCAGGACAAAGCCTTGAATCTGAAATTACTACTGAATAAAGACAGAAAGTGCTAAAGGAATAGTGTAGCTGATCCATTCTCACACGAAAACGTTGGAAGTAGGTAGGATATCTAAATATTAAAGAAAAATTGGAGATGATCCCTTTCCGAAATGACTGATTCAATTAGAGGTGAAAATATGTGATTAATTTACTTGCTATCTATTCGCTTTTATCCCAAGTCACTCCTGGAGGACTTGATCCTTGGATTTTTCCGTCCTAAAAAGGCCATCGACCCCGGCCGGGTTTGAACCCTCGGAACTAGAGGCAAGGAGCATAACCACTAGTCAACTGCGGCCAACAGACCCATAACAATTGATTTATCTCTCTCTCTCTCTCTCTCTCTCTCTCTCTCTCTATATATATATATATATATATATATGGGTTTACAATGTAATAAAAATCTTCCTGTGCCCAAAGCGTTTAAATTTTATTTTCTTTCTCCGCTTCTCTATCTTCCAATTCTAATTCTTCCAGCCTAGCTCCCTCATACCTCATCTTACATCATCCATCCATTTAAATCTAGGTCGATCTCTCTTTTCTTTCGCAGATGGGATCCATTCCAAAGCTTGTTTGGGTAATATTTTCTCTGGCATACTACTTATGATATATGACCATACCATTCTAGTTGTCTGTATCTCTCAAAATCTTATATTGACTTTTGAACTATATATGTATAACTATTTTTTTAATCTAATTTATGACGGCGTACTGGCGTATTGAAGGGATTGACTATGGGGTCGTTAACCCTCGCAAACAACCTGAAGTGCGATACTGGGGCATTGTTTACTGCGCCCCCATCAAAAAGGTGTTTGTTTAATTGTCTTTGTGTGTCTGAAGTATCGATTTACAAAAGACAAATGCAAAACAAAGGAAAAAAAAAATCTAGGCACAAGTTTATAAATTGTAAATGTGTGTAGTTTGGTAGGAATATATGAGTAACTTGTGTTTCTGAGAAATCACTGTGGCACGTGGCGGGCAGACGACAGTCGCGTGTCGAACAATACCACAGAGCTTCCGAATTCCAGTCGGGTAGTGCACACTTCTGGTACACCAACATTGTGTTCATTTACACTTATTATTACCTCATTCTAGGAATTTACATTGTGGGTAATGACAGCTGGCGATTTATGGTCCAACAAGAGAAACCGATAGCACATGGTGGAACTTAAATCTAAAAAAAAAAAAATCTTGACAACAATTTGTAGGCCCGTTCACGCCCAGCAATGGCCTCAGATATTAAATAGGGCCATTATGTAAAATCTATCTACAATTCTCATAATTCTTACCCGGAAGGGAAACAAAGCCGTGGGTCCCAGTTCGTACATTTACGAGAATTAAAATAACCTCAAACCTAAAAGGATGCCTCTAGAAAAAACTGTAGGTACTTTCATGCCCAGATTTGAATTACGACTTTAATGACCTAAGGTGTTGAAGAGCATCATTGTAAGGGTCCCTTACAATACCAAAACATAAATTTCTTGGGTCTGTTATTTAAATGTGGCGGACCCCAGTGAAAACGGAATATTGTATAACTGTTATTATTAGGTATATTGTGCAGTTGGACACACATTTAAGTGGTTTCTTTGTGTTGGTTTTCTTTTGATTTATTAAAAATATTAAATTAATTAATGCAACTGATGTATCCTATAGGATACATTATGAATTTAAGGGTCAAATAAATTACAATACCTATCTAAATCCATACATCTCCATGTGGGGCAAGGAGTTCCTTGCAAGAGATACTTAATCAATTTAATTTAGTTTCACTTATCTCCCTCCAGATCAGAGATTTTAAAGAGCGTAATAATTCTGAACAGAGTTCCTTCGGAAAGAAGTAAAGACATAGGGTCCTTGTCGTCGATTTAATATACTTAAAATAATAACATCAAGCCTACTTATCTATCTATACTCGTAAACTGACAAGTGGTTAACTCATCGCCTTAAAGAGACACCTCGTATGAGGTTAAGCTGGTATTACTTGGGTGGGAAAGACCAATTAGTTGCTCAAAGGCTCTAATTTAGGCTTGAGGTTCTTTTAGGAGCCCGTAAATCTTCTGACTCGAAATACAAGGCTTAAAATCCATCCCGAGGGTCTTATCCTTGAATGTTTCCTTCCTATTTGTATATCTGGCTTAACTTGGAGAGAGAGAGAGAGAGTAGAGAGAGATGGGAGAGAGAGAGAGAGAGAGAGAGAGAGAGAGAGAGAGAGAGTGTGAGAGAGTGTGAGAGAGAGTGAGAGTGAGAGAGAGAAGAGAGAGAGAGAGAGAGAGAGAGAGAGAGAGAGAGAGAGAGAGAGAGAGACCGCTTTCGACCAGTTACAAAACAAAGAACCCAACCTATTTTCAGTTTTCGTCTTCCCCCTTGCCCCTATTAACATCTGGTGAAGAAATTCCGACAGCACTGGTGCGAGTGAAAGAGGTGAGTACAGCTGTCTCTTTCTACAAATTTCTTGAAAAGTTAAGCCATACGAATGATCGATCCTTGCCAGGTTTAAACATGCGACTCTCGGGATCAGAACAATGAAATTAACTCCTAGATCACGTGGTCGATGAATTCTTAAATAGGTAAAATTAGGAAATATTTAATATTTAGTTTTTCTTTTTCATCCTTCATAAAATAATCGAAGAGATTCACAATGTATCTCAATGGATCTAGGAACGACACATAAAAGTGGACATTTTTTTGGTTCATCCCAAATCAAGTAGGCTAAATTTTTTTCTTATCTTAAAATGTTTGAAACAGTGAGTGAATATTAAAAGGGAACTGTTTTGGTTTTAGCGGGAATTTACTGAAATGTTAGTCTAAGCAGCGGTCTGTAACCGTCCAGGGGTTTGGGGAAGGGGGTTGATTGGCTTGAGATATCAGCGTCATTTTCCACTTGAACAGTTGTGAAAATGAGCACCAGCTGCCCAATATTATCAACTGGCATCTCTCCGCACATAAATGGCACAACTCCATAAACGGTGACATTAAATTATAAATGTTGCTGTTTTCAATTTTAATTTTATAAGAAGAATTGAATTATTTTGGAATAATATACAATACTTAAAATACATTTAGGTTGACTTAAAAAATAATAATTATAAGAGAAAAGCAAACATTTTCAGCTGTTTTGCAATTTATTCTCAAATGATAATTTTATATTTTGAGACAACAGCAGAAATAAAGTATGAATGTTCAAGGTTTCACAGTTTTTTAGTCTATTATTCTATGTGAAGGTTGAGCGATGTATAATTCTTCCAGGCTTCTGGTAACTGGTCAGGTGGCTCTGTCAAGTCAACCCTTGAGAACATCAGTCGAAACGTCGGGGAAATTCAAGCCTCTTGATCGCTGCCCAGAAAGCCGGAAGAAACATTGTGATTCCGCCCCTGAAAGCCTTTATATTTACATATATTTTATCTATCCAACTGTCCATCCATACAACCATCCATCTATCTATCTATCTATCCAGTTATCTGTCTATCTTTCTGTTTATATGTTTACCTATCTATTTATTTATGTCTGTCGTTCTATGTGTACATCTATCTATCCATCCATCCACATATATCTATATCTATGTATTCTTCCGTATATCCTTCCGTCTACCTATCCATATATCAAATTATTTATATATCTGTCTGTTTTTCTGTATGTATTTATCTATCTGTTCATCTATTTTACTGCGTTTTCTATTTTTGTGTGTATCCATCTATCTATATCTATATATGCGTATATCTATTTATTTATGCATTTCTTTCTATGCGTTTATCTCTCTATCTATTTATCCACCCATTCATCAATACGTGCATTCATTTATCCGACCATCTATCTATCTATCTATATCTATCTATCTATCTATCTATCTATCTATCTATCTATCTATCTTATCTATCTATCTATCTATCTATCTATCTATCTATCTATCTATCATCTATCTATCTATCTATCTATCTATCTATCTATATATCTATCTATCCATCCATCCATCCATCCATCCATCCATCCATCCATCCATCCATCCATCCATCCATCCATCCATCCCTCCATCCATCCATCCATCCATCCATCCATCCATCCATCCATCCATCCATCCATCCATCCATCCATCCATCCATCCATCCATCCATCCATCCATCCATCTATCTATCTATCTATCTATCTATCTATCTATCTATCTATATATCTATAATCTGTCTATCTATATATGGATCTATTAATCTGCCTTTATACCTTTATCTATATTTAGGCCCTACATGTCAGTATTTTTATATATGTGTTTATCTCTTTATCTATTTGCCCTTTCTATTTATGTGTTTATCTTTATGTCTTTACATATATTTATCTTTATATATTTATATGTAACTGTATATATATATATATATATATATATATATATATATATATATATATATGTATACACATTTCGATTACTACTAATAAAATGCATGATAGAATTCTGTTAAGATATTAGCCACAATATAGAATTATAAAATTAGTACCTGCAACTTACCAGGTGCCTTCGTTTAAACTTGAAGGGCTTTCGAAATCTGGTTTTATGATCAGCAGAAAGTTTTATGTTACTGACTGTCCATCCGTTTATCATCTACTCAACTATCGATTTCTCTCTGTAGGCCTATGTGTAAAGTCCAGCCGCTGAGTCTCCAGCTTTGACGTAGGTTGTACGAGGGGTAAAGGGAGAAACTGTCCTCCACTGCCAATAAGGAAATAGTTGAAGTGAGAGTGAAATTGCTGCGATGTTGTCGGCTGTATTTCTACTAACCACGTGGTACATAAAGCGGCCCCTCCACTGAATATCCATATCGGCAACACTGTCGTGAAAACTTCAGGACCGGAGACTGAGCGGCTGGGCTGTAGTGTGTATTTACTTGTACGTAGGCCTACAATATATCAGTCAATTTAAGATACTCAACCACAACTCGCAGGCCTACACGTTGACGAATGTGATCTATGGTTGTACTCCACCTGTTAATACTGTTGAATAATGTTTTGCTCTTTATTCATTTGAGAGCAATAATAATAATAATAATAATAATAATAATAATAATAATAATAATAATAATAATAATAATAATACTTTATTTATTCTGGCAGAGTTAAGGCCATAAGGCCCTCTCTTCCACTCAACCAGCACAAATACAAATAAATATTCGACAAATATAGATATACACTATACTAATTATAAACAGTTAAAGATACAATAAATGTAGCAATGTAAATGTCATGTACAAACAACATTTTATAGGGTAATAACAATAATGATACGATAATAATAATACTAATAATAATAATAATAATAATAATAATAATAATAATAATAATAATAATAATAATATAAATATGATACATTATACGGGAAACACCAATTAAATATATATATATATATATATATATATATATATATATATCTTACACTGGATAATAATGAAGTCGAGTTTAGAGCAAATATAAATTTAGATTTCTTTTAAAAGATGCCAATGTCCGGCAGCCCCTTATTTCTTGTGGTAGGGAATTCCAGTTGCGAGAAGTGGAGATGGTATATGACATGGAGTGATGTGATGTCCTATTTTGCGGTATATTAAGTAAGAGACTATGTTGTGATCTTGTGTTTAAGTTATTGTTTGAGGATAGATACTGGAAACGGGATGACTAATAAACATGGGGGGGGGGGGAACGAGGTATGTAGGATCTTAAATCGGAGGATTAGACAGTGCGATTTTCTCTCTCTCTTTTAGATGTAGCCATGGTACAATTCGTGGAATAATGGAGAAATGTGATCGTATTTTCGAACATTAAATATGAATCTGATACACATATTATTGACACGCCTGCAGTTTTGTCCGACCATCCGTCACTTATGTCATTTAGTAAGAACGTCACAGTAGTCAAAATGCGGCATCACCAAAGTTTGGATTAAAATTCTTTTAAGAGTTGTAGGAAGAAAATGTTTAAGTCGCTTTAGCAGGATACCAAAGGACCGATAAAAAGAAAAACGAAGATATAAGAACAGAACTTAATCTCTGTGAAAGAAATAAAAATATTATCAAAATGCTTATCTTCAGCACGTATTACGAATGAATGAACAGCGCATACCAAGAAGAATGTGTAATTATAAACCAAAAGGGAGAAGAATGTTGGGAAGACCATTGAAGAGATGGAAGGACCAATTCGACCTATAATGAGATCAGAACAGGCCATTGGGCTTAATCCTTGTTGTTGTTGATGATGATTATCTTTATTCATAATTTCGTATAATCATAGCAGCGACATTAGCTTAGAAACTCCACAATCAAAGACTTCAAATATTTCTAACTCAGCAAAGATCGACAATGTTTAGTAACACGAAGTGCGCCTGATCTTGAATTAGTAATCACGTGCACTTCAAAACTCCTGGCGCGACAGGCCTACAAGGCCCTTAGCCTACCAGCCGGCTGCTGGCCTCACATCCACATGTGTGAATCACAGAGGTAGATGATCAGCAGCCAGTGTAGGGGTGACATGTGGTTAGCATGTCGAGTCCCCCAGTCGTTATAGCTGGTTTCCTCAACCTGGAGCCGCTACTTATTGTAGCTACCCAATTGCCTCACGATGCTGGGTGGGCACCGGTCCCATACTGGCCGAAATACCATGAGAAATGTCTTCCCCCATGGAGACTCGAACCAGCGCAAGTCCCGTAGCTCTGCGCCAAGGCTTCCTACCTTAACCGCTCGGCTACGGCGCGGGACACGTGCACTTGAAGGTTTGTAATATTTATGATAGGTAAAGTGTACATGTTCATAAGGAAGTACTGTACTTGGGATAGGAAACAGAGTTTGATAATATTCAGGTCCACAGCTGTTGCTGACAACAATGACACTACTTGTTATCTGTGCAAAGTGACAGAAGTGCTTTGTGTTCCGTGGCTTCCGTCCCATCAACTTCCTTCTTCCTCACTTTTCACCAACAATAAAATATTTTATTATAATATGAGATCTTTCCCCTTACAGAGGTCTCTTTTCAACCGAATACAATAAATTGAAGTACAGAAAATTTAAATATCTCAGTAGAATGATGAACAGGCAGAATGGTGAGTTAACCAAGGAGCAGCAACCCATTCTGCACTGATGGTAATCATGAATAAAATATACTTTTTGACGAAATAAATATAAAAGAAGGGACAGAAATCTATCGAGAAACGTTCATTGGTGTTGAGGGATGTTGGCTGTTTAGATAAAATGAACCCATGGCTTCCGGTGACTTATTAGTAAATTCCGAATGAATATAGCTATTGAGGTTGATATACCCATCAATAGGAACCTCAAACTCGATGCTATTCTTTTTGCAGACGATTTAGCTCTTCTGGCACTTTCCGAAAATGATTTGCAACGATCAATTTATAATTTACAAAAAATAGGTGTCAAATTTAATATGGAAATATCAATTAACAAAACTAAAATTATGGCATTTCATGGGAAGGACCCTATACAAAGTAAAATCCGTCTCCAGAATAAAATTTTAGAGAGATCTAATCAATTTAAATATCTTAGATATTATCTCTCTATCTGGGATGAAAAGGATATCCCTGAAAAAGTTACTAGTTATAATAAAAGTTTCGGAATTATTAATCAAGTTATGAAACCATCCCTTGTACAAAAAACACCAGATTACGTTTATATAACACTTTGGCTAGACCAGTGTTGACCTATGGTAGTGAAGCATGGACACTAAGAAAACAACATGAAAGCAGAATAACGGCTTGTGAAATGAGATTCATGCGCAGAACAGCGGGTTACACCAGATGGGATCGGAAAAGGAACACCGATATCTTAAAAGAATTGAAGACTACACCAATTTTGGAATATATTAAACAGTACCAACTAAATTGGAAACACCATCTTGAAAGAATGAGTTCAAATCGGATCCCCAAAGCTGTTTATAATTATATACCGAGGGGACGAAGATCACTGGGCCGTCCTATGAAACGCTGGAGGGAAAATTTTCTATAGGATCGTAACAGGCCTTGGCCTAATACTTGGAAGGAAGAAGAAGAAGGTTTTTCAAAAGTATTTTAAAAATCTTCATATCGACCTTACTTGCTAGGCACCGAAAAATTACTACGCTAAGAATATATATACATATATTGAGAGAAAAAATAATTATGTTAAAAAATAATTATGTTCTACAAGTTTTTGAAGTAAGAAGACTGAAATGTATTTAATACACAATTGATCTTCTTGGTGATACAATATTAAAATATATATACAGTCAATATCTGGTCTTGAGAATGACAGCTTGGCTGTAGAAACTTGTTGACCATTTTAAACATTTATTGGTGAAATGGGCATATTGACTGTATATATATTTTAAGACTGAAATGGTTTGGTCACTAAAGAGGATGTCAGATGACAGGAGGGCAACATAAGAAAGGGGAACCGAAAGAACAGTGGGTTCAAGGAGCGCAGAGGAAAATGGTGTCGAGGGTTTAACAGAAAGTGATGCAGAGAACAGGATATATGGAGGAGTAAAATTTACAAGGGTTGTGGGAAACTACTGTATTTTAGAGGAATTTCTAATATCTTAAAGAAGATATAAAAAAGTAAAGTGATCCCACAACAGGCCCGGAGGCCCTTGGGGTAGTAGGAGGTTAAGGCTCCCACTTTTTCTAGACAATCGGCTCTTTATGTCAACCCTGCGTGACGGCCGCCTTTACCCCCAGAACAAGCGTCTGGTACTCATTTCAGTTAGAGACTGAGTCGACCCCAGGGCCATAAGTAATTAATTAAGAGAAAGTCGAGTTTGTTAACCTCCAAATCGTACTATTAGAAGAGGGGATTAAACTGAAGCGAAATTTAAAAAATATCTAGCGATAGCAATTTTAGATTTTTGGCACCAAAACTTCGTATATGTTACTGAAATTAAAAGGGAAAGCTATTCTCAAAACTATAATTAAATCCGCCCATTAGGAATGGGGGTTCACCTGAAATCCGAAACTTATAAATCACTCTAGCGGCCCTCATGCTTGTTTTCTCATAATGAAGCTCTAAACATACAATTTAATTGACAAAAGAAGGATATATAGCGGTCCATTGCAGTCCGAAAACGTGTCCCTTGGATTTTGACATCCTAAAAATCCATCGACTCCAGCTTGTTCGAACCCCTGACCTGGGACTAGAGGCAAGAACATAACGACTAGACCGTCAAAACACTTCAAATTAGATTTGTTTTCGTATCCATCCATAGTAATTCTGCCCGAAGGCAGGTCCTTCACTGCAATCATAGCATTTCATGCTATGCTGCGACTTTACTAGGGAATTGTAGGTGTGGTAGCTTCCCGTTGCTTTCCACACCGGTGAAGGATAATGATGATGATAATGATGATAATGATAACGATGATGATGACCATATGATTTCGGGGACCGTTTGGGCCTTAAAGTTTTGCTGACATTTGTCTTACAGGTGAGGAAAACCCCCGATAAAAACCTCACCCAGAAAAAACTGCCCCGACCGTGGATCGAACCCGGGCCCGCTGCGTGACAAGGGAGCACCCTACCTTGAGACCACAGCGGTGGACTTGTTTTTGTATAAAGACATCAAAATATGGAACTCAACAATTTTTGTTTTCTATCAGTATTACTTTGTCTAAATAAATCTATAATAATAATAATAATAATAATAATAATAATAATAATATAATAATAATAATAATAATAATAATAATAATAAAAATGTTATGTGTCATAATTCCATTTGAGGGCTCAAGAACTTAAGATTGTGTTGTGGAGATAAGCCACTTTGAAATTAAATTGAAGAAAATCCCTAGTTGATGCTTACTGACCAAGATGGAAAAATATTGTACTATTTGTTTAACTTGATTCCACCCTCCAGTTGTCAGAGGAGGGATGTCAGATAGGGGTTTGATGAACTTACTTATCTTTTCCTATTGTACTGCAAATCTGCATCTGTTACAGTGTTGTCAGCAGTTTAACATCTATCAACAAATTACAATTAAAATGAGAACTGCGATATATCTTCCAATTTATTTTTGTGCTTTTGAACTCACAATTGGAAATTTGAAGTTCCATTAAATTGGACACGAGTGAAGATCAAAGGGGAAAATGAAGAATTTCGCGAAATACGATAGAGATAACAGTGATATATTTTCCATTTTTTAAACTTTTCATCTGACAATGATAAACACTGGAAAATCGTGGAATGTCCTAGTGAAATAAAATATTCAAGTTTTGTTATTCTGGGAAACGACAAGGATTGATCAAATGTCAAAATTAAGTTTTCTCAATTCTTGATTTTGCGACATTCCTTTTATTTCTCGTCGTTTTCAACTTCTCTGAAGAATCACCGCAATCAGATTTATCGTCAGTTATTAGTTCAAAATAAATGGAATAAAAAATTAGAGCCATCTAATTCAAACAATAAAAATTAGATCAACATCATCATAACAAAATATATTTATAAACATAGTTGAAATATCCAACCCAGAGAAATAATAATAATAATAATAATAATAATAATAATAATAATAATAATAATAATAATAATAATAATAATAATAATAATTTATTAAGGAGTTTCTCTACATGACAGTAGTTATGTCCACCGCTGTGGTCTCGAGGTAGCGTGCTGCCTTGTCACGCAGCGGGCCCGGGTTCGATCCTGGTCGGGGCAGTTTTTCTGGGTGAGGTTTTTATCGGGGTTTTTCCTCACCTGTAAGACAAATGTCAGGAAAACTTTAAGGCCCAAACTGTCCCCGAAATCATATGGCCACCATCATCATCATCATCCTTATCATTATCATCATCATCTTTCACCTGTGTGGAAAGGAACGGGAAGCTACCACACCTACCATTCCCTAGTAAAGCTGCAAGCGTAGCATGAAAATGCTATGATTGCAGTGAAAGACCTGCCCTCGGGCAGAATTACTATGGAACAGTAGTTATCTTTCAGCCCAAATGTATTTTACTCCGCCACAGATTTCTATCCTCAGCATTTTCTTGTTTTAGGTCTCTTTGATCATTTTTCTTCTCTATGAAGATACATCCTCTGTTTTCATTTCTTTACGTTTTTTTTAGCATTGCCTGATTTTTATGTAAGACGGGGAGCTACAACCTCCAACCTGGAGGACCAGGTTATTTGTTTTCGAGGTTTTCTTCCCCCAGCCTTTGACGAGCCAACGTCTACTACCTACAAGGCAGCAGTGTTTGTTCCCTAAACAGGGGCCCTTACTGGGTACTATTTGCTGGGTAAGCTGAACCCACGTTTTTTAACGCGGTTGTTGCTCCTCCCTTCGCCCTTTTTCAACCTTCGACTAGCTTCAGCGGGTTTAATAATAATAATAATAATAATAATAATAATAATAATAATAATAATATAATTAATTAATTCATTTACTAAGGTCTTTTTTGCAATGCTGTAATCATCCTTAACCAAAAATAATGCAAATTATATAATGTTTACTATTTATTTTTTATTGTTTCATTGTTCCCCATGAAATGCATCTGTATCTTGTAGTTCTTTCAAGTCCATAGATATTCTTGCTACATCCATTCAGTTTATGTTTGATCTTCTATTCTTGTTTTTCGCATGTGTTGTCCATCGCATCACTTCCTTAGATAGTCTTCCATCTTCCATTCTAATTATATGCTCGAACCACTGTAACATTTTTTCTTTTTTCATTTCTACTACTACGCTCTCTGTATTCATTTATTGCCTTATTTCTCTATTATTTAATGAAATGAGTGCTGTGTAGATTGAGTAGTGTGGCTCATTCCGTACTATCGGTTTTCTGACTCTCTGCTTGTCCGATGCGTGGTTTACGATGCCCTACTCTAGAGAGGAAACGCCTCATTTTATTCAACCAGTTCCACATCGACGACGACTGAGCACCAACGCCGCCACACGCGACGGTTAAGTGGTTAAACCCCAAACTTATAACCATAACGGTATTAGCCGACAGGGAGTCGCAACTGATTCCAGACGCGGCACACTGGGCAATGCTTAGGTATTGCAATTTCTTTGTTGTTTCGTTGGTTCTATTCTTCATTCCTTCCAGACGCGGCACACTGGGCAATGCTTAGGCATTGCGACTTCTTTGTTGTTTCGTTGGTTCTATTCTTCATTCCTAGATTCCAGACGCGGCACACTGGGCAATACTTAGGCATTGCAATTTCTTTGTTGTTTCGTTGGTTCTATTCTTCATTCCTAGATTCCAGACGCGGCACACTGGGCAATGCTTAGGCATTGCAATTTCTTCGTTGTTTCGTTGGTTCTATTCTTATTCCTAGCCGTTCTTCTAAAGACTTCCAATTAAGAAGTTCTCACTTTTCCTTCCTATTGTCCGTTTATTGCTGACTATTTTTATAATAATAATAATAATAGTAATAATAATAATAATAATAATAATAATAATAATAATAATAATAATAATAATAAAAATATCATCATCTTCACTTCAAGGTTTAGGTGATTCGCCTGTTCCGAATTCACATTGATTCCTTCCATCTCTTCCTACATCCCTTAATCCCTTTGGTTTGGGCAATCTTGTTTCTTCTTCCATTCTCCGAACATGCTCTTCCCAGTCTACGCGGTATTGTAGAATTCTATCATTTATTGAATGTATTTATAATTCACTTCCAGCCAATAGATGGAT
This sequence comes from Diploptera punctata, assembly GCA_030220185.1. Classification (NCBI taxonomy): domain Eukaryota; kingdom Metazoa; phylum Arthropoda; class Insecta; order Blattodea; family Blaberidae; genus Diploptera; species Diploptera punctata. The sequence goes on from JASPKZ010009795.1 coordinate 2,076,414, forward strand.
AGACAGTGGATGCACATCCAATACGCCTTCCTCCGAGGAGTGATTTTGGAAATAAACAGTATGAATATCCTACATATTATGAATAATAATAAGAAGACTTCTTACATAATATTATTAATAATAATAATAATAATAATAATAATAATAATAATAATAATAATAATAATAATAATCTAATAATAATTAACTGTTACATTTTAAGAGATTATGAGTTAGTTTTTTTCTGATTGTTAATTAATTTATTACGTTATCTACATTACATTAGAATATTATTGATATAGGCCCTATAACTCTATAAATGAAGCAAAATGTGAATGAATGCACATAATTTTATTGTAACTAAAACTCTAGCAAACTGGAAGGTGAAATAGGGTTCGCACTATTTGGAGATTCAATAATGATGATGATTATGATAATGATAATAATAATAATAATAATAATAATAATAATAATAATAATAAATAACTAAAATAACTCACTGGCACTATCAAATCCATAGGTCCATAGAAGCTTGGACATAAGCATTGCATACATACTAGACTTTCCTATCTTGAGCTAACATTTTCTAATCATTACCTATTTCATCTTACTAAAATCAGGCTATGTGTAGACCAAGAATGAGGTGCGAGAATAACATAAACTATTATTTGAGGGAAGTAGATTATACAGGGGAGGATTGGAAAACATTAGCTCAGGACAGGGATGTATGGAGAGCTTATGTCCGCGCGGCCACGAACCTACGGGTTCGATAGTGCCAGTGAGTTAGTTAGTTAGTTAAAATCAGGCTATGTTATTCTCCCAACTAATTCTTGGCCTATCTACTGGTTACTTTCTGTCTGTTTTCCCTCTAAGAAATTTCTAAGCCCCTCTTTAATTTCCCATTTGTGCCACATGATTTTTTTTTGCAGTCTAAGAGACTTCTTCATATTACATATTTAACTTATTATATAAACCCAGTCCACCACTGTGGTCTCGAGGTAGCGTGCTGCATTGTCACGCAGCGGGCCCGGGTTCGATCCCCGGTCGGGGCAGTTTTTCTGGGTGAGGTTTTTATCGGGGTTTTTCCTCATCTGTAAGACAAATGTCAGGGAAACTTTAAGGCCCAAACGGTCCCCGAAATCATATGGCCATCATCATCATCCTTATCATTATCATCATCACCACCATCATTCCTCACCGGTGTGGAAAGCAACGGGAAGCTACCACACACTACACATCCTAGTAAAGCTGCAAGCATATAATAAAAATGCTATGATTGCAGTGAAGGACCTGCCTTCGGGCAGAATTACTATGGATGGATATAAACCGATTTTTAGTACACATTTTGAGAGAAGTTGGGATAATAAGCGTCCCTGTAGTAAGCCGTAATAATAAAAAAATAACAATTTAATTACGTAATAATCAATAACTAATATTCGCACTTTTTTTAACTAACAGAAATATTTATGTTCAAAATAATATTGTAATTAAAGCGACAATAAATAACATAGACGTAAATCCACCAACATGAAATATGCGGGTTCCAATGAACCATGTGGTCTATGTCGTAGTATGTTATATTATTAATTACTTTAAAATTTATTTTCTGAAATGAAAATACACACAATGGGGATTCTGCAGGCATTTCCTTAAAATTTTCAGTATGGTTACTAGTTTTCACTTTAACTAAATGTATACATTTTAATAATCACTCTTAGTTTTAGCCCCAATGTGGGTTTTCGGAAATAGTTAAAAATTCCACCCACACGAAATTGTGCGATGCAATATTGATACTTATGTACTGGTGACATATGGATTAATCTTGTTTTATGCTGTACCCTTATGTGGGACAGCGTTCTCACCTGCCGTTCCGCCCAGTGGAATATCAGAGATTTGGAAACATATGTCCCGGTATCTCTTTTGCAAAATTACCATATCAACCGATTCCATTATTATTACTATTAACAACTTTTAAATCTAACAGTCATGTTTCCACACACAGAACATTACCATTAATTGAATCCACTCCCAAATTCTAACTGGAAATCTTTCTCATTCATCCTCCTCACGTGTCTAAACAATTGTATTTGTTTAGTTCGCTCTCTAGCACTTGATATAAACTAAATCAATATCATCATCATCATCATCGTCCTTTCAAGTATTAGGCCCAGTGGCCCGTTACGGTCTTCCGCCATCTCCGAAAAGGTCGACCCACAGATCCTCTGCCTCGAGGAATGTAGTGAAGAATTTGTTTTGGTATTCTGTGACGATCCATGCGCTGAATATGGGCTAGCCAATTGTTTCTATATTCTTGGAGGTATTCAGATATAGGTACGATTTTTAACTCTCTGGCTATTGTTGAATTTCTTTGGTGGTCTAGAAGGCTATAACCTGCAGTTCGTCGCAGAAATTTCATGTCCGTGGCTGTAATATGACGATCATCCTGAGTTCTGATGGTCCAAGCTTCACTGCCATAACAGATTATATCTTTTTAGTTTATGTTATGGTGGCTATCTTTATTGACATTTGATTAAGAATTTCATCCAATTCTAAGTATTTATGTCCTATTCCTTGAACATTCCATGTTGCGAGTTGGTCCTTTTTCCATTTCTTGTCCTTGAGTATTGCTTGGTTGTCAACGTGTATATCCTTCCGGTTTTGAATCTTTGGAGACTTGAAAGCAAGTTGATTTCCTACCAGTCGGTTGCTAGCCGAAAAGTAATAAGTCCAGTGGTGGGGCTGCCACCTAAAGCCTCTCGACAGGCATGAAGGAGGATTAGCATTTACTCTAATCCTGATGTAACAGTTATACCGCTGTGACTCGATCCCCAGAGCCTCGTTTGTTATAAACAGGTTGCACCACGTGAAGGTAAGGTTGGAATTTAAGTAGGAGAGGTTATTGAATGCACTTCACTATTCTTTTGTAACCCCAGTAAATCAATATATATATATATATATATATATATGTGTGTGTGTGTGTGTGTGTGTGTGTGTGTCCACCGCTGTGGTCTTGAGGTAGCATGCTGCCTTGTCACCCAGCGGGCCCGGGTTCAATCCCCGGTCGGGGCAGTTTTTCTAGGTGAGGTTTTAATCGGGGTTTTTCCTCACCTGTAAGACAAATGTCAGGAAAACTTTAAGGCCCAAACGGTCCCCGAAATCATATGGCTATTATCATCATCACCCTTATCGTTATCATCATCATCCTTCACCGGTGTGGAAAGCAACGGGAAGCTACCACACCTACAATTCCCTAGTAAAGCTGCAAGCATAGCATGACAATGCTATGATTGCAGTGAAGGACCTGCCTTCGGGCAGAATTACTATGGATATATATATAATATATATATTGTTATATATTCAATGGCGCGACTGGCCTAGAAGGCCCTTAGCCTACCAGGCGGCTGCTGGGTTCACATCCACATGTGTCAATCACTGAGGTAGATGATCATCAGCCAGTGTAGGGTGACATGTGGTCAGCATGTCGAGTCCCCCAGCCGTTATAGCTGGTTTTCTCAACCTGGAACCGCTAATTATTGTAGCCATCCAAATGAATACCAAAAGAAAATTTCTTCCCCCATGGAGACTCGAACCAGCGCAAATCCCGTAGCTCTGCGTCAAGGCTTCCTGCTTTAACCACTTGGCTACGGCGCGGGACTATATATAAATATATATATATATATATATATATATATATATATATATATATATACACATATATATTATTTGACAGATGTCTATGTAAGTTATATGGGAAAATCATAAAATATATAGGCCTAATTACAATTTTGTCCACCGCTGTGGACTCCAGGTAGCGTGCTGCCTTGTCATGCAGCGGGCCCGGGTTCGATCACCGGTCGGAACAGTTTCCTGGGTGAGTTTTTTATCGGGGTTTTTCCTCACCTGTAAGGCAAATGTCAGGAAACTTTTAGGCCCAAACGGTCCCCGAACATCATATGGTCATCGCAATCATTATCATTCATATTCATCTTAGATCAAGCTTAGGATTAAGGACTCTCCTGGCGCACCACTATCATCACTCACATTATCATCGGGGCAACAAGGCACCCCAACCTCAGAAATGGGTTACAATTACGCCAATGCCAGAAGAGAACACCAGTAATGTTAAAAAAGGACAAACCTGGGACATTAAAAAAAATAATTACAATTTTAATAAGATAAAATAAGCATTGCTATATTCTTGTGCACCGCGCAATACAAAATATGTTGAGACCTCGATTGTTTCAAAATAGCCGCTTTCTGTAGAATTTATTAAAACATTAAAAAAGAACCCATTCGAAAAGCGGAGATAAACAAGTATTTTGAATGTTTTCAAACAGTTTAGTGAAAAAAAAAAATACATTAGCCATTGATGATGTGGTGAAAATAACAGCAGAATTTACTAGTGAACGTCCGTCGCTGTGGCGTAGTCGGTAGAGTTCGTACCTACCACTGCGGTGACACGGGTTCGATTCCGCCGGGGTAAGGGGTTTTTAAAATCTCAATCTTGGGACTGGGTGTGTGTAGTGTCCTAGTTATACCCATTGGGTTTAATTCCTAAAAAAAAAAATTACAGGTGAGTCAGCATAGAATACATATTCTTCTCGCAATGAAATTGTAAATACATGATACATATAGAATCATGAAAAAAGCGTAAACTTCGTGTTAGATAGGCCCATATATTTTTCGTAAATAATAATAATAATAATAATAATAATAATAATATAATAATAATAATAATAATAATAATAATAATACTGCTTTATTTTAGCTGGCAGAGTTAAGGCCATAAGGCCTTCTCTTCCACTCAACCAGCGAATAGCAGAATTATACAAAAAAATACATAGGCCTACATATTACAATTTTAAGATATTATTAAAATACAGACTTAACAAAATACAATGATGATGTGATCTAATACTAACTAAAACTAGCAAAAACATAGAATATAATAAAATTAAAATGATATAAAATAAAGTAAGTAGCTTCCTACATCCCTACTTGAAACTTTTGACAAATTGAAAAATGAAAGTATAAAATATGTGCTTGTAATCAATCTAAATAAAACAAAATATTTAAGATGTATGAGAAATAAAACAAATTTGACTGAACTAACTATAAACAGTGACTGTATTGATCAAATTAACTCCTTTAAGTACCTAGGCACAATACTAAACGATAATAATACTGTTGAAGAAGAAATCAAAACAAGAATATCGCAAGGGAATAAAGCATATTTTGCTAATTTTGATATATTCAAAAGCAAATAATATAAAAAAATGTTAAATTCAAATTATATACAGCAATAATAAGACCAATCATATGTTATGGAGCTGAAACCTGGGTACTAAAAGAAGCAGATAAATTAAGACTATTAACGTTTGAGAGGAAAATATTTAGAAGAGTGCTAGGTCCAGTAAAGGAAAATGGAAATTGGAGGTTGAGATGGAATGACGAATTATACCTCAAGAATAATAAAGAAAATATGGTTAGTTTCATCAAATCCAAAAGATTACAATGGTTTGGACATACACTAAGAATGCCAAAGGGAAGATTGCCGAATGATATTTTAAATTGGAAGCCACAGTGAACAAGACCAAGGGGAAGACCCAAGGATCGATGGGAAGATGACGTAATTGAAGATTTGAGAGAGATGGGGATTTTTGATTTGAAATCTACTGCACAAGATAGGAAGAAGTGGCGTAAACTGGTTGAGAAGGCCAAGACATTCCACTGGAAATCGTAGAGCCTGACGAAGAAGAAGAAGAAGCTTCCTACATGATTATTAATGGAATGCTCTATATAGTTGTTATGCAGTTAATGTTTTCATTGTGTCGAACTTAAGATATCAGTTAATTTGGATTTAAATAATGATAGCGATTGACAGTCCCTGACATGACTGGGAAGTGAGTTCCATGCTCTAGTCATAGATATTGTGTAAGATTCAGAGTATAGACATGTCCTGTGCTGTGGTATCAAAAGTAAAGAAGAGTCTTGTGATCTTGTTCCTAAATTGTGATGAGCCGATAAATTTTCAAAACGTGTTGTTAAATAACTTGGTAAATATGTGTGCAGAATTTGGAATAGTAAAGTATGTGAATGTAAAGTTCTTCTGTCATTTAGGCGTAGCCATGATAATGCCTGAAATGAAGGAGACACGTGGTCAGAAAGACGGAGATTGAATATAAATCGAATGCACGCATTATGAGCATGCTGTAGTCTGTCAGATAGATAGATCATCGGTTGATTAATGTCTTTGACATCGTCCGATTCCTAATAGCCAATTTTGTCGGTCCATCCAATCTCTTGGTTGTAGATGTTTCTCCTTCATATATAAACATATTCCCTGACTCCAGGAGGCTTAGGTCTTCCTCTGCTTCATCTTCCCTCAGGTTTCCATTCCAAAACAGGTTTTGGTAGTCGATCCTCTTCCATTCGCTGGACATGTCCGTACCATCTTAATTGCTGAGTTTTAATGTAATCTAAAATAGTGTCTTCAATCTTCATTTCTCTCCCTTATAACTGAGTTCCTAATTTTTTCTCTTCTTGAAATTCTTGCGGCCCTTCGCATAAAATCCATTTCCGTTGCCAAAGGTACTTATTGTTTTTGTTGTTAATGGCCAAAGTTCTGCTCCATAAGTAATGATGCTTTTAACAATTGTATGATATATATTCATTTATTAGTTATATTTTTATCCCACACCCTCCATGGTATCTTTACCTTGTCGTGGTGGAGTGGCTTGCGTGCTTAAATGATCCTGAGAGCTATGCCGGTGGTAGCATTGCTGCCGATAGGGTTACCCATGCCGGACTGGTCGAAGGTGATAAGCCAGACGAAAAAAGTACCTTGGGCGAAAGAGTGACGATCTTTCACCGTAAAAATACAACCGTCAAGAAATGCGGACATGGGTTCATCTGGGGTAAAATTTTCCGGAGGTCAAATAGTCCCCCATTCGGTTCTCCGGGCGGGGACTACTTCAGGGAACCCATGCCAAAGGCTCAAACACAGGGACATGTTCCTAGGAACATGGAATGTTAGGACTTTATACAATAGTGGGGCACTAGAGATATTAACGCGGGAACTAGATAAATCGCCCTTGGATATAGTCGCTTTACAGGAAATTAGGTGGCCAGGAGAAGGTAATCAGGAATCAGGAACCTTTGCATTATTCTATGGGGGTGCAGAAAGACCTGCATTTGGAACGGGTTTTTTAGTCAGAAGGAGGATCCTATCCGCTATCCGAGATATTAAGTTTGTTAATGATAGGATATCATACATAATTCTAAAGGGTAAACGACATGATTTTATAATTGTAAATGTACATGCCCCCACAGAAGATAAAGATGACAAGATCAAGGATGAGTTCTATGAAGAATTAGAATGCTTATTTGATAGCCTTTCACGATATCATAATGAAAATTGTCATAGGAGATTTTAATGCAAAAGTGGGGCGGGAAGATATATTCAAACCAACAATAGGCAAATTCAGTCTTCATGAAGATAGTAACGACAACGGGGTTAGATTAGTCACATTTGCCACATCGAAGAATCTGATTGTTAAGAGCACAACATTTCAGCATAAGGATATTCATAAATACACCTGGACGTCCCCAGATGGAGAAACTCGGGACCAGATAGATCATGTATTAGTGGATAAACGCTGGCACAGTAGCATCATTGATATTAGATCAGTTAGAGGGACAGACTGCAATTCGGATCATCATCTGGTCAGAGTGAAAATCAGACAACGGCTATCGCTTATGAGAGGAACGAATGCTAAAGATGATTCTGTAAAATATGAATTAAAAAACTTGAGAAATGATGAAATGCGGCAAGAATACCAAATCAAAATTGCTAATAGATTTGAAGTACTGGAATCTTCAGATGACAATGTGGCAAACGAAGAAGAAACTGATATAAATAAAGAATGGGAGGCTATAAGAGATACTATTAAATTGTCAGCATCAGAAAGCATTGGTTGTTTAAAAAAGAGGCAAAACAAGAAATGGTTTGATGAGGAATGTGCCGACATTGTAAAGAAAAGAAAACTAGCAAAAATTAAATGGTTACACGAGCCAAATGAGGTAAATTTAGAGCAATTGGGTAGTATTAGACGGGAAACCACTAAGTTACTAAAGAGTAAAAAGAGGGAATATTTGAGAGAGAAGATTAATGATCTTGAAATGAATGCAAAAAATAGGAACATTAGAGAATTATATCAGGGAATTAGTATAGAGAAGAAAGGGTTTCAGGCTAGAACAAACATAATTCGAAATGAAAATGGGGATATGATTGCAGATTCTAGGAGTATATTAAATAGATGGAAAAGTTACTTTAATCAGCTATTAAATGTACATACAGAACAGGACATTGAGGAGGATAAGTTACAGACAGCAGAAATGCTCGTCGCAGAGCCAAGTGCATTAGAGGTTGAAATGGCGATTGAAAAATTGAAGATGTATAAAGCATCAGGTTCAGATGAGATCCCAGCAGAACTCATAAAATCAGGAGGAGAAAAATTGATAGACAAAATACACTGGTTGCTTAGTATGATTTGGGAAAAAGAAGCTCTTCCAGATGAATGGAAGGAATCAATTATCGTACCAATTTATAAGAAAGGAGATAAAACTGATTGCAACAACTACAGGGGCATCTCATTACTTTCAACTTCATACAAAATTCTTACAAATATATTAGTAAGCAGACTTACTCCCTACATTGATGACATTCTAGGAGATCATCAATGTGCATTTAGAAGAAACAGGTCTACAACAGATCAGATTTTTAGTATAAGACAGATTTTAGAAAGAAATGGGAATATAATGGCACTGTACATCAACTATATGTAGACTTCAAAAAAGCATATGATTCAATTAAGAGGGAGAAGTTATATAGTATCCTGCTGGAGTTCGGAATTCCTAAAAAGTTAGTTAGACTTATACGAATGTGTCTAAATGGCTCAAATAGTAGGGTGCGTGTAGGCAAACAGTTTTCAGACACTTTTGAAATCCAGAATGGGTTGAAGCAAGGAGATGCACTATCTCCTCTACTATTTAATTTTGTACTAGAGCATGCCATTAAATCTTTAGAGAATGAGGAAGGCTTACAACTGAATGGTATTAATAAGCTGTTGGTTTATGCTGATGATGTAGTACTATTGGCCGATAGCGAGGAGATACTAAAGGCCAACACGCACACCACTATTGAGTAACACTAAGAAATTAGGACTGGAAGTAAATATCAGTAAAACTAAATATATGGTCACAGGTAGAAATTCAGTATATAATGGAAATGGACAGCTAATGACAAATGAGGGAAATTTTGAGGAAGTGGCTGAATTCAAATACCTAGGAACAATAATCACAAATAGGAATGAGACGCACAAAGAAATTAAACATAGGTTCAATTCTGGAAATGCATGCTATTATGCATTGCAGAGACTTTTGATGTCCCAACTCCTTTCAAAAAACGTTAAGCTGAAAATATATAAAACTATTATTCTACCAGTTATATTATATGGGTGCGAAACATGGACTCTTACTTTAAGGGAGGAAAGGAGATTACGAGTATTTGAGAATAAAGTTCTTAGGAAAATTTTTGGACCAAAGAGAGATGAACAGACAGGTGAATGGAGAAGACTACATAACACTGAACTACATGGTCTTTATAGGAAGCCAGATATAATAAGAACAGTTAAGTCTCGTAGACTGCGATGGGCAGGACATGTTGCACGTATGGGGAATGAAAGACGTGCATGGAAGCTTCTTGTAGGAAAGCCAGAGGGAAAACGCCCAGTTGGTAGACCAAGAATGAGGTGGGAGAACAACATTAACTTTGATTTTAGGGAAGTAGATTATACAGGGAATGATTGGAAAGCATTAGCTCAGGATAGGGATGTATGGAGAGCTTATGTCCGCGCGGCCATGAACCTACGGGTTCGATAGTGCCAGTGAGTAAGTAAGTAAGTAAGTAAGTATATTTTTATCCCACAATATTCCATTGAGGCAAGCAATTGCAAATTTTCCTTTATTATTTATATTTCTTATTTCCTCTTCATAACTCCCATTTTTATTTATTTTAATTCCTAAATATGTGATCTCACTACAAGATTTTATTGTTTCTCCAGCCTCCAAAATTAAATTTTGTTCTGGTTCAGCAATTGATAAATATTTTGTTTTTTTCATGTTCAAATTTAATCCCCATTTTTCATATCAGTTGTCAGTAAATGGGAGACATTCCTAATTAATGGTACCATCTGCCAGGTAAAATAAAGCTATTATTATTATTATTATTATTATTATTATTATTATCTTATCTTGTATTCATTCTTATTTGCCGTGTAATACGATGTTGCCTGAGAACAATGTTTCTATCGTACACAATTCAGACATTAGTACCACGGTTCTGCCAATAGACGGAGTCAGCCAAGTAATACCTTATACACGTTTGTTTACACCACACTTTTTTTTTAATTAAAAGGAATTTGAGCTCTTATTCAAGATGTCTGTTTTTTTCTCCTTTTCGTTTACACTCTTTTTTTCTTCTTGTTTTACTTTACTGTTTTACCTTATTGTTCTTACCTTTTTAACTTAATTTTATTCTCACAAGAAATAAGGGAAATTATGGGTGTACAAGAGGAACCGGACATCATAGACATTATAGAAAAGAAAATATTGCAGTGGTACGGTCATTTCAAAAGAATGCCAGAGCAAAGATTGCCAAAAATTGTTATGGAATGGATTCCAATGGAAAGGATGAAGAGAGGAAGACCAAAGAAAACTTAGATAGAAGGGGTACAAGCAGCTATGAATATCAGAGGAATGGAGGAAGATCACTGGATGGACAGAGAGGAATGCCGTTTGGTTTCCGGAAGACGGCGGCAGCTGTCATGATACCGGATGATGATGATGATGATATTGACACAATGACAGAATACCCAGACCCAAGGTGGAGATTTAAAATCCCCTACCCCGCCAGGAATCGAACCCGGGTCGCCGAAGTGGAAGATAGGGACTCTACCGACTACGCCACGGCGCGGCGACGGACTATTTATACTGGTTTTCCTTATTGTTTTACCTTTTTCTTTATTTGTTTTACCTGTTTGTTAACTTTCTTTAATTCTCACATAGACACAAGGACAGTACATACACCCAGACCGAAGGTGGAGATTAAAAATCCCCTCCCCGCCAGGAATCGAACCCGGGTCACCGGAGTGGAAGGTAGGGACTCTACCGACCACGCCACGGTGACGGACTCCTGAAACTTAACTCGGATTTGGTATAATACTGTGGACCGTGGTTAATACAATAATAAACACTTTAAATACTCAACGTAAACCACCGTTGAGATTTTTAAATAAAATGTATTTGTGAACGTTTTTAAGTTTGTTTTTGTAAGCTAAATATTTACTGTACAAAGGACAAAGTCGCATTCATTGAGAAACACATACAGTAGGTAAGTGTATGGATGAGAGAGATTATTATATAACTGTTGTGTTTATGTGTAATGTAGATGTGTAAACACTGTAGAAGACGTGTATGTATTTATTTATTTATTCATACTTGGGCTCAAGTTTAGAATGATTTACCCTTGATTTTTCAGTTTATTATTGTGAATTATATTTCTTCTTCTGTATTTAGTAGCATTTTAAAATGTTTAAAACAATTTTTATAACTTTATTTTAGAATTTTTAAGTATTTATTCAAATACATATAGGTGACTTGCTGTTTTCTCCAGAGAGTACATTAGGCCTATATAGTTATCGATGGTTGCAATTATTAAGGAGTGAAAAAAAAAGGACGTTTCATGGGCTCCACCCTAGGTTAGAGTAATTGGATTAGGTTAAGTGTGAGTTAGTTAGTTAGCCTTTAGGTTCGTTATATTTAAAATGTGTTTAAATACATAAAAAAAAACAAAAAATATAATAATCGAAACAACGATAATAATCGATATCGATATGTGGTTTGATGGGTTATCGCTGGCTCTATAAACTCTGGTGCATGCGCACTGTTGTTCTATAGGACTTTGAAAATATATCAGCTAAATTAAAGTGGAGAATCCCCATACATTTATATATATATATATAGGCCTATATATATATATATATATATATATATATATATATATATATATGTTATAATTAAATGTTTAACATTGAGCAATGCAAGCTTAATATGGTATGATAAGAAAAATAAATGCCTGGACGGGATTCGAACCCGGATCTCTGGGTCTGTATCACGCTGAGGTACAGACTCAGAGATCCGGGTTCGAATCCCGTTAAGGCATTTATTTTTCTTATCATACCATATATATATATATATATATATATATATATATATATATATATATATACTGTTATTTAGTCGTGGAACAGGAATATGTACTTAAGGCCAAACAGGCTCGTGCGCAATGTCATTCCAAATTATGTATTTAATTTTTTACGAAAAATGCCAATAATAGTTATTTAATAATAGGAAAAACGCGCACAAAAGTGCATTAGTTTATGTCTCTGCTGTATACCAGCAACGATTGTGTTCTCTTTAAACAGACACTGAAATGATATATTTCACACGATTTATCACAGAGCTTACACACGCAGTCACTTGACGGATCATGATAGTTTGAATTTTTGCAGAGTTTGTGGTGATATCCGCACTGCCAGTCTTATTATTGCACTGCGTATCTTGTTGTTTGGTCCAGTCCAATCTCGATTGATCATTGCATCTGTTGCGTAAAAATCGTCTGGTATTTCTTTTGTCTTGTTTTGTCTTATTTTCTTCAATGCAGTTTCCTGTTTAGTAGCTGGTAACAGGAATTTTGTGCGTAGATCTTCCACGAGGAAAGTTTCCCGTGCTAATTCATATACAAGTCTGGATGGAGCAAATTTCGAGATCCCCGTTGCAATAGTTATTTAGACGACTAGTTATTTAATAACGCGTTGTCTACAATATTTCATATACGTTCAGAGTATTTTAGTATATGTTGTATATTTAGTATACTATTCTATTCTACAGTGTTCTGCGCTAGGGCAGAATCTGGAATCTTAGCACTTTCATGCTACGCTTTGCAGCTTTACTATGGAATTATAGGGGTGGTAGCTTCCCGTTGCTTTCCACACCAGTGAAATGATGATGATGTTGATAAGGATGATAATGATGGCCGGATTGTTTTCGGGGACCGTTGGCCCTAGACTTCCTGACATTTGTCTTACAGGTGAGGAAAAAAATCTCACCCAAGAGTCTGTCCCGACCGGGAATCGAACCCGGGCCCGCTGAGTGACATGGCAGCACGCTACCTTGAGACCACAGCGGTGGACATATTTAGTATATTTAATGAAATTTATTTATTTATTTATTTATTTACGTAATGTGAAAGGATGCACAAGAGCGGATAGAATAAGGAATGAAACTATACGAGAAGAATTAAATATATATAAAATTGAAGATAAAATCAGCGAAAATAATAAGAAATGGACAGAACACTTAATGAGAATGAACAACGAAAGAATACCAAAAAGAACCTTCCTGTATAATCCCAGAGGAACAAGAGATGTTGGCCGACCACGTAGAAGATGGACTCCACTTTTAACTTCGCCGGAACATAGTCTAAACCTTGTAGTAGAAGAAGAAGAAGTATTTATTTCGGAAGCGATATGTTTAGAGAAAGAGTAATATGGGCTTTGGAGAAAGAAAAAATCAACAAACATTGTTGATATGTTCTGCAATTTTGGGTGCTAGTTTTATATGTGAATTCAAAGGAAAAATGAGCGGAGAAGGTGATTTTCCCCGTTCATCAAGAAACATTTTAAAAGCAATCCAAGATGCAACTATTAGTATACTTCCAGAAAAACCAAGGGAAGTTAATTATGTAGTTATCCGAAATTCAAGGACTGCGCTGGTGTATAGTACGTTTTGTTGAACCTGTATTTGATATTTGATAGCATGTTTTGTCAGAATATAAAGTATAGGTTTCATTGCCTATAAACCACGAACTAAAGTGTTACTGATTGCTATAATAGTAGATGTAATGTTTTTTATTACTTCCACCGCTGTGGTCTCGAGGTAGCGTGCTGCCTTGTCACGCAGCGGGCCCGGGTTCGAACCCCGGTCGGGACAGTTTTTCTAGGTTTTTATCGGGGTTTTTCCTCACTTGTAAGACAAATATCAGGAAAACTTTAAGGCCCAAATGGTCCCCGAAATCATATGACCATCGCAATCATGATCATTCATGTTCATCTTAGATTAGGGACTCTCCTGGCGCACCACTATCATCATCATCATCACCCATCATATCTGGGCAACGTAACCCCGCCTTCCGGACGCCCCAACCTCAGAAGTGGGTTACAAGTACGCCATACCAGGAGGAAAACACCAGGAATATCGAAAGACAACTGGGGCATTTAAAAAATAAAAAAAATATTTTTTCTTACAGTGTTTATATTTTCTTACTGAGTAATAATTGGTTAGGCCCACCTCTATGTGAAATTTGTATGTTACCAGAGTGCATTTTCATCTCAACTTCGTTTAATAGATTCGGGTTGTACTGAAGAGATTCATATTTTAACAGAAAAATTGCACTTAATCGTACTAGTAATTTTGTTTAATAAATAAAACTATCAAGTGTTATATGATTTTCTTAAATATTTATTAATTATTCAATTGAGTTCGTGTTTACTTGATAAAAATCTATTTCTCATTTAATTAAATAAAAATAAAACACAGTTTTATTTGATTTTCATATTTATTAAGATATAATTTAGTTATAGCTGTTTCGGTACACTATTTATTAACATGTCTGAAGATGGTACAGTGTACCGAAACACCTGTAACTAAATTGTATCTTAATAAATATGAAAATCAAATAAAACTGTAAGTTTTATTTTTATTTAATTAAATCATTAAATATTGATTTTATTTTAACATTCAAAACACCTGTTTCAATACACTGTATCTTCATCTGATGAATGTCATAAATAAAAATAAACTTCCTATTTCTGTGTATATTGAAACAGCTGTTATGAAAGTTGAATAAAATATTTATGAAAGTCATATAAAACTTTGATAGTTTTATTAATTAAATACGTAATGAATTTTCAGCAAGTAAACACTAAATCAATTGTTAGTAATTATCAGCAATTTAAACACTCAGTAATTAGGTTTTTGAGGAGTGTGACTGGCTATACAATAACAGATAGAAAACGAAATGAAAATATACGAAGAGAACTAAATATATTCAAACTATTAGATAGAATTGCATAATACATAAATTAATGGATGGACAACATCAATAGAATGGATAATAATAAAATCCTGAATTGATTCATTACAAACCATTAGAACGAAGAAATGTAGGAAGGCCCAGTAAATATTAAAATACAAAATTAAAAATGTAAAGTGATCCCACTACAGGCCTCAGGAGGCCTTTGGGGTAGTAGGAGGTTAAGGCATCCACTTTTTCTGAACAATCGGCACTTGATGTCAACCCTGCGTGACGGCCCCCTTTACCCCCAGAACAAGCGTC
This sequence comes from Diploptera punctata, assembly GCA_030220185.1. Taxonomy (NCBI): domain Eukaryota; kingdom Metazoa; phylum Arthropoda; class Insecta; order Blattodea; family Blaberidae; genus Diploptera; species Diploptera punctata. The sequence continues at coordinate 2,091,910 of JASPKZ010009795.1, forward strand.
TGGTACTCATTTCCGTTAGAGGTTGAGTCGACCCCACGGCTATAGTGCCGCCAGAAGGTTTTGGATCAGTTTAAAAATCCTGACCCCACTGGGACTCGAACCCTCGACCTTCCGGCTTGTAGATCAATGCCCTAACCACTACGCTACAGCGTGCCCTAAAATGCAAAATTGGCGCCTGGCGAATCAGTTGTCCTCAATTAAATTATAAAACTTAATCAACTTATAGAGAAAATAAAGATATAGGAAATAAAGTAAATAAATTTCAGGCTATTTGTGGAACCATAAAAAGAACCTTAGGTCCGAAAACAAGGAAAGATACGAAGCTTAAATTATATAAAACAATGGCTGTTCCTTTGTTGTTGTATGGAAGTGAAAATTGGATAATGAAATCAAGGGATAAAAGCAGGATACAGACTGCGGAAATGCTATTTTTACGTAATGTGAAAGGATGCACAAGAGCGGATAGAATAAGGAATGAAACTATACGAGAAGAATTAAATATATATAAAATTGAAGATAAAATCAGCGAAAATAATAAGAAATGGACAGAACACTTAATGAGAATGAACAACGAAAGAATACCAAAAAGAACCTTCCTGTATAATCCCAGAGGAACAAGAGATGTTGGCCGACCACGTAGAAGATGGACTCCACTTTTAACTTCGCCGGAGCAGGCTGCATAGCCTAAACCTTGTAGTAGAAGAAGAAGAAGAAACTTAATCAATATGGAGGCCTTTCAAAGACATTTCTTCATCTTCTGCATTTCAACTGGTACTGCCATTGAAAGGCCTCCATATATGAGGAAGTTTTATAATTTTGTTCATAACGACTAATTTACCAGGTACCAATTTTGTATTTTAATATCTTATTACATAACCTCAACGGTGCTTTAATATGAATTTTAAGTATTGACCCAGTAAAAGATGGACAGACCAGTTCTAGCATGAGATCGGAACAGACCTTAAGGTCTAATCCTTGATGCTGATGATGATGCAACACATGTCATGGTATATTGTTATTGTCATGGTCATGACATTATACTAACAACCTTGGTGTTAACACAGCAGCAGGTGATGGGATAAAAGCGATGTAACATTATTTTGGGCGTGAGACGTATTAACATTGCTAATTACTGTCTAAAACAGCTTTACCTGTTTGTCTAACAAGCTTTTCTTACCGAAATGAATTATACATTTGTTTCATTCGCTTCCGTCTCAACTTTTTTTCGACAATGAGTGTTTGAAGGTCTGTGACGTAATCTATTTCACATATCTTACACAACGTCTTCAGTAGAACTCAAAATTTACATCATCCCGAGTTGGGTACTTTATGTGACGTCAAACGTTCGTGTCACAATTAGTTCAAGAAGATCATCAGGCGATACTAACAGACTTTGGGTCTACTATTTTCTCTTAGTTATAGTTATTGCTGTAGGCCCTACACGTATTCGAAGTGTAAGACAATATTATGTATAAAATAACATCATATTTGGGAATAAAGTTCTTAGGAAAATTTTTGGACCAAAGAGAGATGAACAGACAGGTGAATGGAGAAGACTACATAACAGCGAACTACAAGGTCTTTATTGGAAGCCAGCTATAATAAGACTGTTAAATCTCGTAGACTGCGATGGGCAGTACATGTGGCACGAATGGGGAATGGAAGACGTGCATGGAAACTTCTTGTAGAAACCCCACATGAAAACCTCCCAGTTGGTAAACCACGAATGAGGTGGGAGAATAACATTAACTTTGATTTGAGGGAATTAAATTATACAGGGAATGATTAGAAAACATTAGCTTAGGATAGGGCTGTATGGAGAGCTTATGTCTGCGCGGCCATGAACCAACGGATTCGATAGTGCCAATGAATTAGTTAGTTTAATAATAACAATAATAATAATAATAATAATAATAATAATAATAATAATAATAATAATAATAATAATACTTTTATTTTATTTCAGGATAGTTTCTGTTATATACACAGGTACTTACTTACTCACTGGTACTATCGAACCCGTAGGTTCATGGCCCCGCGGACATAAGCTCTCCATACATCCCTATCCTGAGCTAATGTTTTCCAATCATTCCCTGTATAATCTACTTCCCTCAAATCATAGTTAATGTTGTTCTCCCACCTCATTCTTGGTCTACCAACTGGGCGTTTTCCCTCTGGCTTTCCTACAAGAAGCTTCCATGCACGTCTTTCATTCCCCATACGTGCAACATGTCCTGCCCATCGCAGTCTACGAGACTTAACTGTTCTTATTATATCTGGCTTCTTATAAAGACCATGTAGTTCATTGTTATGTAGTCTTCTCCATTCACCTGTCTCTTCATCTCTCTTTGGTCCAAAAATCTTCCTAAGAACTTTATACACAGGTACCCTCAACCAAAATACACAATTTTGGTTTTTTTATTTTTACAATGTATGAGGAGCTGGCTTATAGCATCAACCCCCAACCTGGAGGACCAGATACTTTTTCTGGAGTCCACCATAGATCAGTTAATGTCACTGCAGCTAAGAGTCTGATCCACCCTTTATTGCATCATCCGCCGTCAGCGCCATACCCTGGCTAGGGACCGTCACAATGTATAATAATCTTCTTCTTCACTTCCTGGTTTAGGCAAGAGTTGCCTGTTTCGTCTTCACTAATAGATCTAAGACCATCTCTTCCGAGGACGTCCGACATCTCTTCTTCCTCTTGGAAAATAATGGAAGATTTTATTTGGTAATCTTCTTTCTTCCATTCTTTCTACATGTGGTATAATAATAATAATAATAATAATAATAATAATAATAATAATAATAATAATAATAATAACAATAATAACCTAACTCGCACAATCGAGCACGGTTGTTTATGACCGCGCGGACATTAGCTCTCCATACATCTCTATCCTGAGACAATGTTTTACAATCAGTCCCCGTGTAAGTCACCTTGCTCAAATCGTGGTTAATATTATTCTCCCACCCCATTTTTTATCTTACTCCTGAGTATTTCCCCTCTAGTTTTATTATAAGGTGTTTCACGTTCTTCTTTTATTCCCCATTCGTGCCACATGCCCTCATCGTCACATTATACGAAACTTAACTGTTCTCATTATATCTGTTTTTACATAAATATATGATAACAAGAATCCCTGCAATTCATAATAGCATGCGTTTCCAAAGTTGAGTTTTTATTTAATTTCTTTCTGCATCTCATTCTTGTTTGTAATTATTATTCTTTATACGTACGAGTAGCCTATTTTAATCCTGCCATTTCTTTAAAATTTCCCTCATTCGTTGTTACGTGTCCATTCACAGTTGTTAACGTATATAATTTATTTTTAATATGGAAATTTATTAAAATGAATATTAAGAATTAGGTTTCGGATTATGCCAGATACAAGCAATTGATATCGTATGGGCACATACGAAGAATGAAATAACAAAGGTTACCTGGTAGAGTGTTGGAATAGTGTCCGTCTGGGAAAAGAACAAAAAAGAAACCTCGGAAATTTATTGATCCAAGAGATAAAAATAGGAATAATGTAAATATATTTATAATAATAACTATTATTATTATTATTATTATTATTATTATTATTATTATTTCCCATCATCTTCCTGCACGCAACTAATGAACTGTCATTCCATGTTCAATCTTTTCCCCTCATTATGCTTAAAATACCATCAATCCACATTTTATTTGACCGTCCTGTTCTTGTTTCACCAGGTACTTTTCTTGTGAATCTCTATTTTATCATTCCTTTAAGCGATCAAACCATTTTAATTACCTGATTTTTACGAAATCCGTAATTTATATATATATATATATAATTCAATACGGTACAATATAGGCTATATAGGCCTATCTGTTAAGATTTGGGTTCTAGACTAGATGGGATTAGGATTTTTAAACTGGCCTAAACCTTGTGGCAGCACTATTGACCTCGTTTAGACTAAGCTTCTAACAGAAATTAGTAGTAGTGTATATCCTGGGGTAAATGCGGCCGTCAGAAGAGCTGACCCCGACTGATTTTACTCCTACTAATCCAAGAGGGCCTCTTAAATCTTGCAGTTTCATCATTTTGCCTTATATAATAATAATAATAATAATAATAATAATAATAATATAATAATAATAATAATAATAATAATAATGATAATAATAATGATAATAATGATATATATAATAATAATAATAATAATAATAATAATAATAATAATAATAATAATAAAAATTGCACAGTGCAAACTTAGTTTGTTGCATACTTACCTCCTAATCAGGGGCCTAGGTTCGATACTCGGCGGGGTTGGAATATTTAACTGGACATTTTCAATCTGGTTGCTAGGAGGGGTGGAGTAAGATTATAATTGTATAATTGAGGCTGTTAGAAGCAAAGGGTTGTGAGTGATTCTTTTCGCAATAAAACAAGTTTGGTGCATAATTACATTCCTGAAGCATAATTTTATTTAGTGGCAAAAGGATATAAGTTTATGTTTTAGGAGTTGATAAGGTATTATTATTATAATTTTCAGTTACCTATGATTTTCTTGTACAACTTCAACTTTAAACCTGTTTTTGTTATACCGGTACTGCGAAACTGCACTTGCACCCCTTGGCTTCTTACTTACTTACTCACTGGCACTGTCGAACCCGTAGGTTCATGGCCGCACGGACATAAGCTCTCCATACATCCCTATCCTGTTCTAATGTTTTCCAATCATTCCCTGTATAATGTACTTCCCTTAAATCATAGTTAATGTTATTCTCCCACCTCATTCTTGGTCTACCAGCTGGGCGTTTTCCTTCTGGCTTTCCTACAAGAAGCTTCCATGCACGTCTTTCATTCCCCATACATGCAACATGTCCTGCCCATCGCAGTCTACGAGACTTAACTGTTATTATTATATCTGGCTTCCTATAAAGACCATGTAGTTCAATGTTATGTAGTCTTCTCCATTCACCTGTCTGTTCATCTCTCTTTGGTCCAAAACTTTCCTAAGAACTTTATTCTCAAATACTAGTAATCCCTTTTCTCCCTTAAAGTAAGAATCCATGTTTCACATCCATATAATATAAACTGGTAGAATAATAGTTTTATATATTTTCAGTTTAACGTTTTTTAAAGGAGATGGGACATCAAGAGTCTCTGCAATGCATAATAGCACGCATTTCCAGAATTGAGCCTATGTTTAATTTCTTTGTGCATCTCATTCCTATTTGTGATTATTGTACCTAGGTTTTTGAATTCAGCCACTTCCTCAAAATTTCCCTCATTTGTCATTAGCTGCCCATTTCCATTATATAATGCATTTCTACGTGTGACCATATATTTAGTTTTATTGTTTACTTCCAGTCCTAATTTCTTAGTGTTACTCAATACTGTGTGCGTGCTGTCCTTTAGTATCTCCTCGCTATCGCTCAATAGTACTACATCATCAGCATAAACTAACAGCTTATTAATACCATTGAGTTGTAAGCCTTCCTCATTCTCTAAAGATTTAATGGCATGCTCTAGTACAAAATTAAATAGTAGAAGAGAAAAGTGCATCTCCTTGCTTCAACCCAATCAGGATTTCAAAAGTGTCCGAAAGCTGTTAGCCTACACGCACCCTAGTCTTTGTGCCTAAGCTCCTCAATTAATTGTGCTATGATTTAGGCCTATTCATACGTTGCAATTGTTGTGGTTACGACAATTTAATGTAAGCCTGTTGTAACTTTCCATTCGTTGGATATTTCATAAGACTTTAAAACACTGTGGCGATACATAGTACGTATGAAATAAAAATAGCTTTGAGTAGATACTGAAAGTATTTTTTACCTTGCTCTTGGCATTGGGAGGATTAAAAACAGGAACATTAAGTTAGCATGCATCTGTTTGTTTAAAATATAATGAGGGACTCTTTTTTTCCCTTTCTTTTAAATTAGTCTGATGGAGATCTAACATGAAGATTGAGAAAAATGTCTATCGAAGTCCGGAAATGCAACACAAGTGCATGCACGTGAACTTGACCTTTCTGTAAGGGTTGTCCCTCAAGCCATGGCACCTGCTTTCTCTTTACATCCAATCATTAAAGCTTCACTTTTTATCCTCATAAATTATCATTTTGTTTTTAAACACTTCGTTGATTTTTTGTAGCCCTTACATCTTGCCATACAGTGTGCCAGACATCCCTTCTTCAGCTGCTAAGAGACGGTCCCGATGTACTAGTTGTTACTATAGTCGCCTCTGGTTAAAAAATTAGGGGTTCAAACTCAGTAAAGTCGATTTTATACATTACGGGGACTCTTGTCGTCCCAACTCCTTTCAAAAACGTTAAACTATTATTCTCCTATTTATATTATCCATCCATCCATAGTAATTCTGCCCGAAGGCACGTCCTTCACTGCAATCATAGCATTTTCATGCTATGCTTGCAGCTTTACTAGAGAATTGTAGGTGTGGTAGCTTCCCGTTGCTTTCCACACCGATGAATGATGTTGATGATAATGATAAGGATGATGATGATGGCCGTATGATTTCGGGGACCGTTTGGGCCTTAAAGTTTTCCTGACATTTGTCTTACAGGTGAGGAAAACCCCCGACAAAAACCTCATCCAGAAAAACTGCCCCGACCGGCGATCGAACCCGGGCCCGCTGCCTGACAAGGCAGCACGCTACCTCGAGACCACAGCGGTGGACATTTATATTATATGGATGCGAAACTTGGACTCTTACTTTAAGGGAGGAAAGAAGATTACGAGTATTTGAGAATAAAGTTTTTAGGAAAGTTTTCAGACGAAAAGAGAGATGAACAAACAGGTGAAAAAGAGCATAACAGTAAACTACATGGTTTTTACAGGAAGCCAGGTATTAATATCAGTTAAGTCCCGTAGACTGCGATGGGCAGGACATGTGGCACGAATGGAGAATGAAAGAGGTACATGAAAGCTTCTTGTAGGAAAACCAGAGGGAAAACGCCCCTTTAGTAGACAAAGAATGAGGTGGGAGAATAAAATTAACCATGGTTTGAGGGAAGCAGATTATACAGGGATGATTGGAAAACATTAACACAGTATAGGGATGTGTGGAGAGCCTATGTCTGCGCGGCCATGAACCTTCGGGTTCGATACTACCAGTGAGTTAGAGTTAGTTAGTTCATCCCTTAAATAATGAAAGTAATTTTTTTGACATCCTATGTTTGTATATACAAAACAATGTAATATGTTAGAAGTATTTAGTCTTGATATAAAGAATGCATGTGGTGAATGTTAATTGGTATTACGGTTTTTTGTGTTCCTGGTTAGGATTTAGAGGTCATTAGAAGAGCAGGTGCGTTGACAGTACTGTAGTTAGAAACAGACTCCATTTGTCTGTCTAACGTGTCACTTCCTTCAAGACCACATCTTATTTTATCTCATAAATTTTAATTTTTGTTAGTGGACTATCTCAGCAGGGCTACGATTCCCAGCGTCGCGTCGGAGCAAAAAATGAAGACCTGAACTCTAGAATTAAGTACTACGTTTTGGTACCATGGTGACATTCAAGGAAGACGGATCCAGAGTTTGTAGATCGAAATCTACAAATTTATGGGATTGTCAGACCATGGTGTTGTTTTAATCAACCAATGCTGGAATTTCTTTAAATTTTACATTTGACACTAGGTCACAAGACAACAGTCTGCCAACAATGCCTTTCGCAACATCTCTATTTATTCTGTTTCTTTCACAGTAGCTTCTGCCTACTACTCCGTTAGACATCAGAGAGATATCATACTGAACTACTTTAAATTAAGCTTATACAGTTACTTGTTAAATAATTAATTTTTGTCCTTGAGAAAATTAAAAGTGTTCTATATCATTATTTTATTTTATTTATTTTTTGTATCTTCTTCTTCTTCTTCTTCCTTCCAAGTATTAGGCCAAGGCCTGTTACGATCCTATAGAAAATTTTCCCTCCAGCGTTTGAGGGAAATTCTCGTATAAGACTTGAAAGCATAATAATAGTCCCTTCGATTGGTTGCTGGCCAAAGGAAGGCAAGACCAATGATGGGGCTGCCATCTTATAGCCTCTGGTCAGGCTTTTCTGGAGAAGAAAAGAAAATAAAGGAAAGAAGAAATGGAAGAAAGGAAAGACTCCCTAGCCCTCGGATGCCCTAATAGCGTCGGGGTCGAAAAAAACAAGAGTTAACCAAGAGAGGTTAGATAGTAAAGTTAAAAGAGTGCAAAACACAAGTAAGTGGAAGAAATGTTTTGCTCAGCTTGGGCACCTTGTGGTCGCCATCCACATATCCCCTAGATGAGGACCGCTGAGGCATGTACTAGCTAATCCCCGACGTGCGCTGCTACGCCTAAATAAATGAAAGTTAATGTGCTTTTACGTTTAGTTGAATAAGTAAAAGAAAACATTTATATCGTAATTATTTTTAGATACCCGTGCTGTTTATCCGGCGTTGTCCGGGAATCTACTTATCCCGATCTTCTTGGCATAAATGAGCTGAAAGATAAAAAATAATGTACTTCTTATGATTAGTTGAATGGCCTAAGTAACACGAAAAATAATTATAAATGTATATCGTAATTATTTTAAGATGATTACGCGGTGTTGCCCGGGAATCTACTTATCTCGATCTTCTTGGCATAAATGAGATAAAAAACAAAATTCGTTATTGTGAGTTATTCGTAAAGGAATACTCGCCATGTGCTGCTATGCTTGCACAGGAATCTATTTTACTTGTCTCGATCTTCTTGGCAAGAATGAAAGACAAAAATGGTTATTGTCAGTTATCCGTAAGAGATAAACATATGCTGTCGGGGATTTTTTGTAGAGCTTTTTGACATATTCAATTCTGTGTACATTAATTTTGTGCATTTGTTATGGTTTAGGCAGCGTAAGCCATTTAAGTGTCCACGAAGCTACTTTTTCACATTTTCCACCACAAAGGGCAATTTTTAAGGGTGATGGAGTTGAGTTTCACAATTCTCTTATAGCCTATGTTCATCCCGGGAATCTCCTGAACATTTTGCAAAAAGCCCCATCACAATCGGATCAACGGTATGGCCGCGCATAAAGTACGAACAAACAAACAAACATTTTTATATATTAGATAGTGTCTACCAATGTGGTCTCGAGGTAGCGTGCTGCCTTATTCCGAGAAAGCCCGAGTTCGATCCTCGGTTGGGACAAGTTTCTTGGGTGAGAGTTTTTTTCGGGTTTTTTCTCACATGTAAGGCAAATGTCAGCAAACGTTAAGGCCCAAACGGTCCCCGAACACCATCTGGCTCTCAGCACTATCACACTCGCCTCATTTAGATTATGTTTAGGATTAAAGCCTCTCCTGGCGCATAATTATCATCATCATCATCATCATCACTTTTCGTATGTATCATCAAGGCAGTGTAACCCCTCCTTCCAGACGCTTCAACCTCAGAAGTTGGTTACAAGTAAAGCAATGCCAGGAGAAAATAGCATATGTGTTGTAATTAGAACCTGGTGGCATTGATAAAAAAATATTCGTTAAATTTAGATTACCGGTATGTCAGCATACATATAGGTTAATAATAATAAGTAATTTGTACCGAAATCAAGATTTCGATACAGGGATTACGTCATACTGCGCAACCTATACGTCATCGCGTCTCCATTTCGTGTGTGATCTTTGTGAACAGTGCCAAATTCTCTCCTACCTACCCCCTCCTTTCCTAGTATGCGCCGTGTGCTATCGCGCATTCTCCCCTCTCCCTGTGAACTCTCATAAGGAGCTGTGTTTTCTAACATCAGATCATCATCTGTTCAGTTGTCGTCGGAGTCTGGTCAATATAGCTCAGAAGAGCTAGTTTGCTTTATTAGTCCTTTAGGCCAGGGTGGGGCCGCAAGGACCGTGTACCCCAACCCTAGGCTGGATTAGTGTGTATATAACTATGTATGTATGTTTCTTAATATTATTTTTTTGTATAGATGATCAATTATAGCATTATTTTCTTTGTCAAATTAATTATTTATTCATTTATTTTCAATGTTATATCTGACTATCTTTTTGACTCGCATTAAACTTTAGTTGTCTATTTTAAGTACTTTTTTGCCTATTCATTTAGTAGCTAGCCTATGTCAGATATGAAAGTGAAAATTCCAAAGCTTACTCAAGCGTGTGTGAGTTCCTCTTTCCTCAAAGCTTCCACGATTATAGCTTGTAGCTCACTGCACATCACATGTTTGATAATTTATTAAAGAAAGTTGAATTAATCTTTGTCTTTTATGGGCCCGGGCAAAGATATCTTAATTTGAGCAGTCTATGTTTTCTATTCAGAGTATTTATCATAAGTAATGCCACGAGTGATTTCCAAATGATCGATAAATTCACGACTCACGAAGTGAGGAGTGAATTTATCTAGAGAATTTGGAAATCAAGAGTGGCATTTGTTAGGACTATTTAACGAATAAAATTAAGCTGTTTACTCACAAATCATTATTTAAATATAGTTATTTTAAAATATTTATATATTTAATGTAAATGGCGATGTTTGAAAACAAATGACAAGCGATAGGTACGCTTCATCTGCTTCTTTTGTTTATCACTGCAACCAGATCATACTATTTATTGCCAAAGGAACACAATATTGTAAGAATGCTCTCTAGTGGAGAAAACATGAAACACATCAAACTGTATATTAATTCATGTCTGATGTCATATGATGTAAATATGACAATTATATTTTTCTGGATTGTTACCTGGGAAAAAATACATTTAAGAGAGTGCAAACAGTGGTTTCTTTTTTTGGTGGTATAATCAATTGCTACAAATGTTTTTATATTAACTCCCGCATGCGGCATGTGTTGACATTCATGCACTATATATACAATCTGGTAACCGTATTTCTCATAGGCTCAATCACTGCAAAATAATGGTCAGACCTGTTCAGAATATTAAAAAGGAGGAGCTTTCTTTAATATGGTAATTATAACACTGATAAATATTTCGTGAAACACGACTCTGATTGGTTGTAAAACAGAAATAATTGAAACGTGATTGGCCATTGAGTCCCATTTGGGGCATGAGTTAAATAGTCAACAACAACAATGGTTTGATCCAGCACCAACACGCGGTGTAATCTTTGGTAGCAGATCGCGTGGCTATGGGTTTAAGTTCCGGTGCAAATTATACTGTGGGTAAACAATGAAATCATTTAGGCCTATGTTTGCTGAAAGTTAGTTATAAAAATATTTATTGACCATTTTATCTAAATTAGTTGAGTGATATACAAGGCCTTATGGACTTAACTCTCTAGGTAAAACAAACCTATTTATTCTTCTTCTTCTTCTTCTTCTGCTTCATTAAATTAGGCCTTTTGACCTGTTTTCACATGAAGTGGGATTTAATGAATCCTCCCATCTAGTAAATGGGCGTCCAACATTTCTATGTCCTATTGGTTTGTACTTTAGTAACAGCTGAGGGATTCTATCTGTAGGCATTCTCTTGACATGTTCATACCAGTTGTTTCTCGTGTTGTCAATTCTAGTTGTTAAATTAAAAATATTTAAGTCCTTCCTAATGTCCTCACTTCTTTTCTTGTCCAAAATTGTCACACCTGCTACTGAACGTAGGAACTTCATTTCTGCAGTTTCTATTTTCCTTCTGTCTGAACGGTTATTATTATTATTATTATTATCATTATTATTATTATTATTATTATTATTATATTATTATTATTATTATTATTATTATTATTATTATTATTATTATTATTATTATTATTATTATTATTATTATTATTATTATTATTATTATTATTGGATGACTAGATAATATTAATTGCTCAAGAATATGAAGACATGGAGTTTATGTTCAAAACATTATTGAACGAATATGATAACTGGGGTTTGAAAATAAATTTAGAAAAAAAAATATATATGAGATGTGGAGCCGAAACCGAAGATTTAATATTAGAATATCAATTTTCTTAGTATTTTCTTCTTCGTCTTATTATTATTATTGTTGTTGTTGTTCAGGTTGTCTCAAAATTATGTAGAGGTAGCTAGGCAGTGTTTTATTTAACAACACTTTTCAACAGCTCAAGTAAATAGCGTCGGAATTCAAATCTGGGCGTGAAAGAGCCGACGAATTTTGTCCAGATGCCTCTTATTTCAGGCTTGAGGTTAAGTAAATAAAAAAAATCACTTTGTCATAAAAAGGAAGGTGATATTCATTTGTTTAAACGTAAGCAAGAATTTTGCAGTCATTTGACGAGATTAGTTAACAAATGAAACGCAGCGGACGCGCATCGGAGCAAGACAGACGCTGCATGATAACATCTCTGTGACTTCCGGTTGCTCTCTTCGTTACGCCTGGGTTCAGCCACTTCCTGTCTTCCAAATTACAAGATTTAGACTCTATTCGACTTTTATCATTGTTATATTCTCCCTTTCATTAAATTTGTTATGCATTTATTTCGATTGACAAGATCATAATGAGATATTAATAGCTAGGCCTACTTAACTAACTTATTGACCCTATCGATCCCTTAGGCTCATGGACGCGTGGACATAAGCTCTGCCCACATCCCTACCTTGAGCTAATGTTTTCCAATCATCCCTTGTATTATCTGCTTCCCTCAAATCATGATTGTTATTCTTCCACCTCTTTCTTGGCCGTTTTTCAATGTCCTCTTTCATTCCCCAATCGTGTTATATGTCCTACCCATTGCAGTCAACGAGACTTGACTGTTCTTATTATGTAGGCAGACCTACTTACCAAACTTAAATTCAACAAATATTTCTATCTACTCTCAATTGTTTCTTATCCCCACCTAGGAAAGGGACGCTTCCTTGCAGGAGTTACTTAACCAGGTAATTGTTACCCATTTTCCATACCGATGTTAGCGAGTGACAAGTTGTTAACTCTTCACCTCAGAGAGAGAGAGAGAGAGAGAGAGAGAGAGAGAGAGAGAGAGAGAGAGAGAGAGAGAGAGAGAGAGGAGAGAGAGAGAGAGAGAGAGAGAGAGAGAGAGAGAGAGAGAGAGAGAGAGAGAGAGAGAGGAGAGAGACGGTCCCTTCTAGGCAACTCAGGTATTAGGCCTATTTGCACGAGAATGACGGATTCATTTTGCCCAGAGGCTCTAATTTAGGATTGAGCTTCTATTACAAGCCCGAAATTCTTCAGCCTTTCCTCGAGGTTGTATCCCTTAGGTTTTTCCATCCTAAAAAAATCGATCGATTCCAGCCGAGTTTGAACTCATGACCCTTGACCTCATTGCATTCATGGTCAGTAGATGCAGATCTAACTCCTGCTCATTCTGCTGATGATGGGTCAAGTCTCGAAAGGCCTAAAGATAATTAGTAGTTTTCAAAGTTAAGGAAACGGTCCTATTACATAACAATTTTATAATTTAAGTTTTATGATTAATATCTCAACGGAATTTTAATAATGTTGATTAGAGCAGGAAACTTGTCCCTGTTGTGAATCGAACTCGGGTCCTCTGCATACAAGCAGCGACGCTACACCGAGTGCAGAGCGGTAGACTAATTTTTAATAATAAAATCGTTAAAAAAAAGTTAAAGGTAAAATTATCTCAACACAGGTCTCAGAAGGCCCTTAGGGTAATAGGAGGTTAAGGCTCCCATTTTTTTTAGACAATCGGCACTTGATGTCAGCCGGGTTGTCAGCCCTGCGTGACGGCTGCATTTACCACCAGAACAAGCTTTTGGTACTCACTGGGCTGAGTCGACCCCAGGACCATGGTGCAGACTAATTTTTAATAATAAAATCGTTAAAAAAAAGTTAAAGGTAAAATTATCTCAACACAGGTCTCAGAAGGCCCTTAGGGTAATAGGAGGTTAAGGCTCCCATTTTTTTTAGACAATCGGCACTTGATGTCAGCCGGGTTGTCAGCCCTGCGTGACGGCTGCATTTACCACCAGAACAAGCTTTTGGTACTCACTGGGCTGAGTCGACCCCAGGACCATGGTGCAGCCAGAAGGTTTGGATCAGTTTAAAGATCCTGACACCACCGGGACTCGAACCCTCGACCTTCCGGTTTATAGCGCAGTGCCTTAACCACAACGCTACGGCGCGACCCCTTTCAACAATAAAAAAAACATGAAAAATCAACTCATTTGTGTTGCATCACTTTTTAGTTAGATCATCCTTTCAAGGAAAACTAGGAAAATCCTTATTCAGGTTGAACGGTACCGGGTGTTTGAACCGAACACCTAAAAGCGAGTCCCAAATGCTACCATCTCAATCTACTTGTGGCCACCGCTGTAGTCTCGAGGTAGCGTGCTGCCATGTCATGCAGCGGGCCAGGGTTCGATCCCTGGTCGGGACATTTTTTCTGGCTGAGGTTTTTATCGAGGTTGTAAGACAAACGTCAGGAAAAATTTAAGGCCCAAACTGTCCCCGCAATCATATGGCCTTCGCAATAATCATCATTCATATTCATCTTAGATTAAGCTTAGAATTAGGGGCTCTCCTGTCACACCACTATCATCATCACCTGTCATATCATCGGAGCAACGTAACCCCGCCTTCCCGGCGCCCCAACCTCAGAAGTGGGTTGTAAGTACGCCATGCCAGGAAAGAACATCAGGAATGTCGAAAGACAACGTGGGGCATTTGCAGAAAAAAACCTAGTTAAGTGTTTTTATTTTGAAGTATATTTTGAGGCTTGCGGAATATTAAAACTTGCAACTGCGCAGTGAAATAATCAGATTGAATGGATAACATGGGGCCTTGTAACCAAATGGGCACCTTGAAAATTATCTCTCCTTTGCACACCGTGTTTAACCGAGTTAATGAGTTGTCTGCACCATGTATTATGCATATGGGAACATTATACTGGGTAGGTCCTATGTTATAAATGTAGTTAAATTAGAAAGTGGGGATAGTCAAATAATAACAAATAATTTTGAAAAAAATTAAAACCAGATTTGTAACGGTCAACTGAAATCGCCATAATCATCCTTTTATACAGGGAGTTCTGGTAAAAAAAATCAGTACTGAAAATATATAAAACTATTTTCTCCCCGTTCTATTATATGGATGCGAAACATGGACCCTAACTTTAAGGGAAGAGAAAATATTACGAGTATTTCAGAATAAAGTTCTTAGGAAAATTATTGGACCAAAGAGAGATGGACAGACAGGCGAATGGACTTAATAACAGTGAGCTATATGTTCTTTATCCACCGCTGTGGTCTCGAGGTAGCGTGCTGCTTGTCACGCAGCGGGCCCGGGTTCGATCCCCAATCGGGGCAGTTTTTCTGGGTGAAGTTTTTATTGGGGTTTTTCCTCCGCCTGTAAGACACATGTCAAGAAAACTTTAAGGCCCATTATCATCATCATCCTTCACCGTTCTGTAAAGCAACGGGAAGCTACCACACCTACAATTCCCTAGTAAAGCTGCAAGCATAGTATGAAAATGCTATAATTTCAGTGACGGACCTGCCTTCGGGCAGAATTACTATGGACGGATATGTTCTTTATAGGAAACCAGATATAACTTAATAAGAACAGTTAAGTATCGTAGACTGCGATGGGTAGAACATGTTGCACGATTGGAGAAAGAAAATGGGATTGGAAACTCCTTGTAGGAAAACCAGAGAGAAAGCGCCCAGAAGGAATGCCAATAATAAGTTGGGAGAATAATTTTAACCATGATTTGAGGGAAGTAGATTATTCAGGTCCCGCGCCGTAGCCGAGCGGTTAAGGTAGGAATCCTTGACGCAGAGCTACGGGACTTGCACCGGTTCGAGTCTCCATGGGGGAAGAAATTTTCTCATGGTATTTCGGCCAGTATGGGACCGGTGCCCACCCAGCATCGTGAGGCAATTGGGTAGCTACAATAAGTAGCGGCTCCAGGTTGAGGAACCAGCAATAACGGCTGGGGAACTCGACATGCTAACCACATGTCACCCCTACACTGGCTGTTGATCATCTACTACCTCTGTGATTGACACATGTGGATGTGAAGGGCCAGCAGCCGGCTGGTAAAATGGCAACTGCTGAAAAGTGGAAAGACCCTCAATCGGATCAGATTATTCAGGGGATGACTGGAGATACATTAGCTCAGGATAGGGATATATGGAGAGCTTATGTTCGCTAGGTCATTAACCTATGGGTTCGATAGTGCCAGTGAGTTAGTTTTTGTAGACGAGGAAGGCCTAGTATTCGTAAAATAAACGAAAATTTTATATAACTTTGATTCTTGATTAATATATTCTGAGTTAATAGTCTTGATTTTTAAGAGCGGCATATCTTCTATTCCGAGCTCTTTGGCAAGATATAAATGAGACACATTGTAGCCAACTTAGACGTTTGAAAACTGACACCAGTTTTTTATGAGTGATATATTGGTCGGGGTGGATCAGTATCACAAACTTACCTGACCGATAGAGAAGTTAACGGTTTATTAATTTTGTGAATAGGTATTGCAGCCTAATTATAACATATTTTTACGTATATTTCCTCATTTGTTTCTTACCAATACAGTACCACGATTCATAAGTTTGAGAACTACTACTTTCTTCTTTATTTCAGTTTAATCCGATTGAGGGTCTTTCCACTTTTCAGCGGTTGCCTTTTACCAGCCGGCTGCTGGCCCTTCACATCCACATGTGTCAATCACAGAGGTAGATGATCAACAGTCAGTGTAGGGGTGACATGTGGTTAGCATGTCGAGTCCCCCAGCCGTTATAGCTGGTTCCTCAACCTGGAGCCGCTACTTATTGTAGCTACCCAATTGCCTCACGATGCTGGGTGGGCACCGGTCCCATACTGGCCGAAATACCATGAGAAAATTTCTTCCCCCATGGAGACTCGAACCAGCGCAAGTTCCGTAGCTCTGCGCCAAGGCAGTTTAATCTCTCACCTTAAATGTACTTGGTACATACCACACACCACCCGGGCCTTACAGTAGCACGACCAGTCGGGAGAGGGATTCCAACTGTGGATCACAAAGGACATCAAGGGTATGTTTGAATACTTTTTTTTTTTCAAATGCCCCAGGTTGTCTTTCGACATTCCTGGTGTTCTCTCCTGGCATGGCGTAATTGAAACAGACTTCTGAGGTTGGGGCGCCTGGAAGGCGGGGTTATGTTGCTCCGATGATATGATGGGTGATGATGATGATGATGATAGTGGTGCGCCAAGAGAGTCTGTAATCCTAAGCTTAATCTAAGATGAATATGAATGATGATGATTGCGATGGCCATATGATTTCGGGGACCGTTTGGGCCTTAAAGTTTTCCTGACATTTGTCTTACAGGTGAGAAAAAACCCGATAAAAACCTCAGCCAGGAGCGTGTCCCGACCGGGGATCGAACCCGGGCCCGCTGTGTTACCTGGCAGCACGCTACCTCGAGACCACAGCGGTGGACAGTTTGAATACTATAGTTTTAAAAACTTTATTTATTTGGTCTAATATTAGCTTCTCTAAAAAAGTTGCTAACTTTATTTTCAGAATATTCCATATACTAACAAAATATTCAATGAAGACCTAAATATCTTTTCTTTTTTTAAATTTCCATCCATCCATAGTAATTCTGCCCGAGGGCAGGTCTTTAACTGCAATCGTAGCATTCTCATGCTATGCTTTGCAGCTTGACTAGGGAATTGTAGGTGTGGTAGCTTCCTGTTGCTTTCCACGCCGGTGAAAGATGATGATGATGATGATGATAATGATAAGGATGATGGCCATATGATTTCGGGGACCGTTTGGGCCTTAAAGATTTCCTGACATTTGTCTTACAGGTGAGGAAAAAACCCGATAAAAACCTCGCCCAGAAAAACTGTCCCGACCGGGGATCGAACCCGGGCCCGCTGCGTGACAAGGCAACACGCTACCTCGAGACCACAGCGGTGGACTTTTTTAAATTTTATCAAATGAATTGATTGAAACGGTAATGTTTTAGATTCGTATTCGAGAGTTTCCAAATTCATATCCCCGTGTCGTCTAAATTGATTGGTTTTCTCGTAATGTTTCTCTTCAAGACAAGGAGTTTCAATTCTATTACCAGGACTCATTTTATCACAATAATTTTCTAATGACCGCCCGGATATAAGCTCTCCATAAATCCATATTCTGAGCTAATATTTTCCTGCATATCCTTCAATAATGTTATTCTCTTCTTCTTCTTCTTCTTCTTCTTCTTCTTCACTTCCTGGTTTAGGCAAGAGTTGCCTGTTCCGTCTTCACTAATAGATCTAAGACCATCTCTTCCGAGGACGTCCGACATCTTTTCTTCCTCTTGGAAAATAATGGAAGATTTTATTTGGTAATCTACTTTCTTCCATTCTTTCTACATGTTCTTTCCACTGTATCTTGTTGTTAAATATCTTTTCTTTTATGGAGTAGATCTGCAGTTCTTCACGGATATCCTCGTTTCTTATCTGGTCCATTCTAGTGCAGCCTTTTACTCTTGTAATGTACCATAATGTTATTCTCTCACCTCATTATTGGTCTACCTACTGGGTGCTTTGCCATTAGTTTTCATACATACAGTTTGCATTCCCCTGTTTCATTTCCCATTCTGTCACATGTCTTGTCCTTCGTAGTCTACGAGACGTAACTGTTTTTATTAAATCTCGTTATCCATAAAGATAATGTAGTTTATTGTTATGTAGTTATCTCCATTCTCCTTGTCTGTTCGTTCCTCTTTTGTCTAAAAATGTTCCTATGAACATTATTCTTAAACACTCGTAAAATTTTATTTCCCTTAAAGTGAGAGTTCGTGTTTCGTATTCATATAACTGGAATAGTTACCGTTTTATATATGTTTAGTTTAACGTTTTTTGAAAGAAGTTGGGGTGACAAGAATCCCTGTAATATATTAATACATAATAGTATGCGTTTCCAGGGTTGAGCCTACAGTATTTTAATTCCACCCTGCAATATGTTAGACATAAAATAAATAGGTTTACCTTCTTCTCTTCTTCTTAGCTTTCCCCCATTTATAGGTTTGCCGTCTTCAGTTTCCATTTATCTTTATCATTCCAATCTCCCTCTTCCAAATTCCTATCATCCATTATAGTTCTGACGTAAGTTTTCCATTCCATCTTGGTCTACCACATTTATTTCTTCCAGGGGGTGACCATTGGTATATATTTTTTTGGCCATCTTTCATTTTCCATTCTTTGTACATGGCCATACAATTTAAGCGTTTGATTTTCAATCCTCTTAACACCCGATGTGGTGACATTCATTTCTCTACAAAGGAATTCATTTCTTATTTTATCCTGTCTTGTTTTTTGGAGGCTTCTTCTAAAATGATCAAATTCAAATGTTCCAATTTTATTTTTTTGTACTTCCGTCAAAGACCAAGTTTCACTTCCATATGACAAAATATTCTGTATTATGCTCTTATAAATATTAATTTTAGTTTCCCTTGTGATTTTTTTTTCTCCAAATTATTCCATGTAATGTTTTAGTTGCATATTTTGCCATTGCAATTTTAGTCTGTACATCTCTCTCACAGGTACCCAAACTAGTAATTATTGACCCAAGATACGAGTATTTAAGAAATTCACATTTTTTTTATTTTCCCTGTTTCGAGTATGAGGTCATCCACATCCTTTCCCAAACACATATATTCTGTTTTCTGTAAATTTATATTCAGTCCCCATTTTTTATATTCTTCCATTAGTTTATTTATCATATATTTAATATAATCTTCATCCGCTGCAAAAATTATTTGTTCATCTGCAAACAACAATTAATGCAGTACTTTTCCTCCTATAGGAATACCCATTTCAGAACATTTTTTATACCATAAGTTAAGAGCCTGGTCTAAATAAATATTAAAAAGAATTGGTGACAAACTCCATCCCTGCTTAAGGCCTTTATTCACTGTGAATTCCTCTGTTAAATTATTCTGTATTTTTACTTTATAGGTTTACCTACTTACTTACCGCTCCTGGAATCTCCTTCCTCAAGATATCAGGGGTTGCCGCACACTTGGCACCTTTAAGTCACGCTTATACAGTTACCTGTTGTCTAATAATTAATTTTTCTCTATTTATTTAATTTTATACTATGTCATTAATCTTTTCCTCTTTTTTTTATATATCTTGTACATATTATATATTTAATTCGTTAAATTTAGAGTAAATCAAAATACATTATAAATATTAATTGTATTGTATTCATAACTTGTAATCGTTTATATATATATATATATTGTAATTTAGATTTAAGACTTTTCTTTTGTATTTTTTTTTTAAACCTGGTTGAGTGGTAGACAAGGCCTTAAGGCCTTAACTCTGCCAGGTAAAATAAAGCTATTATTATTATTATTATTATTATTATTATTATTATTATTATTATTATTATTATTACTTACTCACTGGCACTATCGAACCCGTAGGTTCATGGCCGCGCGGACATAAGCTCTCCATACATCCCTATCCTGAGCTAATGCTTTGCAATCATTCCCTGTATAATCTACTACCCTCATATCATACTTAATGTTGTTCTCCCACCTCATTCTTGGTCTACCAACTGGGCGTTTTCCTTCTGGCTTTCCTACAAGAAGTTTCCATGCACGTCTTTCATTCCCCATACGCGCAACATGTCCTGCCTATCGCAGTCTACGAGACTTAACTGTTCTTATTATATCTGGCTTTCTATAAAGACCATGTAGTTCATTGTTATGTAGTCTTCTCCATTCACCTGTCTGTTCATCTCTCTTTGATCCAAAAATCTTCCTAAGAACTTTATTCTCAAATACTCGTAATCTCCTTTCCTCCCTTAAAGTAAGAGTCCATCTTTCGCACCCATGTAATATAACTGGTAGAATAATAGTTTTATATATTTTCAGTTTAACGTTTTTTGAAAGGAGTTGGGACATCAAAAGTCTCTGCAATGCATAATAGCACGCATTTCCAGAATTTCCTACAGTGGAAAAATTATTCTTAATGTATTTTTACGCAAAAATGCGTTGCCATAGAAACGTAAGTATGTTCAGGACGACTGCAAACTTATGTCAGTAATTGTTACATCGTTACCATGACGACCAGTACAGTTATTTTGCCTTGATGCACCACTTCCTACTGTACAGTTTAACTTATTCATACTTCTCCTATGATAATCTTCTCATTTCTCGTAATATTTTATTTAACGATTCTCTTTGACAACCCAGGTCTTTAATGTCGCAATTCAAACTTAGTCATGAAAGGGCCAATTCATTTTTACTCACAAGGGAACTGTCAATCATTGCATGCCGAAACCCACCTTGAAATTTCTCCCAAATATGCGTTGTGTACGTTTTTAACAGCAAGGCACTCCAATCCAGCGCCAAATCTCTCATTTAAACTAAAGGGAAGTAATACAAGATATTTATTGGTAGATTGGATAACCATCACTACCTGTGGTCTGCGCTGCGTCCCGCCTCACTTCACACCTCTCTTAGTCATACACGGAATATATCTCTTCCGTACAGTGGGTTGACATTGATGAATTCTTGCCACAATTTCTGTGCCTTGCAGTTAAAACTGTTGGATATATCTTATTTTGGCTTCAGGTTTTTACATGTGCCGTAATTCTCTAACATGGGATACACGGTTTTTCTTCTCTTCCGAAGGACGCTATAATCAGGATTATCACAACCTTAAAGATTTATAGACCTTGGCTAGATTCCAACTTGCGAATCTCTGAATCGGAAGTGTACATAATAACATTAAACCATAATGACCGACTCTGCCTTTTTCTGTAGATACTAACACATTGGCACTTTCGTATCGATAGATTCACGGCAGCGCGGACATAAACTCTCCACAAATCCCTACTCAGAGCTAGTGTTTTCCATTCATCCATGTATAATCTACTTCCCTCAAATCATGGTTAATGTTATTCTCCCACCTCTTTCTTGGTGTACCAACTAGGCATATTCCCTCTGACTTTCCTACAAGAAGCTTGTATGTCCCTCTTTCATTCCCCATTTTCTACAAAAAGCTTATATGTCCCTCTTTCATTCCTCATTTGTCCCATTATTATTAAAACATGTTCTTTCCATCGGAGTTACGAGACTATGTAAACTGTTCTTATTACGTCTGGTTTTCTATAAAGAACATAGCTTACTGTTATTAAGTCTTCTCCATTTGCCTCTCTGTTCATCTCTCTTTTGTCCAAAAAGTTTCCTAAGAAATTTATTCTCAAATACTCGTAATCTTTACTCCTCCCTTAGAGTAAGAATCCATGTTTCGCATCCATATAGTACAATTTCTCAAGAAGAAGAAGAAGAAGAAGAAGAAGTAGAAGATAATACAACTAAGAGAATAACAGTTTTATATATTTTCAATTTAATGTTTTTTGAGAGAAGTTGGGACGACAAGAATCCGTGTAATATTAGTAGAACGCATTTCCAGAATTGAGCCTGTTTAATTTCTTTGTTTATCTCATTCCTGTTTATAATTATTGTTCCTAGGGAGGATTATAATTATAATATTCTATTAATTTAAAAATGAATAAACTAGAGCTCTGTATTGAAAATATTACGAGATATAGGTTCAAAAATTTGTGGTTAATTTTCTTTACAGTGACACTGAAATTCCTTGTTATATACTATTAAACTAATTCCGTAAATATATAAAGTGATACATTTTAAGTAAAATCTTTAAAAACTTTTACTTTTTTGATTTAATACTTTCATACGTGCAGCCCACCACATAATATTTGTTGTTAGACAAGAATAAGGCAGTAACCTTTTAAATAAATAATAGCTTGAGATGTTTACTTAAGTACACACACACCAGTTGGGATGTAATTTGTATCAAGTAAAGTGTAATTGTTGTGTATCTTATCGGAAGGGGTGAATCTGAGAATAATGTATCATCAGACTTCCTTCACCGGGCCCTTAAGTCGTGCCGCTCCCCACATGTTCCAGCCTTTTTTCTCATCTCAATCACGGAGAGAACATTTTATCATTTCACCAACTGATTACTCTCTAGAAAAAAATCTAAAATCGTATAAAATGTCGATATTAAAATACTGATAATGAAGTTCCGCTGAGGTAAATAGTCATAAAGAAAAATATTAAAATAAATAAATATATACTTTGGCAGTGCCATTGTCCTCAACTGGTTACTTTTTTAACCGTAAGCCTTTCAGAAAAAGGCTTCCATCTTCAGTAGAAGGTTGTGCGCTACTGACAGTGTAGCGCATGCCATTCTGCTGAAGATGGAAACCGGTTTCTGAAAAGCCTACAGTTTTAAAAAAGATAACCTAGTAGAGGACGACGAGCTTCTAGTAGGAAAACCAGAGGGAAAACATCCAGTTGATAGACCAAGAACGAGGTGGGAGAATAATATTAACCATGATTTGAGGGAAGTAGATTATACTGGGATGATTGGAAACCATTGACTCAGTATAAGGATGTGTGGAGAGTTTATGTCCGAGCGGCCGTAAATCTACGGGTTCGAAAGTGCCAGTGAGTTAGCTAGTTAGTTGAGGACGACGATACAAGTCAGTAGCGCACATCTTTCTGCTGAAGATGGAAGCTGGTTTCTGAAAGGCCTACAGTTAAAAACAATCGTTAATAACGACGACATCTGCCAAGGTATTTCCACATTTTAATACTTTTACTTTATCGTATAAAATTGTTTAACGGATTCCAACCTGAGTGTTACCTGAAGTACTCCTTTAAGAGTAGGCTACACGCAATCTTTATCACTTTTCAGTTTTGTACTCTTTCTTTAATATAGTTGCCCATCTTGCCTACTATTTTTGATTCTGTACATGAGTTTTGAGTCCTGCGCCATAGCCGAGCGGTTTAACCTGATAGCTGGTGCAGAGCTACGAAACTTGCGCTGATTTCAGTCTCCATGGAGGAGAAAATCTCTGATAAAATTTCGGTTAGTATGGGACCTGTGCCTATCTCCAGCATCGTGATGAATTTTGGTAACTACAATCAGTAGTGGCTTCAAGTTGAGAAATCTATAACGGCTGAAGGACCCGATATGTTAATCATACGTCACTCCTAGGATGAGCGTCCACTTCTCACATTAACTTTTGGATGTGAGGTCAGCAACCGGCTGGTAGGCCAAGGATCTTCTAGGGCTGTCGCGCTATGGAGGTTCTTAATAAGAATTGAACTTGAAGTATCATGAGATATTTCAGAGTTAGTTAAGTGTGAAATTCCTCTGAATTTCTAAAGATAATATGCGATTTTTATGCTATATATGCACATCAAGCTAACAATGACAACATATATTTTGGTTTTTCAGCTCTGAAGTTGAATTATGACAAATATAGTGTTATTTATTTTTTTATATGGCTAAACTTTACAACCTGTGACGCCACTTTTTTAAATCCTTCATAAACTCTGTCAAATTTCTAGATTAATAATATTAGGGTTTCATTTTTCAAATCATTTTCCATCATTTACAATGATTTTTACATTTTTTCTAACGATATTTGCAATATATTTTGTATGATATTTAACTACATACATGAAGACGTGGCAGCCATGTTGATTTTAACGAATATTCCATGCAACAACAAAGACCATAACAAAGACGTATTGCAGTGCAGCCAAAATAGAGTATGTAATAATTAATTGTACACATATACTTCAGTATTTCACTTTTATTTATTTTTGGGCGTTGCATTCTTTCAAAAGTTTGAGTGCTTAAATTGCGATAGGTTAGCTTTTATGTTGGTCTATCACAAGGTTAGAGTACTTAAATTGCATTAGGTTTGCTTTTAGGTTGATTAAATATCTTGTATATGTTGGCTACATCCCGTCATTCCATAGTGTAAACCGCTTGGCGTTTGCTGGCGCATGCGCATGGTGTATGATTGGGAGAAAAAAAAATTCGCTTCACATGTTATAAAATATTTCCGTTTACATTCCATACCTGAATAAACCATGTTAAAATATGAGTTATTTTGGTCAGCCCCAGCATTTGAACTCGGAAATTCGGGCCTCAAACGCTACCATTTGAGATTACTCGTTCTGTGAAATATTCCTCTATGTTCAAAAAGCTCTATAATATGTATTAAGTTTATTTTACTGTGGAGTTGGTATGACTGCTATGGCACGCATGGTCGGAATACATACAGATTACGTATCACGGATAATTTAACAGAAATTTGTTTGCTAGTAGTTCCGCTACTTCATTGTTTTCCGCAAAACTTTTCTCTCTGATTGATACGAACTTTCTGTTTATAAAGTAATAGTGCAACAATGACACATATTCACGTATCTACACATCATTTTTATTCCAACTGCTTAAAAATGGAGCATAAGTCATTGCAAGTTTAATAGCACACTATTTACTTCACTTAAGAGAAAATACATTGCATCTGAACAGGGATTTCAACTTCTTATATCCAGATTTAAGTGCTAAAGCTCTGTTATTGAGCTACCTAACTAACTAACTCACTTTCAGTATCGAACCCGTAGATTCATGGCCACGCGGGCATAAACTCTTCATACATACCTATCCTGAGTTATTTTTTCCAATCATCCCCTGTCTTCTTCTCTTCTCTTCTTCTTCTTCTTCTTCACGGTTTAGGCTTATTTACTAGCCTGTTCCGGCTCCAAATTGCGGCTCTTTCCATCTTTTCTTTGGTCTTCCCAAACTTCTTCTTCCTCGTGGTGAATAGCTGTATGCTGCTTTTGGTATTCTATTCTCAGTCATCCTTGCCAAGTGTTCTTTCCAGTTTGTTCTGCATTTCTCTATTGATGTATCATCCCCTGTATAATCTAAATAACTAACTAACTAACTCACTGGCTCTATCGAACCCGTAGATTCATAGCCGCGCGGACATAAGTTATCCATACACATCCCTATCCTGAGCTAATGTTTTCCAATCATCCCCTGTATAATCTAGTTCCCTCAAATAATGGATAATGTTATTCTACCATCTCGTTCTTGGTCTATCAACTGGGCGTTTTCCCTCTGTTTCCCTACAAGAAGCTTCCATGCACCTCTTTCATTCCCCATTCGTGCCACATGTCCTGCCCATCGCAATCTACGAGACTTAACTGTACTTATTATATCTGGCTTCCTATATATACCATGTAGCCTCACTATTATGTAATATAATCTACTTCACTCAAATAATTATTAATGTTATTCTCCCACCTCATTTTTGGTCTACCAACTGATAATTTTCCCTCTGGTTTTCCTACAAGAAGTTTCCATGTCTCTCTTTCATTCCCCATTCGTGCCACAGGTCCTGCCCATCGCAGTCTACGAGGCTTAACTCTTCTTATTATAGGCCTATCTGGTTTCTTATAAATATCATGTAGTTCACTGTTATGGCTATTGAGCTACCTAAAGATTTTGATAATATTTAAATAACTTATGGATCTTAGAGATTTTTGTGCAATTGAGCTACCTAGGCACACAAATTCCATTCTACTCAATCTCAAAGATCCATAAGTTGTGTAAATATTATCAAAAACTTTAATGCGAGATCTTCACAAATGTCTGTAATAATTCATAATTTACTGATTCTTATTTTAACATTAAGAATTTTCCTCATCATTGAGGGTTTTCTCCAACCAATCTTAGTAATTAACACGAATTAAAAAATACCTAAATGACTACGGACTTATTGACTATCAGTTTGCAACAAACATTCACAAATTTCCCTTAATTAAAGTTCTCCATCGTGTCCACCGCTATGGTCTTGAGGTAGCATACTGCCTTGTCACGCAGCGGGCCCGGGTTCGATCCCCGCTCGGGACAAGTTTTCTGTAAGACAAATGTCAGGATACATTAAGGCCCAAACGGCCCCGAACACCATCTGGCTATCATTATCATCAATATCATATTCCACCTCATTAGATTAAGTTTAGGTTTAAGCCTGTCCTGGCGCATCATTACGTATCCATCGTAATCACCCATCATATCATTGGGACAACATAATCCCGCTTTGCAGGCGCCCCAACCTCAGAAGTGGGTTACAATACGCCAATGCCAGGAGAGAATACCTGAAATTTCGAATGACAAACGGGTGGCATTGAAAAAAAAAATTCTCCATCGTTCTCTGTCCTCTGTGTCTTCATCTGTTACACCAAATTTTCTCAATGAATTTTGAATGTAATTTACTGATGAATCCTCAAAATCCCTCATCATAATAATGATATCCTCGTCTGATTTTAAACTCCATAGCGCGTTAGGCCTGTAAGAACATTGGCTGGCTTCGTGTCCACATGTATCTATAACAGAGATGGACGATAATCCAGCCAACAAAGAGTTGCATGTCTGGACCCCCTCCAGCCGTTATAACTGTTTTTCTCAACCTGTTAGTTACATTCCCAATTTCTTTACGATGCTGACTGGGCACCGGTCCCATACTAGTCAAAATTCAACCAGAAAATGTATTTCCTCATGTACCAGGGCAAGGCCTGTAGCTCTGCGCCAAGACGCAATCCCTTAGACCGCTCGGCTCTAGTGCAGGACCTCCGGTTGATCTTATATCTATGTAATTTTCCAGTACTCAATATACCATCTCCTCGCGTCCTGTTGATTTAATCCTGCTCAAATCAATATTCTTTATGACATATCAACTATTCCCGACCAACCTCCGAAAATGAAGGCCTTCCAGCTCGTAATCATTAATATATGGTCAGTATTTTAAACTTTTTTGTGAAAGGGGAGCAAAATAAAAGTTATAAAGTGAAATGTTAAAGTGACTCACTAACTAACTATCACTATCGAACCCATAGATTCATGGCTGCGCGGACATAATCTGTCCATACATCACTATCCTGAGCTAATGTTTTCCAATCATTCCCTGTATAATCTACTTCCCTCAAATCATAGTTAATGTTATTCTCCCACCCCATTCTTGGTCTTGGGCGTTTTCCCTCTGGCTTTCCTACAAGAAGCTTCCATGCACGTCTCTCATTCTCCATTCGTGCCACATGTCCTGCCAATCGCAGCCTACGAGACCTTACTTACTTACTTACTCACTGGCACTATCGAACCCGTAGGTTCATTGCCGCGCGGACATAAGCTCTCCATACATCCCTATCCTGAGCTAATGCTTTCCAATCATTCCTTGTATAATCTACTTCCCTCAAATCATAGTTAATGTTATTCTCCCACCTCATTCTTGGTTTACCAACCGGGCGTCTTCCCTTTGGCTTTCCTACAAGAAGCTTCCATGCAAGTCTTTCACTCCCCATACGTGCGACATGTCCTGCCCATCGCAGTCTACGAGACTTAACTGTTCTTATTATATCTGCCTTCCTATAAAGACCATGTAGTTCATTGTTATGTAGTCTTCTCCATTCACCTGTCTGTTCATCTCTCTTTGGTCCAAAAAAATTCCTAAGTACTTTATTCTCAAATACTTGTAATCTCCTTTCCTTCCTTAAAGTAAGAGTCCATGTTTCGCAACCATATAGGCCTAATATAACTGGTAGAATAATAGTTTTATATATTTTCAGTTTAACGTTTTTTGAAAGGAGTTGGGACATCAAGAGTCTCTGCAATGCATAATAGCACGCATTTGCAGAATTGAGCCTATATTTAATTTATTTGTGCATCTCATTCCTATTTGTGATTATTGTTCCTAGGTATTTGAATTTAGCCACTTCCTCAAAATTTCCCTCATTTGTCATTAGCTGTCCATTTCCATTATATAATGCATTTCTAAGTGTGGTCATCATATATATTTAGTTTTGTTGATATTTACTTCCAGTCCTAATTTCTTAGTGTTACTCAATAGTGTGTGTGTGTGTATGTGTGTGTGTGTGTGTGTGTGTGTGTGTGTGTGTGTGTGTTGGCCTTTACTATCTCCTCGCTATCGGCCAGTAGTACTCCATCATCAGCATAAACTAACAGCTTATTAATACCATTTAGTTGTAAGCCTTCTTCATCCTCTGAAGATTTAATGGCATGCTCTAGTACGAAATTAAATAGTAGCGGAGATAGTGCATCTCCTTGCTTCAACCCGTTCTGGATTTCATAAGTATCCGAAAACTGTTTGCCTACACGCACCCTACTCTTTGTGCCATTTAGACACAGTCGTATTCTACGAGACCTAACTGTTCTTATTATATCTGGCTTCCTATAAAGACCATGTAGTTCACTGTTTAGGTAGTCTTCTCCATTCACCCACTATAACACAGATTAATAAAATTAAGCTAATAATAAATTTTATAAATAGTTCCAATACTACCTGAAAATAATATAGCCTATATGACCAGATTCTAACTCTGGGGCACTTGTCTGCCAAAATAGTTAATAATATAGGCCTACAATAATTAAAAATTATTTTTTGTTCATCTCTTTTTGGTCCAAAAATTTTCCCAAGAACTTTATTCTCAAATACTTGTAATCTCCTTTCCTCCATTAAAGTAAGAGTCCATGTTTTGCATCCATTTATTATAATTACCCTTCAACCGATGGAAAGATCAGTTTTTGCAGTCGCAGAACGGGAATCATCTCCCAATACTGCATACGGAAGAAGAAGAAGAGGAAGATATTATAACTGGTAGAATAATAGTTCTATATATTTTCAGTTTAACGTTTTTTGAAAGGAGTTGGAACGTCAAGAGTCTGTAATGCATAATAGCACGCCTTTTTTAGAATTGAGCCTATGTTTAATTTCTTTGTGCATCTCATTTCTATTTGTGATTATTGTTCCTAGGTATTTGAATTCAGCCACTTCCTCAAAATTTCCCTCATTTCTCATTAGCTGTCCATTTCCATTATATAATAACCATATAATAAAAAAAAATTCGTATTATATTATAGATGAAAATCAGTTTGCATTTCCGTCCTATGTCAGAGACTGTCAAACTATAACATCCTTCAAAAACAAAGATTTATTTAATAATAAACTAACTTATACACCTCACTGATAGTATTCTTTTAACAATTAATAAATTATATTATTTATGAAAATAATATTAGAATTAACAAATAGTTTAATTTGTTTAAATATTGTATAACCGTAAAATTAATTTTCTATATCTCATTATTTTTCTTTCATTCTCTATATACATTAGACAGGGGCAGTCTACCAACAATTTAATTTATCTTGCTTGAATACATTTTATTATTAGTTTTAGTCTTAATCTTAACTAACATTAACTGGTTGTATTATATATCGTAATATAATAGACAGACCTATTATCTTATTGATCAAATCTTCATTTAGTATTTAGTATATAGAGTTAATTGTGATTGTTATATTCTGATGTAATATATGTTTGTCCTGGTGAGTGGAAGAGAAGGCCACATGGCCTTAACTCTACCAGGCTAAATACATAAAAATATCTCGTACATTTAACCTATGGGGCACGCCGTAGCATAGTGGTTAAAATAATAATAATAATAATAATAATAATAATAATAATAATAATAATAATAATAATAATAATAATAATAATAATAATAATAATAGCTTTATTTTACCTGGCAGAGTTAAGGCCTTAAGGCCTTGTCTACCACTCAACCAGCTGCGCTACAAACCGCAAGGTCGAGGGTTCGAGTCCCGATGGGGTCAGAAGAGAAGGCCACATGGCCTTAACTCCACCAGGCTAAATACATAAAAATATCTCGTACATTTAACCTATGGGGCACGCCGTAGCATAGTGGTTAAAATACTGCGCTACAAGCCGCAAGGTCGAAGGTTCGAGTCCCGGTGGGGTCACGATTTTTAAACTGACCCAAACCCTCTGGCGGCACCATGGCCCTGAGGTCGACTCAGCCTCCAACGGAAATGAATACCCGACGCTTGTTCTGGGGGTAAAGGCGGCCGTCACGCAGGGCTAACAACCCGGCTGACATCAAGTGCCGATTGTTCAGAAAAAAGTGGGAGCCTTAACCTCCCACTACCCCAAGGGCCTCTCGAGGCCTGTCGTGGGATCACTTTACTTTACATTTTACATTTAGCCTATAATTTGTTCATAAAATGGGAGTATTTTTAAATGTAATACTTACTTACTTACTTACTCACTGGCACTATCGAACCCGTAGGTTCATGGCCGCGCGGACATAAGCTCTCCATACATCCCTATCCTGAGCTAATGCTTTCCAATCATTCCCTGTATAATCTACTTCCCTCAAATCATCCCTGTGTTTGAGCCTTTGGCATGGGTTCCCTGAAGTAGTCCCCGCCCGGAGAACCGAATGGGGGACTATTTGACCTCCGGAAAATTTTACCCCAGTATAACCCATGTCCGCATTTCTTGACGGTTGTATTTTTACGGTGAAAGATCGTCACTCTTTCGACCAAGGTACTTGTTTCGTCTGGCTTATCACCTTCGACCAGTCCGGCATGGGTAACCCTATCGGCAGCAATGCTACCGACGGCATAGCTCTCAGGATCATTTAAGCACGCAAGCCACTCCACCACGACAAGGTAAAGATACCATGGAGGGTTTTAAATGTAATAGCGACTTTAAATTGTTACATTAAAATACTAGTAGACATTGAGGGCGCTGCATTATCAGCAATGCACATCTCTCGTGCTGTCCTTGATTGTCACTTGTTTCTCTCTCTCGTGAAAACAAAATGGAGGTCGCTCATTATGTAATTACTCCATCAAGATGACTCACTTAAATATAATTAATACGCTGTATTTACCAAGCTATTTTTATTTAACTTTGAATAAAGCAATTATAAAGATGTGATTCAGCTAATGAGCAATTAGCCTCTTCATATATCTCAGATTTTAGAGTTTACGACTACTGTACATCTTCCTGAAGTAATAACTACTGTACATCTTCCTGAAGGAATAAACAAAAACCAGTAATGCATCTACAAGTTTAATGAGAGATTAAGCCATCTGAAAGAGTTTTAAGAGTGATCAAAATGCCTGCTTTACAAATTGGTACATCAATACTTTTAAAATTCCTTATGAAACACCGATATAAAAATTAAACAATGTAGCGTGTATTTGGTATCTGAGATCTCAGTCGTTCTCAACTTTATCTTCTTCTTATTCTTCGGCTTACCACCACTTATAGGTTTACCGTCTTCAGTTTCCATTTATTTCTATCATTCCAATCTCCCTCTTCCAAATTTCTATCCTCCATTATTTTTCTGACGTAGGTTTTCAATTTCCATCTTGGTTTGTCACGTTTATTTCTTCCAGGGGGTGACCATTGGTATATATTTTTGGCCATCTTTCATTTTCCATTCTTTGTACATGGCCATACCATTTAAGCGTTTGATTTTCAATCCTCTTAACAACCGATGTGGTGACATTCATTTCTCTCCAAAGGAATTCATTTCTTATTTTATCCTGTCTTGTTTTTTGAAGGCTTCTTCTAAAATAATCGAATTCAACTGTTCTAATTTTATTCTTTTGTAATTCCGTCAAATACAAGTTTCGCTTCCATATGACAAAATATTCTGTATTATGCTTTTATAAATTTTCATTTTAGTTTCCTTTGTAATATTTTTGTTCCAAATTACTCCATGTAATGTCTTAAAAAATAAAATACTCTATATAACTATAGGGGACAAGAGAAGTGTGGGATG
This sequence comes from Diploptera punctata, assembly GCA_030220185.1. Lineage (NCBI taxonomy): Eukaryota > Metazoa > Arthropoda > Insecta > Blattodea > Blaberidae > Diploptera > Diploptera punctata. The sequence continues at coordinate 2,124,328 of JASPKZ010009795.1, forward strand.
GCCGAAGAACAGATGGAAGATGATGCAAAGAAGATTCTAGGAGTGGGGTTTAAGAAACCTCAACTTTATAATTCTGTAAAAAAAAAGGCAAGAAGGCCTTTCGGAACATATGTTTCATCTTCTGTTTACATATTGGTAATAACTTTTGTGTTTTGAGTTTATAATGTATGTCTATAGTTCTTTTTAGCGAATTTCGAAAAAAAATGAAGCTATTGATGTTGTTGTCATGAAAATGCTTTTTAATAATGTTTACAGATCTTCAACCATCCTTTATAGTAGACATCGAAAATTATATATAAATATATAAAGTTTTCGTAGGTTTTCCGCGTCTTGGATTCAAGTTCGGCCTCTGGCTACTGATTCCGACGTTTCGGCATGATCCCACATGCCATTATCAAGGAATGATAAGTTCGAGTCACAGGTGGTCGGATGGGTGTACGTCTTCGGAAACGGACCACAGCGAAAACTCTATGTATTTTATTATATAAGACCTAAACCTGTGACTCGAACTTATCATTCCTTGATAATGGCATGTGGGATCATGCCGAAACGTCGGAATCAGTGGCCAGATGCCGAACTTGAATCCAAGACGCGGAAAACACAAGAAAACTTTCATATTCATACTTATATCCGCGAAAATCTGCAATATAACATATATATATTCGTTAACACTCTAGCAGCTGCAATTTTTGTTTCATCGCTGACGGTTTCACATCTTGTCTTCTCTCTTCAGGTCGATTTACCGGTTCACAACCCAGACATAACTACAACTGACCCTCGCATCTTCTTATATGCGCGAGGGTTGGAAAAATCTGGATTTCCAGTCGAAACACTTCTCGGATTGAAGATTCTACAACCGACTTCTCCAGAATCGTGCTAAACACGCATATGGAAATTTCTCCGCGGATATGTTTTGCATAGAATATTTTTTTTTGACATTATGACAAGTGGGCTTACTGAAGATATAGCAAGAAAACATTTAAGATATTTGTCTAGTGTTTATAAATGTATACGAGTAGATGGCAGTTATCCTGCTACGATCAACAACAAATTTTCCAATCATCTATTCCTATGCAGTCCCAACGATGTTTTATCATTTGATTGGTGCATTAAAATTGCCTTATTCTTCTTATTTTTTCATCTCCTGGCGCTATAGCCCGATTTCGGGTCTTGGCCTCCTGTATTAAGCCCCCCCCCCAAATCTACCTATCCAGTGTATTCCTTTTCCAATAATTCCTCACTCCTAGAATCTTCTTTGCATCCTCTTCCATCTGTTCTTCGGCCATCCCACTCTTGTCTTGCCCCCCTATAGTTATATAGAGTATTTTCTTTGGGATTTCCCATGCGATGAACATGCCCTGCCCTCTCAAGTCTTTTGAATTTTACCATCATTGAAATGCGTGGTTCCTTATACAGCTCACTGTTGTATCTACTTCTTCAAATGCCACCATCCTTAATCGGTCAGTAAATTCGCATTAATATTTTTCTTTCGAAGTTTTTTATTACATTTTCTTATGATGTATTAAGAGTTCAGCTCCCACAACCATAATGCAATACTGATGTAATAATAGTTAGTTAAAATTGCCTTAGGAATCCAATTTAATAATTTGAAAGCCGATTTTTTTAAAAACAAACTTACCCAAGTAGGGTCTGCCAAATGTAAACAAAAAAAACTTGACAATACAAAATAAAAATAAAATAAAAGTAATATAAAACATCATTCCAGGTGGATGGGTAAATCTGAATTAAGGGGGAAAAAAACAACGACCAGAATACGCAGACATGCAATATAAAATTTTCTTACGATGTAGATATAGAAAATCTGTTCTAGGCTTATATATAACAGATTGTTTGGGTGAGTATAAACGTTTGTTTTAAGGAATAGAATATATATATATATATATATATATATATATATATATATATCCATCCATAGTAATTCTGCTCGAAGGCAGGTCCTTCACTGCAATTCCCTAGTAAAGCTGCAAGCATTTTCATGCTATGCTTGCAGCTTTACTAGGGAATTGTAGGTGTGGTAGCTTCCCGTTGCTTTCCACACCGGTGAATGATGATGATGATGATGATAATGACCATATGATTTCGGGGATCGTTTGGGCCTTAAAGTTTTCCTGACATTTGTCTTATAAGTGAGGAAAAACTCCGATAAAAACCTCACCCAGAAAAACTGCCCCGACCGGGGATCGAACCCAGGCCCGCTGCGTGACAAGGCAGCACGCTACCTCGAGACCACAGCGGTGGACATATATATATATATATATATATATATTAAAAGCTTAATTTGTTTCATGTTGGTCCCATTGAACACCTTTCGAACTTGAATAAAACAATAAATTATTTTTATATTAGTTTCAAATGCTAATATTTGAGCCAACACATTCAGTTATAAAATAAAATATCCTGATACCTGTTCAAGTCAGGATCGGGTCGAGGGATGAGATGAGCTGAACCGCTATATACGTATAGAGGTCTGTGAATGACAAGGGTGCAGGCCGACCACGTCTGACGCACCATCTCAGGGGCAGATGATTGAAATGAAACGAGATTAAAGAGAAGAGTATGGATATATGAAATTGTGGCAGGGGAAAACGGGAGGAACCCCGAGAAAAAAACCTACCCTGGCTCAGTTTCGTCCACCACGAAATCCACATGGAGTGACCGAGACTCGATCTCGGGACCCCAGCGGCGAGAGGCGAATGTCTAACCGCTTGCGCCATGGAGTCGCCCTCATTATATAAAGTATTGTTTTGAACTATTTTAAAATCAAACATTCGTGCATTTAAATGTATGCTTGAGGAAGCCTGCGGATTGAAATGCTCAACAGATGAGGGTACTGTACCTTGTATTATTGGAAACCAAGGTGTACTGTAGTCATGCACTGGTCGGAATCGGGAGCAAGTAGACTAGGTACAGTGGGCCCACATGTTCCACAAGTTTTGGGGACGGCAGGTGACTATACGTCGCACCACCTGGTTCCACTAGCACCACCTGGCCAGTCCAGGTTTCGACTCCGTTCCACTGATTTTTACTGATTTTCAACCTACTTTCTCTAAAATTTCAACAAAATTAAATTAAATATGTTGTAAATTTTGTAGGTTAGAAATATTTGAGAATCAGGTGTGATTCAAGAGATTGTTTCAAGTAATGCTTAAAACACGCATTGAAAAATCCGGAGTTCAAATCACGAGGCCGACCGAACATTAATAGATATATAGTCCACCGCTGTGGTCTCGAGGTAGCGTGCTGCTGTGTCACGCAGCGGGCTCGCGTTCGATCCCCGGTTGGGGCAGTTTTTCTGGGTGAGGATTTTATCGGGTTTTCCCTCGCCTATAAAACAAATGTCAGGAAAACTTTAAGTACCAAACGGTCCCCGAAATCATAAGGCCAACATCATCATCATCATCCTTCACCGGTGTGGAAAGCAACGAGAAGCTACCACACCTATAATTCCCTAGTAAAGCTGCAAGCATAGCATGAAAATGCTAAGATTGCAGTGAAGGACCTGCCTTCGGGCAGAATTACTATGGATGGACGAATATATATATATATATATATATATATATATATATTCCTTTTAAAATATATTCTAAAGTGCATGGCGCGACAGGCATTGAAGATATTTGGCCTATCAACCGGATACTGACCACATATCCACGTATGTTAATCACAGAGAAGGTCGGTCATTTAGCCAGTATAAGGGTGATATGTGGCTTCGATTTATTCAGAACACCTTGTGTTCTTGGGGTATAACTGTTGTCTCAGACGGAGGGCCTGGGTTATATCTCCGGTTGGGACACGTTTCTTGAGTAAGAATTGTTAGATATTTTCCTCAACTGTAAGCTAAGACATTGGGATTGGTAGTAAACATCAATAAAACTAGTAGTAGTATAGGACTTTATTAGACTAAAAGTAAGATATATACAATGTTATTTGCAAATAGGGTCGCACGGACAGTAAGCCGTATGTGCTGTTCATAGTCCGTTACAATAAAGTAATATTTGGTAATAGTATAAAGTAAAACAAAAAGAAACAATAATATTACAATTACGTAATAATACAATAACATTATACATTAATTAAGTTATGTAGAATTATTAAGAATTAATGGTACTGCATTTTGATAACATTTATTTTATTCGTGAATGAGTGTTGTTCTTATTTTCCGCGTTTTGTCCAGAAATTTACCCAAGTTTATCCAATTTTTTGGATTTACCATTAACTTGTAGCATGCCAATCTTTCACGATTTGAATTTAGAAATCTTTCCGGTAATAAATGACGCCTCCAATAATCTAAATCGTTTACATTTTCTTAATATATGTATCTCGTCTTCAAAGATCCCGCATATTGGACATATTCGCCTATTGTGAACTAAATATGTGTTCACATGTAGAAATGCGTTATGTAATGGAAATGGACAACTAATGAAAAATGAAGACAATCTTGAAGAAGTGGCTGATATCAAATATCTAGGAACAATAATTACAAATATGAATGAGATGCATAAAGAAATTAAACATAGGCTCAATTCTGGAAATGCATGCTATTATAGGCCTACATTACAGAGACTCTTGTTGTGCCAACTCCTTTATAAAAACGTTAAACTGAAAATATATAAAACAGTTATTCTCCCAGCTATATTATATGGATGAGAAACATGGACTCTTAGTTTCTTCTTCTTCGGCTCTCCACCACTTATAGGTTTGCCGTCTTCAGTTTCCATTTATTTCTATCATTCCAATCTCCTTCTTCCAAATCCCGATCATCCATTATAGTTCTGACATAAGTTTTCCATTTCCATCTTGATCTGCCACGTTTATTTCTTCCAGGATGTGACCATTGGTAGGCTATATATTTTTTTGGCCATTTTTCATTCTTTGTACATGGCCATACCATTTAAGAGTTTGATTTTCAATTATCCTAACAACAGATGTGGTGATATTCATTTATGATATTCTGAGTTTAGTATGAACGTGTCCACCTCTGTGGTCTCGAGGTAGCGTGCTACCTTGTCATGCAGCGGGCCCGGTTTCGATTCCCGGTCAGGACAGGCTCCTGGGCGAGGTTTTCTTTCCGGGTTTTCCTTCACCTATAAGACAAATGTCAGGAAGCTTAGGGCCCAACGGTCCCCGAAAATCATCCGGCCATCATCATCATCATCATCCTTATTATTATCACCATCACCGGTGTGGAAAGAAACGGGAAGCTACCACACCTATAATTCCCTAGTAAAGCTGAAAAGCATAGCATGAAAATGCAAATAAATGCCCTCGGGCAGAATTAGTATGGATGGAGTATGAACGTATGGATGAATGATGTGTCTTGCCTTAAATGTTAATGTTGTATCGGGGGTGGCCCTGTCGTTGAGCCTCTCCATGTCCTTTTGTGATCTAGAGATTAAAATCTTCTTCATACAGATCGAATCCCTGTAATAGTCGGAAGGCGTGGAACACGTAAAAGTTTGTAGAGAGGGAGACATAAAATTAAGGAAAATAGAGAAATCTGTGTGTTGGGGTGAGAATAACAAGATGTAGAGTAATTTGAACGTCAGAGGGTGGCACAACTGGGAGATGTGCTTCAGTTGTTACCCTTCAGTCTAGTTCTTCAAGTCGCTGAAGCAAGACGTGAGTCATCTAACAAGTGCAATTACACTGCACCTTAGGGTTGTGTAAGTTATTCTCTGGGCTCATATATTCTCCGTCATCTCTTGAGGCCTATTAACACATAGGGCCTTCTTATTGTTTTTATTGATTTTCTTCTTCTCTTGTTAGTGTCTAGCGGGATATACCGGGTGTACATAAAGAATATAGCGATATTATAGGTGTTGAATTATACTTTAACTATGACAAAAACAAATCAACACGCACACACTATTGAGTAACACTAAGAAATTGGGACTGGAAGTAAATATCAATAAAACTAAATATATGATCACACGTATAAATACATTATATAATGGAAATGGACAGCTAATGACAAATGAGGGAAATTCTGAGGAAGTGACTGAATTCAAATACCTAGGAACAATAATCACAAATAGGAATGAGATGCACAAAGAAATTAAACATAGGCTCAATTCTGGAAACGCGTGCTATTATGCATTACAGAGACTATTGATGTCCCAACTCCTTTCAAAAAACGTTAAACTGAAAATATATAAAACTATTATTCTACCATATGGATGCGGAACATGGAGATTACGAGTATTTGAGAATAAAGTTCTTAGGAAAATTTTTGGATCAAAGAGAGATGAACAGACAGATGAAAGGATAAGACTTAATAACAGTGAACTACATGGATTTTATAGGAAGCCAGATATAATGAGAACAGTTAGTCTCGTAGACTGCGATGGGCAGGACATGTGGCACGAATGGGGAATGAAAGACGTGCATGGAAGCTGCTTGTAGGAAAACCAGGCGAAAAACGCCCAGTTAGTAGACCAAGAATGAGGTGGGAGAATAACATAACTATGATTTGAGGGAAGTAGATTATACAGGGGATGATTAGAAAACATTAGCTCAGGATAGGGATGTATGGAGATCTTATGTACGCGCGGCCATGAACCTACGGGTTCGATAATGCCAGTGAGTTAGTTATGACAAAAACAAAACTCATGTTAAGTGAAAGAGTAACATCTTCAGTTTACATTATAAGTTTATGAGCGTTCAATGTGAGCCCCATTTGTTACATGACGCACATCCAACCTATAGGCTAATTCTTCCCATACATTAATAAGCATGTCTGGATTGATGACAGCAACAGCTTCTCAAATCCTGTCTCTCAACTCGGGCAGGTTAGGAGGCAATGGGGGCACGCATACTCTGTCCTTTACAAAATACCAAATGAATAAATCGCATGGAGTGAGATCTGGTGATCTAGGAGGCCACTGGACCATGACATGGTGGAAGGTCTTACGAAAACGTTTACATTTGCGTCCCTACCGTTTACAATTGTTACAGGCTCTAAAGCCTACTGATTACGTTGACTTTGCGCTGGAAATGTTGCAGCAGCGAAGGATTTTTTTAAGAAGAGTATTAAGCAATTAAATTTTCGTGGGATTCCGGTTTATGACAATCAATTAAACTAAAAATAAAAAATAAATAATAGTTTAATAAATTAAAACAACACGCTTTATTAGAAAACCAAACTAAAAAATAAAAAATAAATAATAGTTTAAAAAACTAAAACAACACGCTTTATTAGAAAACCGAACTAAAAAATGAAAAATAATTTTAATTTCCAACACGCTTGGGATAAAATTAAAGTGGTCAACAAAAAATCATCTCCAACACATGTAGATAAAACTAGAGTTATCTACAAAAAATAAAAAATAATTTTACCATCAAAAGCGTGGGGTTCGTTTTATGGTTTTTACGTTTTCTTCTTAGAGACTTTACTTTTTCCAATACCTGTTTATTATCAAATATATTAATTGATGTCCACCGCTGAGGTCTCGAGGTAGCGTGCTGCCTTGTCACGCAGCGGGCCCGGGTTCGATCCCCGGTCGGGGCAGTTTTTCTGGGTGAGGTTTTTATCGGGGGTTTTCCTCACCTGTAAGACAAATGTCAGGGAAACTTTAAGGCCCAAACGGTCCCCGAAATCATATGGCCATCATCTTTATCATCCTTATAATTATCATTATCATCATCATCCTTAACCGGTGTGGAAAGCAACGGGAAGCTACCACACCTACACAATTCCCTAGTAAAGCTGCAAGCATAGCATGAAAATGCTATGATTGCAGTGAAGGATCTGCCTTCGGGCAGAATTACTATGGATGGATATTAATTGATATAGAGCATCCCACGCTTTTGATGGCAATTTTTTTGTAGATAACTGTAGTTTTATTCTAGATTTGTTGGAGATAATTTTTTGTTGACCACATTAATTTTATCCCAAGCGTGTTGGAAATTAAAATTATTTTTCATTTTTTTAGTTCGGTTTTCTAATAAAGCGTGTTGTTTTAGCTTTTTACACTATTGTTTATTTAGTGGATTGTCCAAATATATTTTTACCACGAGGATGATAACGTAGCATTTGGAGTGGTATACTCTAAGAGGACACCCTATTTAATGGGATTTTCATGTTTTTTAATATAATTATTTTATTGTCAGAGAATTATGACCAGATTTGTAGTCGATAACCTGGGTTGAACTTTTGGGTGTAGTGACGTGGTATTCGCGGAAATGTGCGCATTTTACAAAATCACGTGAAGGTGTGGACATGAAGGGGAGATTCTGATCACAACACACTTTATTGTGCTGAATGCAAGCTGCAAAAAAATTATCATTCAATTAGATAAACACGTGGGAGGGTTATGTTGACCTTGCCTGAGCTTGAACTTGCATCACACATCGCATGCGTGTCTTCATTTCCTCTAACATGTTTTATCATTAACTGAAATAAACATGTAGAGTGGAAACCTGGGAAGTAAATCAACATTATTAGCACTAGAAATTAATTTCTTACTACGTTCAGCCTAAAAAGACCACGTAGTTCATTGTTATGTAGTCTTCTCCATTCACCTGTCTGTTCATCTCTCTTTGGTCCAAACATTTTCCTAAGTACTTTATTCTCAAATATTTGTAATCTCTTTTTCTCCCTTAAAGTAAGAGTCCATGTTTCGCACCCATATAATATAACTGGTAGAATAATAGTTTTATATAGCCTATCTTCAGTTTAACGTTTTTTGAAAGGAGTTGGGACATCAAGAGTTTCTGCAATGCATAATAGCACGCATTTCCAGAATTGAGCCTATGTTTAATTTCTTTGAGCATCTCATTCCTATTTGTGATTATTGTTCCTAGGTATTTGAATTCAGCAACTTCCTCAAAATTTCCCTCATTTGTCATTAGCTGTCCATTTCCATTATATAATGCATTTCTACGTGTGACCATATATTTAGTTTTATTGATATTTACATCCAATCCTAATTCCTTAGTGTTACTCAATAGTGTGTGCGTGTTGTCCTTTAGTATCTTCTCGCTATCGGCCAATAGTACTACATCATCAGCATAAACTAACAGCTTATTAATACCATTGAGTTGTAAGCCTTCTTCATCCCCTAAAGATTTAATGGCATGCTCTAGTACAAAATTAAATAGTAGAGGAGATAGTGCATCTCCTTGCTTCAACGCATTCTGGATTTCAAAAGTGTCCGAAAACTGTTTGCCTACACGCACCCTTCTCTTTGTGCCACTCCACATGTTTATTTCTGTTAATGATAAAACATGTTAAAGGAAATGAAGACACGCATGCGATGTGTGATGCAAGTTCAAGCTCTGAGATGTAACCCACAAAAATTCGGAAGTTGAGTAGTCAGTGGATTATCATAAGTAATGCCACGAGTGATTTCCAAATTATCGATAAATTCACGACTCACGAAGTGAGGAGTGAATTTATCTAGAGAATTTGGAAATCAAGAGTGGCATTTGTTAGGACTATTTAACGAATAAAATAAAGCTGTTTACTCACAAATCATTATTTAACTACAGTTATTTAAAAATATTTTATATTTAAAGTAAACGGTGATGTTTGAAAACTAATGAGAACGATAGGTAGCCTACGCTTCTACTGCTTCTTTTGTTTATCACTGCAACCAGATCATACTATTATTGCCAAAGGAACGCAATATTGTAAGAATGCTCTCTAGTGGAGAAAAAATGAAACACATCAATCTGTATATTAATTCATTTTGATGTCGTATACATTTAAGAAAGTGCAAACAGTGGTTTCTTTTTTTGGTGGTATAATCAATTGCTACAAATGTTGACATGTAAGCACTATTATATACAATCTGGTAGCCGTATTTGTTATAGGCTCAGTCACTGCAAAATAACGGTCAGACCTGTTCAGAATATTAAAAAGGAGGAGCTTTGCTTAATATATGATAATCCTAACGTTGATAATTATTTCGTGAAACACGTCTCTGATTGGTTGTAATACAGAAATCATTGAAACGTGATTGGTCATTGACTCCCATTTGGGGCATGAGTTAAATAGTCTGGGGAATATCATGGCATGACGCATGCAAAACTATCCCTGCTCTCTTCCAGACTTGTTTTATTTATTTTTAAAAGTTGGCATTCAAGCGAATAGTGATATACAGTGAAACCTCTCTTAGCCGGAACCTTTATAAGAAGGAAAACTGTAGAGACGGAAAAAATCTCCAGAACGGTATGATTTTATATGTAAAATCGTCCTGTATAAGCCGGAAACCTTCAACATGAGGAAACGGAACAGTTTTTAAATTACCAATAGTTAATTTGTACCTCAGTAAGACGGAAAATTATTCTTAAGCATGTTCTAATTACAGTATTAATGACCACACGTGAAAATTCTGCATATGATGCTACTGCATTATATCGTTTAATTTTTTTTGTGTTGTTATTGTATTGCAGGGATACCCTTGCTTATGTGTGACAGCGGGGAATCCCTCGCTTTTCCTTGCCTCCTTACGTAACCTGCGAGGGAGTTGGGAAACTCTTGAGTCCTCCTGTAGTTTTAGTTCCTTCTCATTTTTGTGTAATAAAGTTGTTTTGTATTGCCGTGCAAACTGCGCTGTGTTACGTACACTATTTTATCTGTATTTTCAGTTCAATATAATATGTCTTTAACGTGCATGTAATACCCTTACACTGCGTGAGAAAATTCAAGCTTGTAATTTGGGAACCCTTTATAAGAAGGAAAACTGCCAAGACGGAAATATATTTAAGGAACCGTCATGTTCCTTCATAGACAGGTTTTACTGTATATGTACTAAATTGGAGGAAGAAGATAGTCAAGTTAAGTCATGAGTAACAGTTAGTCAAGTCATGGGTTGGATCTGTTTTCTGGGCAACTATTCAATTATCTTCTTCTTCTTCTTCTTCTTCACTTCACGGGCTAGGCAAATTGCCTATTCCGCCTCACAGTTGTTCTGTCCATCTTTTCACTGGCCTTCCTACATTTGTAAAATGCAGACAGTTGCAATGATATGGACTTGTAAAACGAATGGAAGGTGAGGGATGACAAAAGAATACCAAGAAGAGTTGAATTGGATTCCAGTGGGAAGTAGAGGTAAACCAAAAAAAAAAAAAAAAAAAAAAAAATCTGGCTACAGGACATAAAGAAAACGATGAATGAAAAAAGTATTGCAAGACCCGGACTGGGAAGATGAGAGTTTTGTGGAGAAGGTGAAGATTAGAACATTGGTCATAGTAAGATGTGGTAATAAATAGCCAACCTGTTCATGTTGATAACTAACTCTAGCTCACTGGCACTTTCGAACCCGTAGGTTCATGGCCGCGCAGACATAAGCTCCCCATACGTCCCTATCCTGAGCCAATCTTTTACAATCATCCCCTGTATAATCTACTTCCCTCAAATCATAGCTAATGTTATTCTCCCACCTCATTCTTGGTCTACCAACTGGGCGTTTTCCCTCTGGTTTTCCTACAAGAAGCTTCCATGCACGTCTTTCATTCCCCATTCGTGCCACTTGTCCTGTCCATTGCAGTCTACTAGACTTAACTGTTCTCATTATATCTGGCTTCCTATAAAGACCATGTAGTTCACAGTAATTAGTCTTCTCCATTCACCTGTCTGTTCATCTCTCTTTGGTCCAAAAATTTTCCTAAGAACTTTATCTCAAATACTCGTTATCTCCTTTCCTCAGTAAGAGTCCATGTTTCGCATCCATATAATATCCATCCATAGTAATTCTGCCCGAAGGCAGGTCCTTCACTGCAATCATAGCATTTTCATTCTATGCTTGCAGCTTAACTAGGCAATTGTGTAGGTGTGGTAGCTTCCCGTTGTTTTCCACACCGGTGAAGGATGATGGTGATGATGATAATGATAAGGATGATGATGATGGCCATATGATTTCGGGGACCGTTTGGGCCTTAACGTTTTCCTGACATTTGTCTTACAGGTAAGGAAAAAACACGATAAAAACCTTACCCAGAAAAACTGCCCCGACCGGGTATCGAACCCGGGCCCACTGCGTGACAAGGCAGCACGCTACCTCGAGACCACAGCGGTGGACCCATATAATATAACTGGTAGAATAGTAATTTTATATAATTTCAGTTTAACGTTTTTTTGAAAGGAATGATGATGATGATGATGATTATTATTATTATTATTATTATTATTATTATTATTATTATTATTATTATTATTATTATTATTATTATTATTATTATTATTATTATTATTATTATTATTAAAGTTCTTATTATATAGAAAGATACAGACAAGAATGGAATTATCATCTGAGAAGAACGGAAAGAAATAGAGTTCCAAAATTGGCATTCCACTATACTCCAACTGGACATAGGGACCAAGGAAGATCAAAACATCGGTGGAAAGAGCACGACCATCTTCGTTAGGTTTTCCGTCACCGGCCACGTGGTCTAAAACAGATTTGTTTATGATGTTGATTACAATAAAGTTGTTATAGTAGTTATTAATAATTTCATTGATGTTCTTGTTTACTATTGTTCATCATCATCATCCGGTATCATGGCAACTGCCGCCGTCTTCCGGAAACCAAACGCCATTTCTCTCTGTCCATCCACTGATCTTCCTCCATTCCTCTGATGTTCATAGCTGCTTGTACCCCTTCTATCCAAGTTTTCTTCGGTCTTCCTCTCTTCCTCCTTTCCATTGGGATCCATTCCATAACAATTTTTGGCAATCTTTGCTCTGGCATTCGTTTGACATGACCATACCACTGCAATCTTTTCTTTTCTATGATGTGTTTTTCCGAGGCATGTTGTTTGGTTTTTTAGCATTTTTTTTTCTTTTTATGATGAACGAGGAGCTGGCACGATGCATCAACCCCCAACCTGGAGGACGGGTAATTTTTGTTTGAAGCTTTTCTTCCTCTAGCCTTTGATAGTCCAGTATCTTACTGCAAGGCAGCAGCGCTAGTTTTGGTCCGCCCTAGGTATTTTATTTCCCCAATACCCGCCATATCTGGTGAGCATTCCCCTATCCGCCACCTGGGGAGGCGTCCGATGGGAGACTGGCAACTCCACACGGATACTATTGTTATTATTTATATTATTGTATTTTTACTATGAACAGCCTCATAGGCTAGTGGCAGTACTTCTGATTACAGTTAAAGAGATTCTGGGTTCGATTCCCGGTTAGATCATAAGAATTTTTCCTGAAAGGGAATTATTGCTGTGGTTGCCCAGGGTCTGGAATTTAGGTTAAAGACTTCCCTGGAGGTTCATTATCATTTCACCCATCCTTACATCGGGGAAACGTAACTTCGCCTTCCAGGTGCCCAAACCTAAGAAATTAATTACAATTCCGCCAATGCCAGGGGAGTTAGCCAAAAATGACACGAAATATAATCTGTTGGTATTGGACCAAAAAAAAAACGTTTTTACAATTTTTATAGTTATTATTGTCCTCATAGTTTTATTAAGAGTATTTCGTTATTATTACTGTATTATTAGTACTATTAGTGATCTTATAGTAATCATTTTTATTCTTATTTGTACAATTAACAATAATAATAATAATAATAATAATAATAATAATAATAATAATAATAATAATAATAATAATATAATAATATAATATAATAATAATAATAATACAAATAAACAACAATAATAATAATAATAATAACCATAATAACAATACTAATAATAAAAATAATAATAACAATAATAATTAAATCACAATAATAATAGTAAGCAACAATAATAATAAAATTATAATAATAATAATAATAATAATTAAAATTACATAAATAATAGCAATAATAATATAAATAATAATAATAACAATAATAATAACAATAATAATAACATAATACTAACAATAATTAATAATAACAATAATAATAATAACAATAATAACAACAATAATAATAACAATATATAATAACAATAATAATAGTAATAATAATAACAATAATAATATTATGTTCATTTTGTATTATTGCTATTCCTAAATGTATTATGTAGGCCTATATTACGTATCATTAGTTTTATTGTTTTCTGTTATAATGTTATTAATAATTATTATTCCTTTGATTATTACATTACTATCATTTATTTTTATTGTTCTTGTTTTTTATAGTTTACTTATTGGTAATATTCATGATCATCATCTTAAGGCACGACAACTTCAAAAGTGAAAGTTTTGGCCTTCTCAACAATCCTCCTCCATGCCAATCTGTCTCTTGCCTTATTCAAATTAGTCACTTTCATTTTCTTTCGATCGTTCATTGTGTCATCCTCCCATCTGATCTTCGGTCTTCCTACAGCTCTGCCTCCTATAGGTTTCCATTTGCAGAGTTTTTTGACCAGTCTCTGATCATCCATTCTTATCAAATGTCCAAGCCAACCAATTCTGAGAGATCTTATATAGTTTACTATATTCTGATTTTTTATTAATTTCTTTAGTTCGTTATTTGTTTTGATTCTCCAACAGTTATCAGTTCCTCTATTTGGTCTATATATTCTACTTAAAATTGTTCTTTCAAAAATTAGTAATTTCTGTTTTATTGTTTCTTTTAGGACCCAAGTTTCACAAGCATATGTAACTACTGGTCTAATGAGTGTTTTGTATAACCTTATTTTTACAGTTTTTGATATTAATTTGCTTTTAAATAAGGTTCTATTTGGAAAATAAGCTTTATTCCCATTTACCAAACTTTCCTTAATTTACTCTTCTAAATGCATTATGTCCATTTACTTTGTTTCTAAGTATTTAAATGATTCTACTGTGTTAATTACTGTTTATAATTTTTATTATTACTGTTATTTATATTATATTTATTCTAATGATATTATCATTGTTAATATAATCTCTTTGTACATTGACAAATAAAATACTGTTTTTCTCAAAATGAAGAAAAATGACTTAAACCACTATACGATGTAAGTAAAGTAAAGTAATCCCACTATACGCCTCAGGAGGCCCTTGGAGTAGTGGGAGGTTAAGGCTCCCACTTTTTCTGGACAATCGGCACTTGAAGTCAGCCGGGTTGTCAGCCCTGCGTGACAGCCGCCTTTACCCTAAGAACAAGTGTCTGGTACTCATTTCCGTTAGAGGCTAAGTCGACCCCAGGGCCATAGTGCCGCCAGAGGGTTTGGGTCAGTTTAAAAATCCTGACCCCACCGGGACTTCAACCCTCGACCTTCCGGCTTGTAGCACAGTGCCTTAACCACTACGCTACGGCGTGCCCCCCACTATACGATGTGCCTCTTCATATATACAAACGTAATTGAATATTTCAGTATGTTGTAGATCCATAGGTTTGAATAGTCGTAGAGTAAGGTCAATTTTGCACTTAAACACCGTGTGTTATCTCATAGAACGGGAAATTGACTTTGCATGTTACGGAACTACTGTCACTCATCCAAGGAAATACCCGTTACAAACTCCACCCCCTTTAACTCCTTTGAATCCGTTATCAAAATCTCTGCTGATTTTTTATTGAAATCGCTGTTTCATCTACGTTCTGTAATAGTTTTAATTTTCTCGTTTTCTTCTTCCATTCATTAATTTCCATTCCTCATATACTGAATTATGTTGCCCACACATTACCTAGTGGTGAATTTAAAAGGGGAAATCATTCCTTTCTCGGATTGAGTAAAAGATAAACTGATTTCATTAGTACTTTGGTGGTCTTCGTCGGCCGCTGTGGACTAGTGGTTATGTCCCTTCCCGTGGATCGCGGGTTCAAACCCCACCGGGATCCATTGTTTTTTTTTAGGATGGAAAAATCCAAGGATCTTGTCGGGACTTTAAGTCATGGGTCCCGAGTTTGAAGATTTTCCGGCTCGTAAAAGAACCTTAAGCCTGAATAAAGATACCTATCAGCAAAATTTACCTACCTTTTTCATCCTAGTAATACCTTAGTTGCCTACCAGATGTCTCATTGGGTCGGTATGTTGACCGCATACCATTCATGACATCTTTTGGGAAATAAGCGTAACTAAATTAACTTCGTCTAGTAACTCCTAACAAAAGGAGAGGCTAAGGCCCAATATTGGGCAGTTAGGCCATTGTAGATGTAGGAGGTCCTTAGGGTAGAGGTGACAGGAAGAATATGGAGTTGGGAGCAAACGTTGGATATTGATACCTGAAAGGGTTCCAGTGAGGATTATAACCCTTATAGGATTTTTTTTATTTAGCCTGGTGGAGTTAAGGAGACCTTCTCATCCACTCACCAGGGCCAACATATGTTACATTACAATACAGCAATCACAATTAACTCTAATATTAAATACTAAATGAAGATTTGATCTATAAGGTAACACCTATAACATTAAGACCAAAATACAATAATGTTTTTTTGCGCCATAGTGCGTTTTGTCGTACTTACAGCAATGGCGACCATGATTGAAAGTTCAACTTCCTACATTTCGGGGTTGCCAACCTAAATAACTATACTGTAATATTTCCGAACACTTTAATAACCTCTCTTGGCTCCGTCTTATGACAGACGTAAATTGCACTCTCTTTCACTAATTTTCAAGCTTCTGAATTCCTACATCCCTACTTACCTGGCGTCCAGATTTGAGAAGTTATCCTCTTACCACAATATTGACACTAGATCACAAGATAGCAGTCTGCTAACAATTCCTCTTCATAGCACTTCCTCCTATTCTACTTCCTTCACAGTAGCCTCTGCCCGCTCCTGGAATCTCCTTCCTCAAGATATCAGGGGTTGCCGAATACTTGGTACCTTTAAGTCACGCTTATACAGTTAGGCCCCTACCTGTTGTCTAATAATTAATTTTTCTCTATATATTTAATTTTATACTATGTCATTAATCTTTTCCTCGTTTTTTATATATATTGTACATATTATATATTTAATTCGTTAAATTTAGAGTAAATCAAAATACATTATACATATTAATTGTATTGTATTCATAACTTGTAATCGTTTATATATATATATATATATATATTGTAATTTAGATTTAAGACTATTTTTTTGTTTGTATTTTTTCAAACCTGGTTGAATGGTAGACAAGGCCTTAAGGCCTTAACTCTGCTAGGTAAAATAAAACTATTATTATTATTATTATTATTATTATTATTATTATTATTATTATTATTATTATTATTATTATTATTATTATTATTATTATTATTATTTATTACATTTACACCCACGTGCAGGATGTAAAACCACTGCCCTCTATATATACTACGTACAATGTATGTACAGATAATACCCAAAATGTAGTGCTAATATACCTTATATGAAACAAATCACTGCATTTTAAATGAACTGAACTTTATTTGAAACAATATAAAACAATAAATACGTACATGCGGCTATGTTATCAATAATTGTTCTCAAGGCCTCCTGTTGGTTCAACTAATAAACATTGCCCACACTATTAACTTTAGTCAATTGTTTATACTGAACGCAAATATTTCCAACAAAGATATTATTTTACTATTATTTATTATTTTGAAAACACCATCGCGCAAAAAAATAATGTACAACGCACTTTGTGAAATTAAAAACCTCGCTATCGCTCGATTTTTAAACATTTTCCCTCGATTCTGTAAAAACCACTTCCCAACCTCGCATCGTAATATATTAACTAACTAACTAACTCACTGGCACTATCGAACCCGTAAGTTCATGGCCGCGCGGTCATAAGCCCTCCATATATCCCTATCCTGAGCTAATGTTTTCCAATCATCCCCTGTATAATCTACTTCCCTCAAATCATAGTTAATGTTATTCTCCCACCTCATTCTTGGTCTGCCAACTGGGCGTTTTCCCTCTGGTTTTTATTAATGATAATTAAAATTAAAACTAAAGCTAATAATAAAATGTGCACAAGCAAGATGAATTAAATTATTTAGTAAACTGCCCTATCTAATGCAGGCCTACATAAAAAACAAAGAAAAATAATGAGATGTAGAAAAAACATTGTTGGTTATGCAATGTTTAAAACAAACAAATGGGATTATTTAATATTAATATTATTTCCATGAAATAAATGAAATTATTAATTGTTACAAGAATATTATCATAGAGACGTAGGCCTATAAGTTAGTTATTAAATAATTCTTTAGTTTGTTTTTGAACAATGTTATAGTTTGACAGTCTCTGACATAGGGCGGAAGGAATTCAAAGTTATGACAAGTGAGCCTGTAAAATATAGTGAATAATACACCGTGTGATGAGGAGAGATATAAAGGACATGTAAATTATGTGTGTTGGTGAAACAGCTTGATAATTAAGCGAAGCTGTGTCAAGTATTTTTATAGAGAAGGACAGTCCTACGATCTCGTACACGAAGCCGGGACAAAGAAGAAGAAGAAGAATTTATTCTGCATGGAGACTCGAATCAGCGAGCATCCTATAGTAATATAATGTAGGTTAAAAACTATAATATAGTTACCTTGTAGGTCCGTCTCCTCAACTTAAGTTCTTTTAAAACTCTGTAGGCCTTTCGGGACTAGTCCCATCATCAGCAGAATGCATTAGGTCCGTTCTTGTTGACCCTTGTTGAAGCACTGACTTGGTTGTGAGAATTTTGTACAGAGGATTGTGTGGATTAGGTGTGTAGGTTATTCATTGAGAATCAGGTTGTTGTTGATTTCTCTTAGGATTGCGATTTCCTCCAGTATATTTGTTCTCGTTGGAATGTTTTCTCTATGTACTATTGTGAGGGTGTTATCGATGGTGTGATTCTAAATGAATACTCACCTAATTCACACATCCTCTGTACAAAATTCTCACAACCAAGTCAGTGCTTCAACAAGGGTCAACAAGAACGGACCTAATGCATTCTGCTGATGATGGAACTAGTCCCGAAAAGGCCTACAGAGTTTTAAAAGAACTTAAGTTGAGGAGACGGACCTACAAGGTAACTATATTATAGTTTTTAACCGTACATTATATTACTGTGAACTAATACCTCAACGGAAAATCACCATGAATTTTACTAGTATCGAGCATCCTATAACTTCACACCAAGACACGAAATTTGGGTTTTTGGGCTGCGGCGTAGACAGTTTGTATATAACTTCTCTTAAATATATGATCATTCTTACATTATTGATTTATTAATGTTTTTATTGGTAGTATTTGTCCCGAACACCTGGTACTTTTACTGCGGTTTCGATCTTAATGAAACCATAGTCACAGCTCAGAATTGAATCCGCTATTAGAGCATTCAAGAGATAAGAAGGTATGTTGGTATGGTAATTTCTCTTTTACTTAATGTAGGTTTTTGATAATGTCACTTCCTGGAATTGAATGGAGACTTCAAACTTGTTTCTAATTCACAAGTGTGACGTGTGCCCTATTAGCGCGCAGGTAACTCATGAATAATTAATTTTCTTGTAATTGATAAAACAATTGTAACGCTCTTGCTTTAATTATAAAACGAGTTAACTCACTATCGACCTACTAAACGGAATAATATTCGTTTAAACACTTCATTATAAGAGTGTTACATGATTGCACTGATACACGTTTAGGAACTATAGAGGTATTAATAAGCTGATAGTTCATGCTGATAATGTAGTACTATTGGGATATAGTGAGGAGATGCTAATGGCCAACACGCACACACCACTGAGTAACACTAAGAAATTGGGACTGCAAGTAAATATCAGTAAAACTAAATATATGGTCACACATAGAAATACATTATAGAATGGAAATGGACAGATAATGACAAATGAGAGAAATATTGACGAAGTGGCTGAATTCAAATATCTAGGAACAATAATCACAAACAAGAATGAGATGCACAAGGAAATTAAACATAGCCTCTGGAAATGCGTGCTATTATGCATTACAGAGACTCTTGACTCCTTTCAAAAAACGTGAAACTGAAAATACATAAAACTATTATTCTACCAGTTATATTATATGGATGCGAAACATGGACTCTTACTTTAAGGGAGGAAAGGAGATTACGAGTATTTGAGAATAAACTTCTTAGGAAAATTTTTGGACCAAACAGAGATGAACAGACAGGTGAATGGAGAATACTGCATAACAGTGAATTACATGGTCTTATAGGAAGCCAGATATAATGAGAACAGGTAAGTATCGTAGACTGCGATGGGCAGGACATGTGGCACGAATGGGAATGAAAGAGGTGCCTGGAAGCTTCTTGTAGGAAAACCAAAGGGAAAACGCCCAGTTGGTAGACCAAGAATGAGGTGGGAGGATAACATTAACTATAATTTGAGGGAAGTAGATTATATAGGGGATGATTGGAAAACATTGGTTCAGGATAGGGATGTATGGAGATCTTATGTCCGCGCGGCCATGAACCTACGGGTTCGATAGTGCCAGTGAGTTAGTGAGTTAGTTAGATGTTAATCTCTTTAGCACTATTTGTATCTTTTATTACGCATAAGAGGTTGGATTCTTTTTCCTATGAACAACTTACGATAGCTGAGATTGGTTTTATAATGATATCACATAACTGAGTTTGATGCTCATGTTCCTTTATTTTATTTGCTGGATGGCAGAACTGTACAAATCGTAAAAAATCTTAATACGTGTATCATAAATTATACCATCTAATTTACCCTTCATTTCTTTAAAAAACATTGTAACTAATTTTGTTACTTGATAACTCGTGTAAAAAATTATAACTCCCCAAATCAGTTTGGGCTCGCAAAAATTTTTATTTGTTCCAAAAATATTTTTCCTTTTCAAAATTAATATTACTTTGTGCTAAAACTACATTAAATATAAAACTTATAATGTATTTGTCATAATTCCACTTCACAACTGAGAGGAGAAAGAAGCTATTCAAAACGAACACGTTGTTTATGAGTTTTGTGCATTGGTGAAGGTGCGAGATACCAAACGAAATCAAGACATGGTTTTTTTTACACATAAAGTGATCCCACAACAGGCCCGGAGGCCCTTGGGGTAGTAGCAGGTTAAGGCTCCCACTTTTTCTAGACAATCGGCACTTTATGTCAGCCGGGTTGTCAGCCCTGCGTGACGGCCGCCTTTACCCCCAAAACAAGCGTCTGGTACTCATTTCCGTTAGAGGCTGAGTCGACTCCAGGGCCATAGTGCCGCAGAGGGTTTGGGTCAGTTTAAAAATCCTGACCCCAACGGGACTTGAACCCTCGACCCCGCGGCTTGTAGCTCAGTGCCTTAACCACTACGCTACGGCATGCACCCTTTTTTTTTTACACATATCAGAACTAAATCGTAAGAAACTGGAGCTTCCATCCGAGCTCAATTCATGGCTTTAATTTGACCATATCAAACATAAGTCTGCTATGCTACATAAAATTTGACTGTCGTTGCTGCGAAGGTATTAATCATGCAATTAGGCACAAATCCAGACTTTTATAATAAACATTGTAAACATGCCTTTCAGATGGCAAAGTTAAACAATGTAAAAACACGAAAATGGATAGGTAGCAAAATAAAGAATGATTTTTTTGGAACGTTGGCTATTGGTACAAATGTATTTGCGAATAACACTGAGCAACACAAAAAAGAAACTTTTTTTGTCTCGGAAAAAAAGTGTGTTTTCTGATAGTATTTTGTCTCCCGAATTCAAATATGATATCGGTTTTTCTCCATCACGCAACGTTTCCGAGAGGTAAGGTATTTATAATTCCAAACACTTTACTATTTTCTACATTCGTAACTACACAATATTCGAACATTCGGACTCACCTACAAAGTAAGAAATGACGATTTTCTGCTATATTTCGCCTGTGGAGCATCCCTCCTGATGGTCCAACAATAATCGGCCAGCATATTAGGATTCCATTTGCCTTCATATCTCTTTTCCATAGCTGAAATCTCTTGATGAAAGTGTTCCCCGTGCTTATCGCTCACTGCGCCAATGGACGAAAAAACGTTTATTAAAAAAATAATTATTTAAATCCAATAATTGAAATTTAAATAAAAAATGTGGGTGATGGAGAAATTGCGAATACATATTTGAAAACACGACAAAAACTGCATTAAGTGCAACTATTGGTACTCATGAGACAAAAATCATGTTGACCAGTGTAATGCCAATAGAGACTAATGGATTGGGAAAAATCTCCCAACGTAATTATCAATACTTTTAAAATTTGAGATTATTAATTAAAATATTTAAATTATAAAATTCTTACAGTCTGTCCTGTCAGTCGTCCTTAACTAAAACAAACTTCTGTTTGTAAAACATCGTCAAACATTAACAACATTTTTTTAAATGTTTAATGTTACGAGTTTTTGAGAATAAAGTTCTTAGGAAAATTTTTGGACCAAAGAGAGATGAACAGACAGGTTAATGGAGAAGACTTCATAACACTGAACTACATGGTCTTTATAGGAAGCCAGATTTAAGTCTCGTAGACTGCGATGGGCAGGACATATAGGACGAATGGGGAATGAAAGACGTACATTGAAGCTTCTTTTAGGAAAACCAGAGGGAAAACGCTCAGTTGGTAGACCAAGAATAAGGTGGAGAATAACATTAACTATGATTTGAGGGAAGTAGATTATACAGGGGGTGATTGGAAAGCATTAGCTCAGGATACGGATGTATGGAGAGCTTATGTCCGCGCGGCCATGAACCTACGGGTTCGATAGTGCCAGTGAGTTAGTTAGTTAATGTTTGACGGTGTTTTATAAATATAATTTGTTTTAGTTGATGATGGCTAGTACAACAGGTACAGATTTCATAATAAATTTTATTATTTCAACGTAGTCCACCGCTGTGGTCTCGAGGTAGCGTGCTGCCTTGTCACGCAGTGGGCCCGGGTTCGATCCCCGCTCGGGACAGTTTTTCTGGGTGAGGTTTTTATCGGGGTTTTTCCTCACCTGTAAGACAAATGTCAGGAAAACTTTAGGGCCCAAACGGTCCCCGAAATCATATGGCCATCGCAATCATCATAATTCATATTCATCTTGTCATAATCATCCTTCACCGGTGTGGAAAGCAACGGGAAGCTACCACACCTATAATTCCCTAGTAAAGCTGCAAAGCATAGCATGGAAATGCTATGATTGCAGTGAAAGACCTGCCTTCGGGCAGAATTACTGTGGATGGATTTCAACGTAACTATGGCAGTAAAAGTATGGCGATGAAATGGTCCATCCAATGAAATTTCAATAACGATTGATTAAAACTAGGGAAAAAAACCTAAGTCAATTTGCTTTACATCAGGGTTTTGAATACCCGGAACCTCCTGACTGCGGATCTGAAATACTGCAGCCTGAGTCGCCTTGTTTGATGGTTTACTTTTAATTCAATTCATTCGTTAATCCTTAGCAATTAGAAAAAAAAAAATACAGCAACTAACAATAGTTTAAAACCGCCAGCATATTTCGTTAAAAGGTTTCTGGTGTTATACTTTTGTTAGGAAACTTATCGTGAATATATTAGACTCTGACACTGTTATCGTTATCGACATACGTTTATTTTATCTTATTATTTTTTTATTTATTTGTAAGCTTATACTGTATTCAACTTTTATAAGATTGAAGAAGTGTTCCGTTGAGGTATTATTCAAAATTAAAATATAAAATTCACGTTTGGGTTATAAAATGGGAAACACTAGATTTCACTTAATATGTTACGCAGATGATGTCGTTCTCCTTTCAGAATCTGAAGATAATTTACAAAGATCTTTACATCAATTTAATATAAATGCCAAAAAATACAATATGGAAATTAACACGAATAAGACAAAATGCTTAACAATATCAAAAGAACCAGTAAGATGCAAATTAGAAGTGGAAAGAAAAATCATAGAACAAGTGTCAGAATTTAATTATTTAGGTGTATTAATAACAAACATTAAAAATTTAATAAAAGAAGTAAAGAAACAAGCTGATAAAGCAGCACAAATATCAGGATCTATGAAAGATTTAATTTGACGCAACAAACATATGTCAATAGAAAAGCAAAACCCGCATATACAAAATGATAGTTCGACCAGTTATCGTATATGGAGCAGAAACTAGAGCTGATACAACAAAAACTAAACAAATAATAAGCACATGCGAAATGAAAATCTTAAGAACTATTCAGGGGAAAACATTATTTGATAAAATACACAACACAGAAATAAGGGACAACTGCCATATTCAAGACATAACCAAATTTATTATAGATAGACGAAAATATTGGAAGGGTCATATAGAAATAATGGAAGAAAACCGGCTTGCAAAAAGAGCTAAAGAAGATAGACCAATGGACGGGAGAAGAACAAGAGGAAGACCTGCCTAGAGATGGATAGACAGTGAATGTACATCCAGTACGTGTTCCTCCGAGGAGTGATTTTGGAAATAAACAGGATGAAAATCCTACAAATTAAGTTTAAGAAGAAGAAGAAAATATAAAATTATGGAATATTCACCTGAAAGGTCCGTCTCCTCAACTTAATTAATTGTTTTAACTGTAGCGCTTTTGGGACTTGTCCCATCATCGGCAGGATTCAAAACTGGTGTTTCACTGAAGATCTGGTAGAGGGGGTTACATGTATTGGGTTACATGTGTTGGTGTTATAGCAGTGCTGCCGTAGTAAAACCACGATTTTTCTAACAAAATATTCTGATTGTATTAAAGATTTTCTCACGAGGGTCAGGAAGTAATTAAAGATAAAAGAAAGACTGTGTAAATGAGGCATAAATCTACGTGTTTCTGACACATACATCTTGTAAGTAATTTGTGACTGACCTTGGTTAAGGTGCTCCAGATGGTCTTTCTACGCATTTTCTGGGTCATCCTTGAGACGAAATACAATTTTTATTTGGGCGTCCTTACGTGTTAACACCAAAATGCACTAATAGAATGTCCGGAACCAGAAATGGATTTAAGTGTTTTTTGGTACTTCAAAAATGTCCTAATTGTTTCCGAAAAACCTGTTTTTGTCACACACCTGTGTGACTTATGAACGCTGAATTGCAATACACGTCTGTTTGCATTTCAACAGTTAGTTTTAAAAATTTCCGGATTTTTTAAATTTGCTCAAATCATACAATTTATAACACACTATCGATAATACACAGAGAATTCAAGATTTTATAAAAATATATATTTTGGAAGTAATAGAACCTCTGATAGAATCCGAAAAAAAAAACATTGAATGGTAACATAATAGACTGCAACCTCCTCTACAGAATAATAGCAAGAAATAATAAACAAGATGGATAAAAATCTGAAATTCCAAAGAAAACATAGTTTTTAAACAGAAAAATGCAAAGTTTATCACTTACATGTTCATAATTTATTAATTGTCTTAAAAATAGGCTCAAATATGAAAATGCATGCTATTATGCATTACAGGGACTCTCGTCCAACTTCTCTCAAAAAAGTAAACTGAAAATATACAAAACTGTTATGCTCCCAGATATATTATATGCATACGAAACATGGACTCTTACTTTAAGGAAGGAGAAAAGACTAAGGTTATTAGAGAATAAAGTTCTTAGGAAAATGTTGGACCAAAGAGAGAAGAACAAACAGGCGAATGGAGAAAACTACACAACAGTGAGCTACATGATCTTTATGGGAAAACCCCTTATACGATATCGTCAAAAACAAGTCAGTTGCTGCTATCCTACAGACACTTGGATTCTACATCGTCATAAACAACAACAACTAGTAGCAGTAGCTCATCCTGCTGATGATGGAAGTTAACTTCCGAAAGGCCTCCAGATAATATTTTAAAACAGATAAGCCTATATTAAGAATAGCTAAGCCTCTTAGGGTCAATTTCACCAACAGAAGTAACTGTATTACGCCAGTTTTCCCCATGTATAACGTATAGCTTAACCTGGCGTAATACAGTTACCTCTGTTGGTGAAACCGACCCTTAGACTGCGATGGGCGAGACAAGTGGCACGAATGGGGAATTAAAGAGGGCATGGAAACTTCTTGTAGGAAAAGCAGAGAGATAACTACCAATTGGTAGCCCAACAATGAGGTGAGCGAATAACATTAACCATGATTTGAGGGGGTGTTTGGAAAACTTAGCTCAGGATATGGATGTATGGAGAGCTTATGTTCGCGCAATCTTGATCCTAGGGGTTCGATAATGCCATTGAGTTAGTTAAATTTAAATCTGAGTCGCACATTTTTACCATTTCACTGTCCGACTTATCTTTCAAGAGTGTACAAAATATTGTAGACATATATTTAGATTTGTGAAAGTTTGCTAATGTTCTGAACAGATTGTCGTAAAACAGACATGGACAGTACACGTCTTCCAAGGTAAATGGGTCTGAATATTTTCGGTCAATTAATAAAAACTGAAGCCTAAATTAGAGGCTCTGCTCAAAATTGAATTGACCTTTCCCATTCAATTAATACCTTAGTGTCTTTTAGGTGTCTATTTGAGTCGACCTTTTAAGGAAATAAACGTAACTAAATTACCTTGATTAAGTAACACTCTCAAGGGAAAACTCTTTCTCCACATTGGGATGTGCAAATATAGACTAGAAGACAACTCACTTTTAAAAATAACTTTATTATTTTAATGAAATAGATTTTTTAATTATGTGATAAAACAATGCAACGGGTAGTTAAATTCTAACAATCAGTAATAGAATGGCGGTAAGTACGTATTTATTGTTTTATTTTGTTTCAAATAAAGTTCAGTTAATTTAAAATGCTGTGATTTGTTTCGTATAATGTATATTAACACTACCTTTTGGATATATTTTTGTATATGCATTGTACGTAGTATACATAAAGGGCAGTGGTTTTACTTCCCGCTGCGAAGGAACAATATAAAACAATAAATATGTACTTACCGCCATTTTATTACTGATTGGTATCACAGCCTGCTGTAGCCGCGAGGAGGTTTACGACCAAGTGTGCAATGGCAACCAAAACTGTTCAAGCTCTATACATCGATTTCTGCGAACTGGATTATAATGTATTTTAATAACAAGTGAATCAAATTATTTCAAATAAATAAATAATATCTTAATTAAATAATAATAATAATAATTTATTTTAGCTGGCGGAGTTAAGGTCATAAGGCCTCCTCTTCCTCTCAACCAGCGAATAGTAAAATTATACAAAAATTACGTACATATTACAATTTTAAGACATTATTAAAATACACACTAAACAAAATACAATGATGATGTAATCTAATACTAGCTAATACTAACAAAAACATAGAATATAATAAAATTAAGATGATATAAAATAAAGTAAGTAGCTTCCTAGATGATTATTAATGGAATGCTCTATATAGTTACGCAGTTAATGTTTTCATTGTGTCGAACTTAAGATATCAGTTAATTTGGATTTAAATAATGATAGCGATTGACAGTCCCTGACGTGACTGGGAAGTGAGTTCCATGCTCTAGCCATAGATATTGTGTAAGATTCAGAGTATAGACAGGTCCTGTGTTGTGGTATCAAAAGTAAAGAAGAGTCTTGCTGGCGGCCGAATTTTAATAGGTAACTCGGCCAAAATGTGTTCTGTAATTCACAATTTTATGAAAAAAATTAATTTTGTTCACACACTCGATTAACGTAGTAATCTTGCAGCCGGATCTTGGACTATAATAAACCATAAGTAACAACTGAAGAAAATGAAGACATAAAAATTGAGAATAAGGAATAAGAAGAAAATGCAGATATGGGTTGTTTAGGAAGAGGAAGTTGGCCTCCCTTTAAGGAACAGTTGTCAGTACCTGTTGATTTGCGTTACTAAAAATAAAACCACCCCTACTTCCGTTTTACATTATCTTCACAAGATCGACATCTGTATGTAGAGCATCAGAGCCCTCTACTGGAATATCTTCATAACTATCAATTTCTTTCAACAACACTTTAATGCAATGCGGAAGCTTTTCACGCAGTTTCTAAAGCAAGGGGACTCGTATGTCTCCACATGTGTTCTCTTTACCAGGCGTAAGTTCCGAGGATAAATAAAACACACGTGGGACATCATTGCATCCAATTTTTTGTCTTCTTTTAGTAACTTTTTTTTTATTTTATTTTCACTAAACCCGAAAAAAAAAACATTGGATTGTACTAGAGGATGCAATAAATCTTTAGAGGATAAAAAGATCGTAGAATTCAATGGTATGAAATCAGCTGTTGGTGTATGCTGATGATGTAAGTATTATGACGCGATTGATAGATAATATTAAAAGCCAACAAAAACTTCCTATTAAATAAAAGGTCATATTAAACGACTGAACTCAAATAGCTTACAGAACAGATAATGCCACGAAAACAGAAGTAAAGCTCCAGTGGATACTATGAAGTGGATTGATGAAGTCAAAAAGGACTTAAAATTGGCAGGAATTACGAAAGAAGATATCCCAAATAGTAGAATTAAGGTGGATAAGTGTCAAGTTGACAAAGAGGACAAACCGAAGAAAAAAACTGGAACAACTTGGACAGATGATAAAAAACAAGCTCATAGCAAAAGAATGAAAAAAATTTGGGCTCAAAGGAAACGCCTCTAAGTAATTTGCATAGTCCTACATGGGCTCATCCGCAATCCAAAAAAAAAAAAAAAAAAAAAAAGAACTAGGAATTGATGTCAATATCAATATAGTAGGGCATTCAATAAAACTGACCACTCAGAGCAAAAATAGTATCGGTAATCAATAATGAAATGATAGAACAGATAGCACACTTTAACTATCTTGGTTCAGATATAACGTATAGCTAACGATTGGGATATGCATAATAAATTAAACCGATATCAAATGATGTGTGGCACCATAAGAACCCTCCGAAAGACTCGAAGAGAAACTCAGCTCAGGTTTTATAAAATTATGGCTGTTTCTGTTCTTTTATATGGGTCTGAATCTTGGGTAGTTACAAAAAAAGATATCTCACACATTTAAGCCACTGAAATGAAATTTTTAAGATCCGTAAAAGGATGTACACGCATGGATAGATTACACAATGAATCAATAAGAAATGAACAGGAGATATTTTCAATACTCGATAAACTAGAAGAGCACAAACACCGATGGAAATAACATTTAGACAGAATGGACAATACAACATTACCCATAACGATTAACAACTACAATCCGCATGGAAAAGATTTTTGGGACGTCCAAGGAAACGATGGATTGAGACCGGAACAGGTCGCATTGACCTAATCCTGGAAAGGAAGAAGAAGAAGAAGAAGAAGAAGAAGAAGAAGAAGAAATGAAAATATAAATAAAAAAGCGAAAATGGAAATGGATAGGACATACATTCTTGAATCCATTGAAAGAATTGTATTAGATTGGAACCTCAAAGGACACAGGGGAAGAGGCAGTCCGAAAAAGACACGGAAGAGAATTATCCTTGAAGAAATTGCAAAGGAGGGGAAAACCTGGAGGGAGATGAAGAAGTTGGCTATGCTTTGTGGATGCCCTATGCTCCTGATAGGAGATGATGATGATGAAGATGATGAGGACTTTCGATAGGTAATCACAACACAGCTATAACATCAAAGGCTATTTTCGACATTACGAACTTCACTTATAGTCTCCTGCCAAGTCAACTATACATTACCAAATTCTTGGTATATGGCATACCTACTTCATCTGCAGCACCATTTCTGGATATCTCTTTCATCTGATCGATTTGGAGCTTCTGGATATCAAGTCTTGATTGAAATCGAATAATGCAGAGAACGTTCAAAATTAAAATAAAAAATAAACAAAAATAAAAATGTATAAAGGTATGATAATTCCCACAATATTGTATGGATGTAAAACTTGGACTCCAGCGAAAAAACAGAAAGATAGAATATAAACGGCGGAGATGAGGTTCCTCAGACAAGTTAAAGGGTATACAAATCTCGATAGAATTAAGAAAGAGGATATAAGTGAGGAATTAAAAGTGCAGCCTTTAATGGATGAAGTCACGAATTATATACAAAACTGGATTGATCACATGAATGGAATGAGTGGGGAGATATATCCATTGTTAACAGGACATTATCAAGCAAGAGGAAGACGTGATGTAGGAAGACTTAGAAAACTTTGGGCTGATGCATATGAAGTTGGAACGGGCAATTACATAAATCCTTGGAGTGACGATGATAAAAAACTATTAAATAGAGATCTCAACGGTGTTTCATAATTAATTTTAAAAGTATTGTTCAATTTCGTTTTTTTTTTAACTTACATCTTATGGGGAGTTTACTTATTTAAATCCAAATAAATTGATGTCGTAAGTTCGACACAATGAAAACATTAACTGCATAACAACTATATTCAGCTTTTGTATAGGCCTATATCTACAAAAAAATCCATCTAGGTAGATTTACTTACTTTATTTTATTTTATATTATTTTTATTTTATTATATTCCATGTTTTGTTAGTATTGGCTAGTATTAGATCACATCCCCAGTGTCTTTCGTTTAGCCTATATTTTAATACTATTTTAAAATTGTGTTTTAATTGATGTTTCTCGTATAATTTTTCACATTTTTACTATAATAATAATAATAATAATAATAATAATTATTATTATTATTATTATTAATAATATTAATTATTATTATTATTAATAATATTATTAATATAATAATAATAATATTAATTATTATTATTATTATTATTATTATTATCATCATCGCACAAAATATTATTTGTACATGAAATTTCCATTGCAACATTTAATATGTTTTAAATTATTTATAATTAGTATAGTGTACATATAATATATATTGTCAAATATGTAATTGTAATTTGTGCTGGTTGAGTGGAAGAGAAGGCCTTATGATCTTAACTCTGCCAGAATAAATAAATTATAATAATTATTATTATTGTATTGACGTAGACTTTCACGGCCGGAGTTTCTATGATGATCTTGAAGAAGATTTTCGGGCGGTCGTGGTCGTGAGGCTTGTAGTTCCCCGACGTTTCGCCAGAGACTGCGTCTATAGAGAGTGTCCTATAGGACAGATAGTGGACAAAATTGCCAGTCTCAGGACAATCCTTGAGGATGCCAGACGCAGTCTCTGGCGAATCGTCGGGGAACTACAAACCTCACGACCACGGTCTACAGCCCGAAAATCTTCTTCAAGATTATTATTATTACTATTATTATTATTATTGTTATTATGAGTACGTAATGTTTGTATAATTTTACTATTCGCTGATTGAGTGGAAGAGAAGGCCTTATGGCCTTAACTCTGCCAGCTAAAATGCATTATTATTATTATTATTACTATTATTATTATTATTATTATTATTATTATATTATTATTATTATTATTATTATTATTATTATTATTATTGTTACTTATAGTGATTGATGTAGTGTTCAACTTTAAGTTCTGATAATATATCTGTGTTTGTTTTATGACCTTGTTTATTGTTGTTCTTGTGAATTTCATCTCTGACGTCGTTATCTTTATATCCCATGTTTCACTTACAGATATTAAAAGTTGGTTATTGTAAAATTGATAGAGACTTCCAAGTTTACGGTTGGATTATTGAATTACGTAATGTTGGATGCAGATCTCGGGACCCCTGTGTGTAAGTCAGCTAGTACAAGAGGAAGAGCACAATAATGAGAGGGATGCGTACACCAGATTAAAGAGGGTAGTGAACACCTGGGGGGGATGAATCTACAGGTCGTGCTGCACCTGGGAGCACGCGTACAATCAACAGGTCGTCGTCACCACCTGGCCACCACGTGCCCTTACTAACAATCGATTGTCAACAAAAAATCTTTATATTACTAAAATACTCTAATGTTCTCTTTATAGTCTGATGTTTAACTAAAATGACAAATGTCAATATTTCTTGAAAATATAGTATGTAGTATTTTACGTAACGAAGATTTACAGCTACTGTTTTAGTATCGCAATTCAAAGCTGATCGCGAAAAGATAGACCAGTTGTGCTCAGAATTCTCCTTTTAGCTTGATGTTTTAATAGGCATATGTGCAGTAAATTTACGATTCGGAAACCACGACTTTACTTCCTTTCGGAATACACTAGTAAATCTTGGAACAAGAGGTAAACACTAATCCACGGGACCGTCGGGAACTTTTGGAGAATCCATCTAAATATTATATTGTTTCGGTGACTATCTGTTTCAGAAAATACTAATTATATATATATATATATATATATATATATATATATATTTGTCCACTGCCACCAGGTAGTCTTTTATGACATTTCTGAATTTTCCCCCTTGCATTGGCGGAGAAATTCAATCCATTTCTTAGGTTGGGGACCTGGAAGGCGGAGTTACGTTACCCCGATGATATGATGGTTGATAAATTATAATGGAGCGACAGGAGCGTTCTTAACTTAAACTTAATCAAAATTCCAGACCTTGGACAATCACAGGAATAATTCCCTTTAAGGAAAAAAACCCTATGGACTGATCGGGAATCGAACCTGGAACCTCATGAACTGTAGTCAGAATGCTGACAACTAGCCCATGAGGCTGGTCACTATATATAATTCTCCGGAGTTAAAATAGTCCCCCTCCATTCGATTCTCCGGGCGGGGACTACTTCAGGGAATCCATGTCAAAGGTTCAATGTATGGAGAGCTTATGTCCGCGCGGCCATGAACCTACGGTTTCGATAGTCAGTCAGTGAGTGTATATATTTAGATGTTATAGCATCTATTATATACAAGCGTTACTGCTATAAAGTAAATATTCTCTTTAAAAAAATGCTTACCTGTTATGGTGACCACTAGATGTCAGTTGGAACGACCTCTTGTGTGAATTGAAACTACTACATATATAAGATAAATGTATGTTTGTGTTGGAATATTTGAGTAGCTCTGTTGGTTTGAGCGCTAAACGTAGAGAGTTTAAAGACTCGGGTTCAGATCCCGACTCAAGCATTCATTTTTATTTTCATATCTTATATATATATATATATATATATATATATAATCCCGACTCAAGCATTCATTTTTCTTTTCATATCTTATATATATATATATATATATATATATATATATATATATATGAAAAGAAAAAAGAATGCTTGAGTCGGGATTTGAACTCGAGTGCAAGCATTCTTTTTTCTTTTCATATCATATTTGCCTTCATTGCCAAATGTCAAAAATATATTTATAATATCTATATATATATATCGACAAACTTTTACAATTTGTTCAGTATTTAATGAGCGGTTTGATATAAGGAATCCTGGTTTCTGATGATTCATTTGCATTTTTTTTTGTGAAGCACTCCTTGCCGGAGTATTGGTTGGGATGAAATTCGGGAAATGGGAGAACCCCAAGAAAAAAACCGAAAACATATGGATATGGGCCACCACCAACACTCTTTTGGAAACGCCAGGATTCGAACCTGGGAACCCAGTCCGGTCTGACCCACGCGTTATACACTGTTATATATAGACGCATAATTAATAATAATAGTGTAAATTATTCTTGATTTTTTTTTATTAGGACTATATTGTAAAATTAAAGTACACAAATTATAGAAAATTTGTATGGCGCAACAAAGGCAGCGTCCCCTACCTGTTTTGATAGGGAAGTATAGAAATTTCCTTTTGTGTAACTTGTTATTTGAGTTCTACCTGATGCTCGACAAAAATCAGGGAGTCGAAGTGAGCGCCCCGGTGCTTGGCACGTGGCAGATGTGTGGGCCACGCGCCAGATGTCATCAATGTAGCAGCTGCACCTACTTGTAAGATTTTGAAACAATTCTTCTCTAAGTTTTGTTACAGGTTTACCCTACAGCTGCGTCGCTCCTCAGTTTTCTCTTACACTCATCCAATTTCAATTAATCCTATTCAGCAAGCATTATTGGCTGGATGGATTTATAGGCACTTATGAGCTAAATTCTAATAAATAATAGTTAAAAAAATTAAAACAACATGCTTTATTAGAAAACCGAACTAAAAAATGAAAAATAATTTTAATTTCCAACGTGCTTGGGATAAAATAAAGTGGTCAACAAAAAAATCTTCTTCGACACATCTAGAATAAAACTAAAGTTATCTACAAAAATACCATCAAAAAGTGGGGTGCTCTTTATCAACTAATATATTTGATAATAAACAGATATTGGTAAAAGTAATGTCTCTAAGAAGAAAACACAAAAAGCACCCCAGGCTTTTGATGGTAATTTTTTTATTCTAGATAACTCTGGTTTTATTCTAGATGTGTTAGAGATGATTTTTTGTTGGCTACTTTAATTTTATCCCAAGCGTGTTGGAAATTAAAATTATTTTTCATTTTTTAGTTCGGTTTTCTAATAAAGCGTGTTATTTTAGTTTTTTAAAACTATTATTTATTTTTTAGCTTGGTTTTCTAATAAAGCGTGTTATTTTAGTTTTTTAAACTATTATGTAGTATGAGCTAAAAGTAATACTCTTCTAAAAAAATCCTCCGGGCTGGATTTGAGCCAGCAACCTATGGATTACTGAAATTATATACCACTACAGTCCACCACTCTACCAACTGAGCTACCAGAGGATATAATATTAATTCCCTACAACGATGGACTAAAAAGTCGATAAGTCCGCAACCTATTGTATATTATATATTATTTATGAAATTATTGTATTGCCATTGGTTTTTTACAAGTATACAAACTTTCAAGTCGATCCAATGTTTTTAAGTGGGTGAAAATCGTATTGAAAGATTCCGTTACATAGATAGATACAGGTCAAGCTAATATACAGCGTGTAAAAATATTCCATCACGCTGGAACTATGTACACTAAGCCAGTTCCTCAGTAAGTCAACTGTATGGTTCAGTTAAATTAAATGTATATATTCAGTTTCGTTGCGAGAAAATAAACATGGTGGCCACTAGAGGATATTTTAAATTTCGAATATCAGTAAAACCCCCCCACTCCTAATTATATAATTTCTCCGTTTTTTTAATGCTTTTCTTGATTCATTTTAATGGCATGTGCCGAGTTTAGTTGCGAAAAATCGAAAATTGCTGTCGCTAAAGCGAATTAAAATTTTTGTTTCTGGTAAACCCCCACTCATAATTGTCTAATTTCTCTGACTTTTGCAGAACATCTTTCTCGCTTCATTCTAATTGCATATACTGATTTTCATTGGGGGGAGGGAAATAGCAGGCTAAAAGATTTAAGAGTTTTGAGAGTAAAGTTCTTACGAAAATTTTAGTCCAAAGAGAGATGAATAGACAGGCGAATGGAGAAGACTAAGTACTATAGCAACAGTAAAGCCTCTATTAATTCTTTATAGGAAGACTAGCATTAAAAAATAAGAACACCTAATTCTCATAGACGGCGGTGGGCGGGACATGTGGCATGAATGCAGAATGAAACAGGGACATGGAAGTTTCTTGTAGGATAACTAGAGGGATAACGCCCAGATGGTAGAGCAAGAATGAGTTTGGAGAATATTAATTATGATTTGAGGGAAAGGGATTATACAGGGGATAATTGAAAATCTTATCTCAGTATAGGGATGTATGGAGAGTTTATTTCGGCGTGGCCATGAACCTACGGGTTCGATAGTACCAGTTCACTCTAATCAAACTATCACCGTGCACGTCAGTAACGAGGCCTGGCCTCCTCCTTTGCGGTTCTGGATGCGGAAAGATAACTACAAGTTGATCGCGGAGTATACCCAAAAAGCTCTAAGCACACGAGCTGAAGAAGAGAAGACGAGGATATCAAGGATAGAATAAGTAGAATTTGAACTTAGAATATATCAATATGTCTACTTGATAATTTGTAATATTAAGTAATAATAGAACAAGTATCACATTTCCAATATTTAGGATGGGATAAACTTATATCACTCTTTTAGAGAAAATAAAAAGATAGAGAAAATATAGTAAATAACTTTCAGGCTATTTGTGGAACCATATAAAACGAAACCTTAGGTCGAAAAACAAGGAAAATATACGATACGTAAATTATATAAAACAAGGGCTTTTTCTTTGTTGTTGTATGGGAAGTGAGTGAAAATTGGATAATGAAATCCAAGGATTAAAGCAGATTCCAGGGACTGCGGAAATAATTGTTTTTACGCGAATGTGAAAGGATTGTTCGACAAGAGGGGAAAGAATGAGGAATGAAACAATACGAGAAGAATTAAAATCTATATAAAATTGAAGATAAAATCAGCGAAAATAATAAGAAATGTACAGAACACTTAATGAGAATGAACAACGAAAGAATACCAAAAAGAACCTTCCTGTATAATCCCAGAGGAACAAGAGATGTTGGCCGACCACGTAGAAGATGGACTCCACTTTTAACTTCGCCGGAACAGGCTACATAGCCTAAACCTTGTAGTAGAAGAAAAAGAAGAAGTTTAGGTTAAGTAGATATAAGTTTAAGTAGATATAAGATTAATACTTCCATCTTATGTATGTTATTATAGCACTGTATAAGAAATAAAATTAGACTAAGCAAACATAATGTAATATAACTGTAAACACATTAGATTAAGTTTCAACTAGCCTCATTCTGTAAAAGAATAATTAATTAAATAAAGAAATCACGCTAGATAATAAATAAGGACAAAGCAGACCTGGATATATGGGCATTAATACGAGGAAACCCAGGGGGATGGTGGTGGGGCTCTTAAATAAAAAAAAATATATAGGCCTATCAGTTTGTAATGTTATACTGTACATTTTACTGGAGTTTCATTTTTGTTAAATGACGCACAATAATTTGATTATGTAACAGTTAATTTATTTGATAAGTGACAAACAAAGGAACCTGTCATTAACAGTTATGCGGGTCATTACTCTTAGTTTATAATTTGTTTACATCGGGGTTCACACCTGATTTCAACTATATTTACACATTATTATTCTATAGCAATTAAATATCCTCGCTAATATTTAGATTTCTGGGTTGACACCCCAATAGTAAGAAGGTTTCATAAAAAAATTGCTAGTCTTACATTTTTATTAAAAAACTAACTAAAACTCGTAGTTGGTCTACCAACTGGGCGTTTTCCCTCTGGCTTTCCTACAAGAAGCTTCCATGCAAGTCTTTCATTCCCCATACGTGCAGCATGCCCTGCCCATCGCAGTCTACGCGACTTGGGAGAATAACATTAACTATGGTTTG
Organism: Diploptera punctata; assembly: GCA_030220185.1. Classification (NCBI taxonomy): domain Eukaryota; kingdom Metazoa; phylum Arthropoda; class Insecta; order Blattodea; family Blaberidae; genus Diploptera; species Diploptera punctata. The sequence goes on from JASPKZ010009795.1 coordinate 2,161,324, forward strand.
AGGGAAGTAGATTACACAGGAAATGATTGGAAAGCATTAGCTCGGGATAGGGATGTATGGAGAGCTTATGTTCGCGCGGTCATGAACCTACGGGTTCGATAGTGCCAGTGAGTAAGTAAGTAAGTAAGTAAGTAACTAAAACTCGTAGTGCGCTGCTACGCCTAAATAAATTAAATATTCAGGTTAACTCATACACCTAATTATTTTAGAGTTAATATATAGCTGTTAACTGTATGTACAAAGGTCTTACATAGCGACGAATCAAACATGGCGGTTGCTAGTCAATTGTTATACCTTAGGATTTCGATAAACTACAAATTATTTGTCAGATTTCGCTGATTTTTGGAAATACCTACCTCAGTTTATTTTAATAGCATGTACTGATTTTCGTTGTGAAACATGGAACATTACGACCGCTAGGTCGGTTTAGGCTATACATTTTTGTTTCAGGTGAACTCCTATCAATTTTTTAAAAATACATTACGAAACTCCATTGAGGTTACTGTGTTAAAGTTTTAATAATTGTAAAACAGTACTTGATATCTCAGTCGCCCTCTATAATTTGCAGTGTTGTTTTATAGGAGGCCTTTCGATAACTTATGTATCATCTTCTGGTTTTATTTTGGTACTGAAAATGTACCAACATGAAAGCAGAAGATGATACATAAGTTATCGAAAGGCCTTCTATAAATAACACTGTAAATTATTGAGGACGACTGAGATATCAGGCACTGTTTTACAATTATTAAAACGTGAACTCTTATACCTAATGGTTATAGAGCGTAATAGCGGCTAAACACGCGCGTGTTCGAATGCAACGTTGTGTCAAAATGTCAAGTCAATCGACCAATTACTTTTCGTGTTTTGCGAGCGCAAACATCCGCAGGCTATAGGCCTATTGTAAAGAATATCTTAAGAATATCATTAATATTTTACAGGTAGACTAGCTGATTGCCCGACATTGCTCTGGTATTTATTCATCCCAATCTTCATGGTATCAATCAGCTAAGTGACCCCCAAAACTTTGAATTCGACAGTATTTTCGGTCAATTTTTAAATATTAACTTACTTTTTTTTATCGCTTCTCATCCTCTCTCCCTTTGGGGTGCTAGAGGTCAAACATGGGCTTAAACTTCATGGAAGCTGTCTGATAAACGATCTCAAAAAATATGTTTTCGACACTAATCTCGGTCATTTCGAACATTGTATTTTCCATACTTCTTACCCCATTAAGGGTGCAAGGGCAAAGTTGAGTTTAAATGGCATCAGGACTTTCATCAATCAGCTTAGCGAACAGAAAAATATGGATTCGTTGCTAATCTCGGCCAGTTTTAACGTCTTACTTTTCGCCCCTTTTCACCTTCCTCCGCCATCATAAGAGTGCTGGGACCAAACTCCGGCTTGAATATTACCTGGTTTGTCAACAATCAACTTAGCAGAATTTTTTAAAAAATATTTTTGTAAGTTTCTAATACAAAATATATTCTTTTGACTGTTTTTCAGGAACAAAAGGATGCATATATTTCCACGCATGTTGACTTAGAAAAAAAATTCTACAGCAGCATTTAATTTAATATAATCTAGAAATTAACCATTAAGGAGATGGTTCTATTTTTACACGCTTTATATTAGCTTGACCTGTAACTATCTATCTATCTATGTAACTGAATCTTTCAACGCGTTTTTCACCCACTTAAAATAATTGGATCGACTTGAAATTTTGTATACATGTAAAGGACCCGTGACAATACAATAATTTCATATTTATTTTCTAAAATCCTGGCCAGAATTATCAGAAAATAAAAAAAAGTGTCTTTGTATTTATGTAACGGAATTTTTGAACACGATTTTCACCCACTTAGAAACATAGGATAGACTTGAAACTTTGTATACTTGTTAAGGACCCGTGACAATACAATAATTTCATATTCATTCTCTAAAATCCTGACCAGAATCATCAGAAAATTAAAAAAAGTGTCTTTGTATTTATGAAACGGAATCTTTGAAAACGATTTTCACCCACTTAGAGACATTGGATCGACTTGAAACCTTGTATACTTGTAAAGAACCCGTGACAATACAATATCATATTTATTATTTTGGAAATAAAAATTCCAGAATCCCAAAAACACTAATATCAATTTTTTTTCAGTTGCTACGGATCAAATTTGGATTTAATGCCACCGAAACTATTACTAATAGGCACAGCGTGGCCCCAAAAACTATTAATTGGACACTAGTATTTGACGTTTTGGATTTTTAAAATTTAGATTTCACTTTCTCTTATCCCTTCTGAAGTGTGCAACGGGTCTCTTACCCCCATAGAACTTTTGGCACATACTACGTTATATGCGTACCGAGTTTGTTTGAAATATGATGATGATGATACTCTAGTTCTAGAATTATGCTGGAACATAAAGGTAGTTGATTCATGTATTTTATGTATTTCGGGCTAAAAGGCCGTGGTCTGGTTTTATTAACACTCAACGTTTCGTCTGCTACTGCGGTAGACATCCTCAGGAGATTCTGCGTGTCCTTTGACCTCCTAACTCTTCAAATGTCGGCTGCAGACTGGCTGCCTTTTAGCCCGAAATTCATAAAATACATGAATCAAGACACCTGCCGTGAAAGTCTATAATTTTATATACAGGTCGTTGTTGATCATTCCAACCCCCTCTAACTGCCTATTCTCAGATCATAATTTATAGGCCTATGTGTACCAAATTAGTTGAAATTGCTCAAAACGTTAGAAATTAATGCTAGCATATGGAGAGCTTATATCCGCGCGGCCATGAACCTACGGGTTCGATAGTGCCAGTGAGTAAGTAAGTAAGTATATAGGCCTACACACATAAGTTCATTTTTATTGGCCTATAGACAGTTTAGACCGTTAAGATACAGGCCTATATCTTCAATTAGATTTTTAAGACATGATGTTTAGATTCCGAACACTATTTTTGATTTTTCGCAAAAAAAGTTATTATGTGATATTTAAATAAAACGAGTAATGAATGCTTTATTAAAAAATCAGGAAAATCCGACCATTAGAAATGGGAGCACACTTGAAAACCAACATTTAAGGAATCTCTGTTATCACTTAATCCGATTCAGTTCTACAGCGGGCATAAAAATAGTGTTACGCCTATTTAAGTGTTAAAAAATGTATTTGCTAAACCAAGTAAAAGCGGAACATAAACTCGACTTGCTGAGGAATTCGCTTAGTTTACGCAGTTCCTGCGCGACGGATTAAACAAATATTAACTTAATGAATCATACGAATTTGGCACAAGAAGAAAATCCCAAATTTATTTGCTATTCATAAATTAAATGAAAATTTAGAAAATTATTTTTTTAAATGGTGGAAATTATAATGAAGAATCCCGGGCAGGCACTACTTCTTCAGAGAATCCATGGCAAGGGCTCAAACACAGGGACATGTTGCTAGGAACATGGAATGTTAGGTCACTTAACAGCGAGCTACATGATCTTTATAGGAAACCAGATAGGCCCATAATAAGAACAATTAAATCCACAGCTGTGGTCTCGGGGTAGCGTGCTGCCTTGTCACGCAGCGGGCCCGGGTTTGATCCCCGGTCGGGACAGTTTTTCTGGGTGAGGTTTTTATCGGGGTTTTTCCTTACCTGTAAGACAAATGTCAGGAAAACTTTAAGGCCCAAACGGTCCCCGAAATCATATGGCAATCGCAATCATCATCATTCATATACATCTTAGGTTAAGCTTAGGATTAGGTACTCTCCTGGCGCACCATTATCATCATCACCCATCATATCATCGGGGCAACGTAACCCCACCTTCCAGGCGCCCCAACCTCAGAAGTGGGTTACAAGTACGCCATGCCAGGAGAGAAACCAGGAATGTCGAAAGACAAACCATTGTTATTGAAGTATACATATTATAAAGTAGATATTTTGTAAAGATGGTTTCTTAAAATTGAAATTGATCCTCTAATGGCAGCGATGGCAATTTTAGAAAGATACACTCTGTCCAAATCTAAGAAATTCCAAAATTTAGCTAAGAATCCTGGTATAGTACCTCTTGCCCCTATCATCAATCCTGTGACAGTTATACTATCAAATTGGTATTTATCTTTGTAATAGTCAACTCTTGGCTCATATATGACTTTCTTTTCAGAGCAAACTTCCTCAGGATGGCCACTATGAGTCTCAAAACGGATTGTGGGATCTAATATCATACCAATTTTAGAAGATTGTCTAGATGCAATAATATCTATTCGTCTGTTACTTTCATTAGTGGCCACATCATGAACTTCCTCATAAACTGTGTATCCATAATCTCGCAAGACTTCTGCCATCATGTTTCGAATAGTGTAGTGCCGAAAAAAAAAAAAAGAAGACGACTCGTAGTCAGCAATAGGCAGGACATGTAGCGCGAATGGGGAATAAAAGAGGGACATGGAAACATCTTGTAAGAAAGGCGGAGGAAAGCGCTCAATTGATAGGTCAAGAATGAGGTGGAAGAATAACATCAACCACGATTTGAGGGAAGTATATTATACAGGAGATGATTGGAAAACATTAGCTTAGGATAGGGATATATGAAGAGTTTATGTCCGCGTGGCCATGAACCTACGGGTCCCATAGTGTCAGTGAGTTAGTTAGGCTATAACTTATTAATAAAACATCACACCTCAAAGATGTAATCAGTAATCACAGATGGACGGATGTCTCAGAGACCAAACTATTCATTATGTAGATATTATGTCAGAAATACAAAACCAGAATTTTTTAATGAAATATGCTGGCGGTCTTACACTATTGTTAGGTACTGTAGATGTTGTACGCATGCGTTCATTATGAGGGTTGTTTTCACTTTCTTGTTTGTTACTTCCGCATGGGTCGCGCGCCGTTCCGCTCGCGGGCCACGGACGTTATACCAGCTGTGCCTTGTACAACCGACACGGGACGTCTTCACAGCCAGGGATGGCCAACTTATTTAATAAAATTATATAATTCAGTTTTCATTTAACCAACACTGCTGGTTAAGTGAAAACTGAATGTAATTTTACTACTGCAGGGAATTCATTTCCTCTTTGTCAGAGATTGTCAACATTGAAAAACTAACTTATTTGCACTATCGAAACTGGAAGTTTATGCCTACGCGTAATTAAGCTTTCCATACATTCCTATCCTCAGTTAATATTTTCCAATTATTCTCTCTCTATCTTCTGCCGTCTTCCCGTGCCATCTTCGATGCTTAGCCCTCTAGCTTGCATTACTGTCTTCATGTTTTCCTTCCATGTTAACCTTGGCCTCCCTCTTTTCTTCTTTCCGTTCGGATGCCAGTCATATAGTTGCTTCGGCCATCGCTCATCTTCCATTCTTAAATATATCCTAACCACTTTAACTTCTTCTCCTCAATTCTTTCAATTATGCTTTCTTCTGCTTCCATTATGTTTCTAATTTCCTTATTTGTGGCATGTTCTAATTTAGACTTTCTGGCACTTCTGCGTAAATAATCCATTTCTAGAGCTCCCTGCATAATTTACCTCCTTTAATACATGGTTGAAGAAACGAGGGCACCAGGGAACTGTGGGAAATAAACGTGCTGTTCAATTGGCTAAATCCGCAGCATCTTCTGAGCTTCATTATTCATTTTCAAAGTGTCCAATATCCTGTGTTAAAAAGAAATTGTTGGACTATATCATTACTGATTGGAATGAACACTGGATAAAGAGTGCAAATGGTGCTTTGACTAAAGAGCTCTTCTTTCCTATTGTAGACTATAGGCTAAATATAAAACATGTTATTCCAAATTTCATTTTAACACAATTTATGACTGGCCATGGAAAATTTGCATGTTATTTTAGGAGATTTAATATTAACCCAGACAGTGATCATAACTGTAAATGTCAAGAATCAATCCAATTTGTAAAACATGTTTTATTTGATTGTCCTATATTCGAAAGACAACTATTCTAGTTAAACTTACTTTTAAACGATGATGAGGCTTCTGCCTCAATGTGTGAAGTGATTTTTAAGAACCAAAATTATTATAAACATTTTACGAAATTCATAACACACATTCATAACATTTGGTCTATGTAGTATTTTTTCTAAGACACTTAGAGGCCGATTCGATTGAGGGTCTTTCCACTTTTCAGCGGTTGCCCTTTTACCAGCCGGCTGCTGGCCCTTCACATCCACATGTATCAATCACAGAGGTAGATGATCAACAGCCAGTGTAGGGGTGACATGTGGTTAGCATGTCGAGTCCCCCAGCCGTTATAGCTGGTTCCTCAACCTGGAGCCGCTACTTATTGTAGCTACCCAATTGCCTCACGATGCTGGGTGGGCACCGGTCCCATACTGGCCGAAATACCATGAGAAAATTTCTTCCCCCATTGAGACTCGAACCAGCGCAAGTCCCGTAGCTCTGCGCCAAGGCTTCCTACCTTAACCGCTCGGCTACGGCGCGGGACCACTTAGAGGCGATTTATGTAATTCATAACACTCTTTAAAAACCATAAGTTAATATTTCTGTTTTACAATGTAATGTTAAGATATCAACTTGCAGGAATAAGAAGACCAGGATGTCCACTCAAAAGACTTCTGGATGGTGTTTCTCTTGAGGCCGAAACAGATCATCAAATGGCCTAAATTCGTGAATGTACTATGATGATGATGATGATAGTATAATATTGTTATAGTAAGCTACAACCCTAACATGGTTTTCTGGCGAAATAGGGCTTGAAAATACTTGGACATTCAATAATAATAATAATAATAATAATAATAATAATAATACATGGTTGAATGTTACTCTCTCACCTCATTCTTGAGCCATTTACAATGCGCTTTCCCACTCGTTTTCCTACAAGAAGTTTTCGTATCACTCTTTCATTCCTCCTTCGTGCTACGTTTTACGTCCATCATATGTATCATGTAAATTCCATCAACGGGGTTTCATACTAGGCCTACTTCTGGTTTCCATGAAGGTAATCAATTCACTATTATTTAGTTTGCTCAATTCGTCTCTCTTTGGTCCAACAATTTTCCTATGCACATAATTCTTAATTACTCGTGACATTTTCTTCTCTCTTAGAGCATGATACAGTTTTTGTCGTCTATATAATTCCTAACTTAACCCAGGGAATCGCGATTTTTATTAGGTATTTTTCTTTGTAGAATTTGGGTTGTCAAGAATTCCTGAAGGCCTGATGCATAATAGGATGCTTTTACAGTGTTTTTTTTTTTAGTTTTTTTGTTATTATCGTTTGCAATTTTTTGAAAATTCGTTACTTATTCGAAATTTCACTCATTTGCTATCAAGTGATCTTTACTAACGATGTCCTATTTCTACATGTGACCACATATTTTTACTTTTATTGATATCGAGTTCCAGCCGCAGTTTCGTAATGTTATTTAATAGAATTCAATGTATAGGGCCTACTATATATTGGCCATAATTCAAACCATGTGGAATTAATTAATGACAAAATACATCACTATTATAGTAGGCATTTCTACTGTAATCAATTATGTATTTTCACATCTACATTGTAAGCTACAAATCATATAGGTCTTCACGCTCTCTCTCTCTCTCTCTCTCTCTCTCTCTCTCTCTCTCTCTCTGCTTATATATATCCATCCATCCATGGTAATTCTGTTCGAGAGCGGGTCTTTCAATGCAATCATAGCATTTGCATGCTATGTTTTGCAGCTTTACTAGGGAATTATAGGTGTGGTAGCTTCCTGTTGATTTATACATCCGTGAAGGATGATGATGATGATGATGATGATAAGGATGATGATGATGGCCGGAGACTGTTGGGCCCCAAGCTTCCTGACATTTTGTCTTACAGGTGAGGAAAAACCTCGACAAAAACCTCGTCCAGGAGCCTGTCACGACCGGGAATCGAACCCGGGCCCGCTGCGTGACAAAGCAGCACGCTACCTCGAGACCACAGCGATGGACTTATATATATGGCCTACATAATTTCTTTGTATGATTTTAAAACTAAATTAAAATTGTAATAACTTTTTTTGCTAAGATTTTTTAATGAATCCCCTAAGTTATTTTTATGTGCACTAAAAGTAAATTTACATAATAAGTGGTTATTTCTTTGAAAAAAAATCACCAAGTAACTTTATCACAAATTTACTAAACTTTACCCTATATTCCACAGTAACGAAACTCTCATTTCACCTATACTTCATCACTCCTTACATTCTACTTCATTAATACGAAATTTAAAATGAATAAACACTTATTTTCTTCAAATAAACGTCCATTCTTATCCTGAAATTCAAAATATCTTAAATTATTGTTATTATTACTTTTTATTCTTATTCGCATATTGGTAATTATATGTACCGTCCAGTTTGATGCTATTCGAAATAAGTGCAAGTTCCAATCGTATCTTCTCTTATTCACCTATTCATTTATTGTTTGAATATTCAGCTGCCTTCTTATTTCCTCATTTATAATTTTATCCCTAATAATTAAATAATTAAAGACGAAATTACTGAACAAGTATCCCACTTTAAATATTTTAGGATGTGATATGATAAAGATATTGAACATAAAACTCACCAGTTCCAAGCTATTTGTGGCACAATAAATAAAACATTGAATAATAAAGCCCATAAACAAACAAAATTAAAATTTTATAAAACAATGACAGTCCCTATCCTTTTGTATGGGAGTGAATTTTGGATTATCACTACCAAACAAGAAAGTAAAATCCAAGCAGCCGAGATGAAATTTTTAAGAAGAGTAAAAGGATGCACTAGAATGGACCAGATAAGAAACGAGGATATCCGTGAAGAACTGCAGATCTACTCCATAAAAGAAAATATATTTAACAACAAGATTCAGTGGAAAGAACATGTAGAAAGAATGGAAGAAAGTAGATTACCAAATAAAATCTTACATTATTTTCGAAGCGGAAGAAGAGATGTCGGACGTCCTCGGAAGAGATGGTCTTAGATCTACTAGTGAAGAAGGAACAGGCAACTAATGCCTAAACCAGGAAGTGAAAGAAGAAGAAGAGGATTCCTCCTTGTTTCATGCAGGATTTTTTTTAGCGTATTCATCTCATGTCTTTATAAGATCTGAATCGTTCTTGTAGTATGAGTCCTAGTCTCGAGGCATACGTCACGATTGACCGTATCTCCGCTTTATAAATTCTAGTTTTCATTTCCTTATTTGAATATCTTAATTTCTCTACTATATATTCTATTATATAAACTTGTGAAAATTTTAACGAAAATTATTTTAATCGGAAACGAACCAAGAGCCGCTGTTTACCGTAGCGTAATCAAAATCTTCAGATACGAAACACAATTTAGCAGAGAGAAGAGAAAGTTAGACTGAAGATCTACATAGGCTGTCACCAAATTATAATATTGTAAAATCTCTCTCTCTCTCTCTCTCTCTCTCTCTCTCTATATATATATATATATATATATATATATATATATATATATATATATATATATATATATATCATTCTTTCTTATTTTTAACCTTTCCATTTGTAGGAACTGTTGTGTGTCCCATGCATCCCGGACCTTTTTATTTGATTGAATATCATTAATATGTCTAGGATTTGTATTTTTTATTTCTTCTTTAGTTATTCTTTATAGAGATGATTCTATATATGGGGATTTAAATATTAATCGATTTATGGCACCCTACATTTTAGAAAAGAATTGACAACTCTGGATCGCATGCACACTTTTTTGACCAAGAAGAGGATATGGGGGATATTCCAAAATTAGTGATCAGTTCATTGCTTTGCAACCAATTCCGAGGACAACAAGAACATAGTCCTGTAAGAAAACACACTTTCATAAAAACACATATTCATTGAAGAATTAAAAATATTAATGAGAAGTGCAATATTTGCTGGATACCCCTAGCTTCTTGCCGTTGAATATTGGCGCGCCGGGGTATGCTGAAGCGATGGAGCCTCTAGCTCCGGACAGGTAGAGGAACGGTGGCTCCGTCGATAGACAAATGGTTACATCCATCCAAGTATGTTACATGTTCACAAAAAATTCACATCACGTTAAGCTTTCTTTGTTTTTTTAACCCAAACATATATTATTATCATTCCTGTCTTAGTTCATATTTTTTAAAGAAAGTATAATTTATTGTAAGGAATGTCGCTTAACAGAAAATCGCAATTAAATAAACTACTATTCTACAAACTCCATTATAATGCTGTGACTGGCTATATCCATACTGTACATCCCCACATTAGGTAAGGATGCTTCTTTACGGAAGTTACTAAACCAAGCTAACTTAATTTCCCTACAGATGTTAGCAAATGACAACTGGTTAGATCATCGCATAAAATAGACACTAATAGGCAACTATGGTATTACTTGGATGGGAAGACCATTTAAAGTTTGCTCACATATCTAATTTAGGCTTGTGGTTCTTTTGTGAATGGGCTCTTCTTAGGGTAATAATAATAATAATAATAATAATAATAATAATAATAATAATAATAATAATGCTTTATTTATTCTGGCAGAGTTAAGGCCATAAGGCCTTCTCTTCCACTCAACCTGTACAAATACAAATAAATATTTGACAAATATAGATATACACTATACCAATTATAAACAGTTAAAGATACATTAAATGTAGCAATGTAAATTTCATGTACAAACAACATTTTATACAATAATAACAATAATATTACTTACGATAATAATAATAATAATAATAATATAATGATAATAATATAATAATGATGATAATAATATAATAATGATGATGATATTAGTAATAATAATAATAATAATAATAATAATAATAATAATAATAATAATAGTATGAATATGAGAAATTATACGAGAAACACCAATTAATATATATACCTTACACTGGGTAATGATGAAGTCGAAGTTAGAGCAAAAAAAATTAGATTTCTTTTAAAAGTTGCCAATGTCCGGCAGCCCCTTATTTCTTAGCATGTTAATGTAATAAGTTAAATAAAAATATCCTCAACTCGTGTCCAACTCAGGGTCGGGTCGAGGGATGATATGATATGAAGCCCCTTAGGCCTATATAGAGGTCTGTGAATGACTAGGGCGCCGGCCTGACGCACCATCACAAAGGCAGATGAACGAAATGAAACGAAGTGGATGAGATGAGTGTGGAGAAATGGTGGAATGAAATTA
>JASPKZ010009795.1:2787500-2850000 GCA_030220185.1 Diploptera punctata
AGAGGTAAGAAAATTTTAATGAGAATATTTACTTTATAGCAGTAATGCTTGTAGGCCTATATTTAGATGTTATAGTTATAACATCTATATATATAAGACTTATATATATCACGTAGTTCACTATTATGTAATTCTCTCCATTTACCTGTCTGGTCATCTCTGCTTGGTCCAAAAATTTTCCTAAGAACTTTATTCTCAAATACTCGTAATCTCCTATCTTCCCTTAAAGTAAGAGTCCATGTTTCGCATCCATATAATAGAACTGGTAGAATAATAGTTTTGTATATTTTCAGTGTAACGTTTTTTTTGATAGGAGTTGAGACGTCAAGAGTCCCTGTAACGCATAATAGCACGCATTTCCAGAATTGAGTCTATGTTTAATTTCCTTCTCCATCTCATTCCTACTTGCAATCACTAGCATTATCTATACCCAAATTAACTGATAGGTTAAGTTCCACACAATGAAAATACTACCTGCATAACAAATATACTCAGCATTTCGTATCTATGTAGCGGTCTGCCTTGTCATGCAGGGAGCCGGGTTCGATCCCCGGTCGGGACAAGTTTCCTGAGTGATTTTGGGGGGGGGGGTTCCTCACCTGTAAAACAAATGTCAGGAAACTTTAAGGCCCAAACTGTCTCCAAACATCATCTGTCCATCATTAACATCATTAAAATATTCATTAAGTTCAGGATGAAGACATCTCCTGGCACGTCATTACCATCATCATCACCTATCATATATCATTGGGGCAGCGTAACTCCGCCTTCCATGCACCTCAACCTCAGAAGTGGGTTACAATAACGCCATGCCAGGAGAGAATACCAGAATGTCATATTGACAACGTGGTGGCTCATTGAATAAAAATATATTAATCTAGGAAGCTTTTCTTATCTTATTTTATTTCGGTTCCATGTTTTGGTAGTGTTAGTTAATATTAGAACACATCCAGATTCTTCTTATTTGGTCTAAAATATCCTCAACTCGTGTCCAACTTAGGGTCGGTCGAGGGATGAGATGAGATGAAGCTCCTATATTTATAGAGGTCTGTGAACGATAAGGGTGCCGGCCGACCACTCTCGACGCACCGTCACAGGGGGGGGGGGATGAACGAAATGAAGCGAAGTGGTTGAGATAAGTATGGAGAAATAGTGGAATTGAATTTGTGGCAGGGTAAAACGGGAGAAATCCCGAGGAAAACGTGCCCAAGCTCCGTTTCGTCCACCACGAAACCCACATGGCGTGACCGAGACTCGATCTCTGGATCCCAGCGGTGAGAGCCGAGCGTCTAACTGATTCCGCCACGGATACATTTGTGTACACTCATAGTTAAAATGAATGTATGTACGACTATTTACTTATACTGTCGATATTACCATATGGTCTAAAATTTAAATTAATTTTAAAAATAGTGAATAAGTAGCCGAGATGAAATGTTTAAGAAGAGTAAAAGGATGCACCAGAATGGACCAGATAAGAAACGAGGATATCCGTGAAGAACTGCAGATCTACTCCATAAAAGAAAAGATATTTAACAACAAGATTAAGTGTAAAGAACATGTAGAAAGAATGGAAGAAAGTAGATTACCAAATAAAATCTTAGGCCTACATTATTTTACGAGAGGAAGAAGAGATGTCTAACGTCCTCGGAAGAGATGGTCTTATATCTATTAAAGAAGACGGAACAGGCAACTAATGCCTAAACTAGGAAGTGAAGAAGAAGAAGAAGAAGAAGAAGTTAATAAGCGAGATAAAAGACTTTTTGTCATTTCAAAATAATAATAATAATAATAATAATAATAATAATAGTAATAATAATAATAATAATAATAATAATAATAATAATAATAATCCATCCATCCATAGTAATTCTGCCCGAAGACAGGTCCTTCACTGCAATCATAGCATTTTCATGCTATGCTTGCAGCTTTACTAGGGAATTGTAGGTGTGGTAGCTTCCCGTTGCTTTTCACACCGGTGAAGGATGATGATAACGATGGCCATATGATTTCGGGGACCGTTTGGGCCTTAAAGTTTTCCTGACATTTGTCTTACAGGTGAGGAAAAACCCCGATTAAAACCTCGCCCAGAAAAACTGCCCCGACCGGGGATCGAACCCGGGCCAGCTGCGTGACAAGTCAGCACGCTACATCGAAACCACAGCGGCGGACATAATAATAATAATAATAATAATAATAATAATAATAATAATAATAATAATAATAATAATAATAATAATAATAATAATAATAATAATAATAACTGGACATGTGCATGTTAAAATCTGTGAACTTCAGATTCGGGAAGCAAACTAGGTTGTTACAACATAGAAAATTGGGTTAAAATGAAGTGAGGGACAAATGTAGCATATACCTAAAACTATTTTGGATAACTTGTTCTCAAGAATGAGGATGTTCTCACCCCTTTCTTTCGCTACACATTTTTTCCTTCCTCACAAAACAACCCTCTGGACAGTTCACATTAGTTTCTGTTACAACTGTATCTTATAGTTGTACCCGCCCACAACACAACCAATAAATCCTGAGGCACATCTGAGAATTTAATTATCATATGCCATTTGTCATATTTAACGCAGCGCACCTCCAAGTCTCTTATATGTAAAATACCAGGAATTCGATTCCCTGTTGGGTAAATTATCTGATCGACGTATTTATGACACCCTCATGCTTTTAGTCAGTCCCGGTGGTCCTAAATATCTTCTTTTTTTCTTCTTTTTTTTTTACAGAAGTGGCTGTGGTAAAGATAAATTCTTGATGAATGTGTTTATTTCGTGGTACTTATTTTAAAATTAAATTACTTCAAGAAACAATTAATGATTCTGCAAGTTCAGTAAAGTGTAAGTATAAATGAATAGAACTAGTTTACGTGTGTTTTGTGAATAGGCCTACAGTATTTATGACTATTTAACTCATGTCCCAAATCACATTTCAATGAATTTTGATTTACAAACAATCACAGTCGTTTTTCAACTCAATTTTATTACTTTCATTTTCTCGCTCTCATTACAGAAAGTGGCTCCTAGATTGTATATATAGTGCATGAATGTAACCAGATTCTGCTTGCGAGATATAATAGAAAAATATTAATAGCAATTTATTATACCATAAAAAAAAAGAAATCACTGTTTGTACTCTCTTAAACATACTATTTCCCAGGAATCAACATTGCAAAAAAATATAATTGACATATTTACTTCTTAGGACATCAGAAATTAATTAATAACCTGTAATGATGTTTCATTTTTTCTCCACTATGGTGCATTCTTACAATATCGCGATTCTATTTGGCAATAAATATGACCTGGTTGCAGTGATGAATAAATGAAACATAACGTTACTCATTTGTTTTCAAACATCGCCGTTTACATTAAATTATATAAATGTTTTAAAATAACTATATTTAAATAATGATTTGTGAGCAAACAGCTTAATTTTATTCGTTAAATAGCCCTAACAAATGCCAGTCTTGATTTCAAAATTCTCTACATAAATTCACTTCTCACTTCGTGGGTCGTGAATTTATCGATAATTCGGAAATTACTCGTGGCATTACTTATGATAAAAAACGTATGAGGCAACATTTACCAACTAATTAACTCACTGGCATTATCGAACCCGTAGTTCGTGGCCGCGCAGACATAAGCTCTCCATATATCCCTATCCTAAGCTAACTTTTTCCATTCATTCCCTGTATAATCTACTTCCCCTCAAATCATGACCGCAATTGTCTTATGTTGCAACGAAACTCATTCAAATAAAACAAGAAAGTTATTCTAAAAAAAAGTAAAAATCCGTTCATTACACGTACAAGTGGGATTTACCTGAAATCTTGAAAATAGCTCTAGTGGCCGCCATATTTTTTCTCACAACAAAACTCGCATTTAACATTAGAATAAAGAATTAATATCAGGTTCATTTTTCAGAAAATCGGATCATTAAATGTGGGGATTAATCTGAAAGTTACATTTTTTTTTCAATACTCCATGTTGTCATTTTGACATTTTTGGGGTTTTCCCCTGGCACTGGTGTAATTGTAACTTACTTCTGAAGTTGGGGCTCCTAGAAGGCGGAGTTACGTTACCCCGACGGTATGATGGGTGATAAATGATAATAAAGCGCCAAGAGAGTTCTTAACCTGAAGTTAACCTAAATTCCAGATCTGGAACCATAGGAATAATTCCCTTTAAGGAAAAATGCCTATCGTTTCACCGGGAATTGAACCCGGGACCTCATGAACAGTAGTCAGAAACGCTGACCCATGAGGCTGATCAGTGGGAACGTTTTAAACATCTATCGGGTGCTATTTTTTTATTTCTCGCAATTAGATTCGTAAATACTATTTATTTATCATAAGTAATGCCACGAGTGATTTACAATTTATTTAGAGGATTTGGAAATCAATAGTGGCATTTGTTAGGACTATTTAACGAATAAAGTTAAGCTGTTTACTAAAAAATCACTACTTAAATATAGTCACCGGTATTTTAATATATATATATATATATATATATATATATATATATATATATATATATATATATATATAATAAGTTATAATATAAACGGCGATGTTTAAAAACAAATCAGAAATGTGTGGTTATGATTATTCACTGCAACTTATCATATTATTTATTGCCAAATAGGTTCGCTATCAGCGATAACCCACTACGATCGTAAATTGTAAGAATGCACCCTAGTGGAGAAAAAATGAAACACATCACATTGTAGGCCTATATTATAACCATCATTATAGGATATTAAACATAAAATTGGTATCTGGTAAGTTAGTCATCCTCAATTAAATTATTAAATAGTTCCGATATGGAGGCTTTTCAAAATCAGTGTTTCATCTTCTGCATTTTAACAGCGCCAGTTAAAATGCACAAATGGAACATTGATTTTGAAAGGCCTCCATATTGGAACTATTTGATAATTTAGTTGAGGACGACTGGCTTATCAGGTACCAATTTTATATTTAACATCCTTCCATTGTAATTCTGTCCGAAGGCAGGTCTTTCACTGCAATCATAGCATTTTCATGCTATGCTTTGCAGCGTTATTAGAGGATTTTATGTGTGGTTTAGCTTCCCGTTGCTTTCCACACCGATGAAGGATGATGATGAAAATAAGATGAATATGAATGATGATGATTGCGATGGCCGTATGATTTCGGGGACCGTTTGGGCCTTAAAGTTTTCCTGACATTTGTCTTACAGGGGAGGAAAAACCCCGATAAAAACCTCACCCAGGAAAACTGTCCCGAGCGGGGATCGAACCCGGGCCCGCTGCGTCACAAGGCAGTAAGCTACCTCGAGACCACAGCGGTGGACATATTTAATATATTATTATATAATCTTAACTGTGTTTTAATATGAATTTTAAAATGTTCTTCATTACAGGTTATTAATTAATTTTTTAGTACACGAGTCAGTAAATCATTATTAAAACACAATTATTGAACACTCAATTATCAAATGTTTAGTTCTAAGGAATCTGTTCATTATTTGCTATATTCAATGTATTTGTTAGAAAGTCAGTCACTGCAAAATAATGCTTTGACCTGTTCAGAATATTAAAAATGAGGAGTTTTATTTATTTTGATAAACAGAATTCGATAAATATCGAGGTGAAACACGACTGTCAATGGCTGTAAAACAAAATTCACTGAAACGAAATTGGTCATTCACTCCCATTTGGAACATGAGTGAAGTAGTCAAAACAAATATAGCCTATGCATTTTGTAAATTAGGGCAATCGGACCATACATTTGATTTACTGATGAATTCGCTCAATTTAAACAGTTTGTGCGTGACGAACTCACACCTGCGCTGTGATAAAATGAATTATAGCTATTTCCACAATTTTCTGATAACTGTAACTACCAGTTTCAATTATCTCGACATTGCAGATTGCATATTAGTGTCGTAGACTAAACGTAGAGAAGCAAAGACAGAAATATGACGGTGTGATACAGTACATGGAACACCGTTAACAGAAGCTGACAGAAACTGGTGCAGTTAACCTTTACGCGCCCCTCGCTACGTTCTCACAGTCTCCGCGAAAATCGTGACCATCCACAATTACACTACAACCTGATCAAAAATACCATCAGACTCCAACGAAATGACAGACTTCATACACACTGTTTCGAAATACAAAGCTAAATTATTCTTTTAAAAAAAATTACGTCACACAGGAACAGTAAACTAGGCGAATTCCTCTGCAAGTCGATTTCATGGTCCTATTTTGCTGGTTCATCGGAATATATATTTCTTTTGATGATTAAATCGTATGTTGCGAGAAAACAAAACATGGCGGCCGCTAGAGTGATTTTTAAATTTGAGCGTTCAGATAAATCCCCACATATAATGGTCGAATTTTACTGCTATGTGATAAATATATTTCTCGCTTTATTTCAGTGGTATATACCGAGTTTATTTGCGAAATATCAATCATTTCGATTGCTAGAACAACTTTTAGATTTTCATTTCAGGTTAACTCCCATTCCAAAAGGTACGATTTTACAGCTTAAAAAACTAAATCTTACTTTTCTTAATCGATTCTCATATGCTGAGTTTGATTTCGAAAAAAAATGCGGCCGCTAGAACGTTAAAGATTGGATTAAATAAAGATGGGTTTGGGTTTTAAGACCCCAACACGGCAACCATATTTTTGTGTTTCATTGTATTGTCCATTTTTACGTTATGGAATGAATTAAATGTAATCTACTCTATAATGAAACGTACCCTGTTATGTTATTCCTGGTTTGATAAAATGAAACATTCATACACATGACACCGCCATTTATTTGGGCTGGAGCCAAGAATTCGAGGACAGGCTACAACCGTCTTTTTGGCCCTATTTTCCCTTAAGTCGTTGGCAAGTTCATTTAAGAGAAATTTGTAAAAATATGTATTCAATCTTCCATTCCCTAAAAGTTTGAAAAATGTCCTTCCTTCTTCATTGAAAAAAGTACTTGTCTCAACTTTGACTATGCCGCATTTCTATTATTGTGACTTACTCTTTACTGACATAAATATTACCTTCATACAAATACTGCAATGGTTCCTTAATGCTTGTGCACGTTGTGTATGGAACCTCCGTAAATCAGACCACATAACTCCAGTATTTGAAATGTTGTCTTGGCTCCGATTGGAAGACAGACGAAAGATACATTGTCTCTGATTCTAATACAATACTTTGTCCACCTCATCACCCCTTTATATTTCCACTCGCTTTCATTCGCTATCCTCCCACCATAACTTAAACACATTATCGAGAAAAATTTTAACTCTACATCGAACATCTCACTATTCCTCATCCTTCCTTATTTCAGCCACCCGACTCTGGAATTCCCTCCCCTCATATATCAAGGACTGCCCGACTCAAAAACAGTTTAAAAAGGAACTCGCTTCATATTTCCTTAGACAATATAATATATAATCCTGTTCCATGTATTCTTTTGTTATTCCTTTATATTTTAAAACTTTCTTTTCCAAGCCATTTACTTAATTTAATTTTAACTAACTAATTCACTGATACTATCGAACCCGTAGGTTTATGGCCGCGCGGACAAAAGCTCTCCATACATCCTTATCCTGAGCTAACAGTTTCATTCCCTGTATAATCTACTTCCTTCAATTCATAGTTAATGTTATTCTCCCATCTCATTCTTGATCTACCAACTGGGCGTTTTCCCTCTGGTTTTCCTACAAGAAGCTTCTATGCACGTCTTTCATTCCCCATTCGTTCTTATTATACCTGGCTTCCTATAAACACCATATAGTTCATTGAGTAGTCTTCTCTATTCACCTGTCTGTTCATCTCTCTTTGGTCCAAAAATTTTCGTAAGAACTTTATTCTCAAATACTCATAGTTTCCTTTCCTAACTTTAATCTAATTATATGTTATTATTATTAATTACTATTTTTCTTTCTTTCCCTTGTCAACATTTATTGTGTAGCCTGTATATATTATGTATGATTAATCAACATGTAGATAATTTATAATTCTTATTGAAAACCTTACGTCTTAACTCCATCAGGTAAAATAAATAAATAAATCGAAATATAGGCTAGTAGTCATGAAGACGTACGTGAGTGTGCCACATTACATCACCACAACCCCACATTTTAAAACACCTGCGATTTGCCAAACCAGACTATTTTTTACTTAACATGGGATGAGGTGAAATATGATATGATTTTAATGAATGCAGATGAAACGAGATGATGGGTGAGGGAAGAGGAGTGGAGAATATTGATGGAATGAAATTCTGGAAACGGGAGAACCCCGAGAAAAAATCCGAAAATTTTTGCGTGGCCCACTACCTATTTCCTCCGGAACCGCCAGGATTCAAGCCTGAGATTCCAGTCTAGGCAGCCGTGCGAGCTAGGTACATGTCTACCGAGATGGTAAGGCATAAATCCACCGATCTTTTGTCATGTCTAATAAAATATGTGGATATATGCCTTACACTATTAAATTAGCATCTGGATCTATTTCGAGGTATCTATGTTCATCTACACTTAATATATTGTCCTATATTTCTCCCATTCAATTTTGCTCAGAGCCTCTAATTTAGTCTTGGAGTTTTTTATGAGTCCTAAAATCTTCAGATACGGGACCTATGGCTTAAAGTTCCTTCCGAACTCCGAAATATTCTCTGGTTCGAGTCCCCACGAGGGAATAAATTTTCTCATGGAATTTTGGTCAATGTGGGGATTTTGACTAGCTAGAATAATGTAGCGACTTCAGATTGAGGAAATCAGCTGTAACGGCTGGAAACCCTATTTGTTAACAACATGGTCTACCTCTGTGATTAACGCATATTGATGTGAGGCCAGCAGCCAGTTGATAGGCCAAGGGCCTTCTAGGAATTTCACGCCATGGAGTTCATAAAATTTCATCGACATCAGCCGGATTTGAACCCACGACCAATGGGACCAGAGGGAAGAAACTTAATCCCTTGACCACCGACATTAAATTTGTCATGGTCACTTTCGGTGTCCAGTAGGTAGGATCGATGGATATATGTAAAATGTTTCAAAATATTTTCTTGGGTAAAATCAAATCTTCATTTAGTATTTAAAGAGTTAATTGTGATTGCTATATTCTAATGTAATATAATTAAGTTTGTCCTGGTAAGTGGAAGAGAAGGACACGTGACCTTAGCTCCACCAGGCTAAAATGAATAAATATTTCACTAAACATAATAAACAGAAGAAAACAACCACAGTGCAGTTAAAACATATGGCAACAAAGGGAAGAAAAAAGGAAAGAACAAGAAAAACATGGATAGTTGATGTTGCCAATACCTTGAAGGAAAAAAAAGAGCCGGATTGAATGAAAAGAGAATAGTGGAAGAAGAAAATAAATGTTAAGGTATTTTGGGCTAGGAAGATGCATATTGCATTGTAAAACCTGTTTAATCAATATAATTTTATTTGTAAAAAAAAAAGAGACAATTCTACAAAATAGAATCCGGAAACATAGTTTTTGTATGTTTGAATTGAATTTAATTAGAGAATGTTGCAATGGCTTGTTTAAAACAGAAGACTCGCACAATGCACTTGCCAGGAGAAGCTGCAATCTGTGAACCGTGAAGACGAGAAGGACGACCGGCTGGATTCCACTGTGGAGACTTCATTTCACACCAAACTCTCTTGCTCACGGTTACATTTTTTACTAAAACATCTTCAACAAGATATTATATATTATTAATTATTATTGATTAATGAGTATTTGATAATAAGTTCATAGAAACATTTTTGGACCAAAGAGATCCGAACATACAGGTTAATGGAGAAAATTATATAAGAGTGAGTCACGTGATCTTTATGTGAAACCAGATATAATAACGGTTAAGACTCATAGATAACACACAAATAAGACAACAACTAAAAGTAGAGGAATTAAACACAACAATAGAGAAATACAGAACAAACTGAAAACAACACTTGGCAAGGATGACTGAGAATAGAATACCAAAAGCAGCATGCAGCTATTCACCACGAGGTAGAAGAAGTTTGGGAAGACCAAAGAAAAGATGGAAAGAGCAGCAATTTTGGAGCCGGAACAGACTAGTAAATAAGCCTGAACCGTGAAGAAGAAGAAGAAGAAGAAGAAGACTCATAGATTGGGATGGGCAGACATGTGGCAGGAATCGGAAATTAAAGAGTGGTATAGAAATTCCTTGTAGGAAAACCAGAGTGAAAGCGCCCAATAAGTAGGCAAGAATGAAGTGGGAGAATAACATTAAACCATGGCTTGAAGGAGTCCCTCGCCATACCGAGTAGTTAAGGCAGGAAGCCTTGACGTAGAGCAACGCGACTTGGGCTGGTTCGCGTCCCCATGAGAGAAGAAATTTTCTCATGGAATTTCGGCCATTATGGGACCGGTGCCCACCCAGCATCGTGAAGGATTTGGGTGACCACAAGAAGTAGCGGATCCAGGTTGAGAAATGTAACTGTAACATACTCACTACATATCATCCCTAGTCTAACTCTGTGATTAACAGACCCGGCTGGTAGGTCAAGGGCCTATCGCGCCATGGAGTTTGGAGTTATGACTCGAGGTAATGACAGTTCCCATTGTGTCATGTGGATCAGAGAATTGGGCCCTGAATAGATCAGACAGAAGATTACTAGAAACATCAGAGATGAAGTTCCTCAGATACGTTGCAGGATATACTCTAAGAGACCACATTTCTAGTGAAACAATTAGGCAAGAACTCAAAATTTTTAATCAAAATGAAAAAAATACAAAACTATAAACAAAAATGGCATGAACATATTTTAAGAATGTACTCTTCTAGGCTAACAATACAAGCACTATTGTACCAACCTCAAGGCTGTAGAGGTGTGGGACGTCCTAGAAGACGATGGGAAGATGATTTCTGAGAGCGGAACAGGTCGACGGCCTACCATGAAGATGATGATGATGAATTGAGGGAGATAAATGACTGAGGGATGATTGGAAAATATTAGCTCAGGATAGGGATGTATGGAGTTACTGGCGGCCACGAACCTTCGGTTTCGATTGTGTCAGTATGTTAGTTTCTAATGTGATTACGGGATCTGCTGTTTTCGTTGGGTTCAAATGAGTCGGTGTTCATGAGATTAATATTGCATGAAAGGAGGAAACAACATTATTGAATCAAACGGTCCCCGAAATGATATGGCCATCATCATCATCCTTATCATTACCATCATCATCACAATCATCCTTCACCGGTGTGGAAAGCAACGGGAAGCTACCACACCTACACAATTCCCTAGTAAAGCTGCAAGTATTTCATGAGGATGCTATGATTGCACTGAAGGACCTGCCTTCGGGCAGAATTACTATGGATGGAAGGAAATATAATTGAAAAATACCAAAAAATAAATATATTTATTCCAATTTTATTGTACTCTATAACAATTATCAAATTTGTGGGATATCACGATCCACCGAACTCTCATCAGGATCCATCAGTAGGTCGGGACTCATAGATCGAGAAAATCTTGGTAACGGTTTTGTTCTTTTAGCACCTGTTCCTTTCTGGCTCTTTTGGTGTTCTTATTCTTGCCACCTTTTATATGGTCAGTCATAGTCTGTCTTGCCTGTAGGTTTATATTTTAAAGCGACGTCATTTATTTTGTGTGTTGGAATCTGTTTACCCGATATAATATACATATTTTATCATTTACCACATTGGCTCCATAACATGCAAATCATTAGCATCGCGATTCAACTCTGGGGTACAAGGACTGCATATTTTGTTTAGAGGCCTCTTATTTCAGGCTTTAGTTTTTTCTTACATGATGTAAATATAAGATGCGGGACCCGTGGCTTTACTTCCCTTAAGAAAGAAGCCATATTTAGCCTTTTTCCGGCGTTAAAAATCCACCAACCCAGGTTAGGGTTGAAGCCAAGAACATCGATATCAGAGGAGAGCATTGTCACCGCTAATCTACCAGTGTCGACAAAAGGAGAAATAAGTAAATAAAAATCAGTCAATTATTAAATAAGTAAATAAATAATATTGATAAATAACTTATGTTAGTAGCAGGTTCTACATTGTTAGATAAGTGATATAATGAAGAAATAAGAACCGAATTAAACATCTACAGTATTATAGATAAAATTCAAAATTCAAGATCTAACTTGGCTCTAACATTTATAGAAAGAATGACACCCAATAGACTCCCATAAATTTTGCTTCACTATCAACCCAAAGGGACGAGAAATATTGGACGCCCCATAACTAGATTCAAGGATATGGTCTCTTGATGTGGAAACATGTCTATGGCCTAATTCCATGACGTAGAAGAAGAAGAAGAAGAAGAAGAAGAAGGATAAGAAGAAAAAGAAAAAGTAACATATAAAATTATTCGTTAAATTAATAATTAAGAAAAAGATAAGTACATATTAAATACATGGGGAAAGAAAAATATTAAGGAAGATATGTGCAGCAGTACAGGAACAAGATATGTGGAGAATTAGAACAAACCAGGGATTCAAAGAATTATATAGGGATTTAGATCTGGTAATGAGATATTAGAAGAAAGAGACTAGAATGGGTAGGACATGTGTTGCGGATAGAGAAAGAAAGAGTTGCAAGAAATATTTTAGAAGGGAAACTAGAAGGAAGAAGAAAGGCTGGAAGACAGAAACTAAGATGGTTAGATAAGGTTGAAGAATACTTAGGACAACTAAAGGTAAAAAGGTGTAAACAGAAAGCTAATAATAGAGAAGAATGGGCAGTTGTTATGAAGGAGGCCAAGGATTTTGGAGGACCATAGAGTCAAAGGAAGAATAAGAAGAAAGTAATAATTAATATATAAACAAATGGTAATTAAATAAATACCATATTTTTTAGGGGAGCAAGCTGCCTGTGCAAGCTCTTCTGAAACCCAAATTTCAGTGATTTTTGAGAACACGAGTTCGAAAGTTGAGATTGTTTGTTTTTCATTTGACACCTTGCAGTTACCCGCGAGGTCAAAGTAGAACACGCCTTTAAGCAAATGTCACTAGATTACAATATGCAAAACATGATTCTCGTTTTTAAATCCATTAGCGTACTATTGTTTCATTGATAACACACACTTAAGATTCCATCGGGGAAAGTTATAGAGGAGCTTCCGAATTATTGGTCGGACTTTCCCCTCGTAACGTGAAATACCGTGTCGCCATTCATTTACCTTATTAAGTTCATTTTTAATTAGATTATACGTCCAACAGAGAGCAGCACTCTGAAATTGATACACACACAAATAAATAAATAAATAAATAAATATATATATATATAATAATTGTGTTAATATAAAATTAGCATAGGGAAAATGCCCAGAATGTAGATTAAGAGTGAGATGGGAGAATTATATTAACCGTGATTTGAGGGAGGTATATATATATATATATATATATATATATATATATATATATATTTATTAATCCAGCATGCTCCATTACATGGTAACATTACATGCAGTCTATCAAACTATTACAATTTTTTATTTACAATATTATGTACAGTTACAATATTATATACAGTTACAATTTTTCGAAATTTATCGAGTTTATATAGTTTAAAAATTCTTTTAAATAAACCTTCACTAAAATATTATTTGTTATTGGCCACTGTCCGCCTTTTAAACTAATATTATGTTTTAAAATATTTCTTTCAGTTTTTAATATGGGACACTCATATATTAAATGGTTCACATTTTGTATATCTTGCCCACACTTACACATTTCACTTTCCACTATTTTGAATCGATGGAAATACTGTCTTGTCTGCCCATGTCCGGATAGAAAGGTCGTAATTTGTCCGTTGAGAGGGATCTTTTGCTTCAATCGAGGGAGGTATATTATACAGACTATTTTAACTCATGCAAGGGCAAGAGCGGGAAGTCCAATCAGCATTCCAATCAGAAACGGCTCTTTTTCGGATTTAGCTGTTCTTATTTAATATTTTTGAATTTAGAATATTTATTGGACTTTGATGATTTTACTTGTGGATGCTAGGGGACCACTCCGACATTTGCCTTAACATCAAGGGAAACCACTAAAACCTTGATAGAGTGTGAACAGTACAAATTTCTTCTGTTAGTTATTTGAATGTGGCGGACCGCAGTGAAAACGGAATCTTGTGTAACTGTTATTATTAGGTATATTGTATAATCAGACACACATTTAAGTGATCTCTTTTTGCTCGTTTCTTCTGATTTATTAAAAATGTTAAATTAACTGAATCAGCTGATGTATCCAAAAAGATACATTACGAATTTAATGGTTCAATGGCTCACGCTGCATAAACCATAAAAAATACACCAAATTAATGTACACAGAATTTAATATGTAACAAAAAAGTCAGCAACAGCGTATGTCTATCTTTTAAGGATACCTCATTCAATAACCGATTTTATCTTTCAGCTCATTTATGCCAAGAAGATCAGGAATTAGTAGATTCTCGGGCTAGCGTAGCAGCGCATGGCGGGTGTTCTTTTACGGATAATTCAAAATAATACATTTTTGTCTTTCAGCTCATTTATGCCAAGAAGATGGGGATAAGTGGATTCCCGAGCAACGCCGGGTAATCAACACAGGGTATCTGAAAATAATTACTATATAAATTTATAATTATTTTTCTTTTGCTAATTCAACTAAACATAAAAACACATTTTATGTATTTAGGGGTAGCAGCGCACGCCGGATATTAACTAGTAAGTTATAATTATAAATGAGATCGATTTTTTCAAGAGAGGAGAAAATATCACCATAATTTGCTAATAAAAATGCTTATTAACATGTTTAATAGAAAGAGAGACGTACAGACAGGCGAATATAAAAAAAAACTATAAAACAATAAGGTATATTATATTTTGAGATAGCAGATGCAGTTAGAATAGGTATAACAATAAAATGCATCATAAAATTACGTTGAGATATTAGTCACAATATAAAATTATAAAATTACAACTTGTGGGGTGCAGTCATCCTCAACTTGATTACAACTTTTTAAAATTTATTGTAGTCTTTCAGAATCCGGTTCCATCTCCAGCAGGTGTTAGGTTATTGAATGACGCCTGTTAACATTCGGTACATAGGTCTACTAGTAGCGTTTTCGTTAAAATTTATATTACTGTCTATTTCTTAACATTAGCCTTTGCAGATGACCAGATTTTAATAGCAAACAACAGAAGACGAATTACAAAGAATGCTATATAAACTAAATGAAATGTCAAAAAAATACAATATGGAAATAATAATAATAATAATAATAATAATAATAATAATAATAATAATAATAATAATAATAATAATAATAATAATAATAATAATGCTTTATTTTAGCTGGCAGAGTTAAGGCCATAAGGCCTTCTCTTCCATTCAACCAGCGAATAGTAGAATTATACAAAAATTACATATACGTATATTACAATTTTAAGATATTATTAAAATACAGACTAAACAAAATAAAATGATGATGTAATCTAATAATAGCTGATATTAACAAAAAACATAGAATATAATAAAATTGAAATGATATAAAATATAGTAAGTAGCTTCCTAGGTGATTATTTAAAGAATGCTTTATAATGTAAATGTCATTAGAAAAAAAACAGTGGCTTTCAAGGACGCTCAACCAGTTCGGACACAACATTATATTAGAAAATAAACCAATAGAAAAAGTGATAAGATATAACTTCCTAGGCTGTGAAATATCATACACAACGAATACAGATATAAATAACACTTTTTTTTGTCAAATGCCCCAGGCTTGTCTTTCGACATTCATGGTTTCTCTCCTGGCATGGCGTAGTTGTAACCCACTTCTGAGGTTGGGTCGCCTGGAAGGCGGGGTTACGTTGCCCCGATGATATGATGGGTGGTGATGATAATGATAATGGTGCCCCAGGAGAGTCTCTAATCCTAAGCCTAACCTAAGATGAATATGAATGATGATGATTGCGATGGCCATATGATTTCGGGGACCGTTTGGGCCTTAAAGTTTTCCTGACATTTGTCTTACAGGCGAGGAAAAACCCCGATAAAAAACCTCACCCAGAAAAACTGTCCCGACCGGGGATCGAACCCGGGCCCGCTGCGTGACAAGGTAGCACGCTACCCCTAGACCACAGCGGTCGACAACATACAAATTAATTAAGTATAATTATATAACAAGAACATTAAAAAGAACTTGGAAAAATAAAGCCAAGAAAGACTATAATGAAATTACATGAGACACTGACAGTTCCTATTATTACTTATGGACTTATGGACAGTGACAACACAACAATCTGCCAGAATACAAGCTGCTGAAATTAGATTCCTCAGACCAATAGCGGGATTTCAAAGAACAGACAAAAAACACAACACAGAAATAAGACATCAACTAAAAGTAGAGGAATTAGTGAAATACAGAACAAATTGGAAAGAACACATAGAAAGGATGACTGAGAATAGAACACCAAAAGCAGCACACAACTATTCACCACGAGGAAGAAGAAGCTTGGGAAAACCAAAGAAAAGATGAAAACAGCAACAATTTGGAGCCGGAACAGGCTAGTAAATAAGCCTAAACCGCGATGAAGAAGATAAAGTCTATTTCTTTTAAAATTTCTATCTCCTCCAATATGATTATCTTTGTTAGGTTTCTCTATTATGACAGAAAAACAGAAGGAAAACTCCCAGAAGGTAGGCCAAGAATGAGGTGGGAGAATAATATTAACCATAATTTGAGAGAGGTGACTTACGCAGGGGTGATTTTAAAATATCACAGAATAGGGATGATTAGAGAGATTATGTCCGCGCACCTATGAAGCTCCGGGTTCGATGATATTAGTGAGTTAGTTGAGATAACTATAATCAGGCTGTGATTATTTTTCTTTCTTCACATATTACTTCGAATTCGTTTGCTCGACACCGCATTAATTTCAATTGCTTTACTGTAAAATTTTATATTGTATTCTAATTTATATCGTATATGTTTTATTTCTTATTTTCTACTTGTTGTATATTTTCATTTTAGGTAAAGGAAATGTAATGTGTTCCCATTACAGATTTTAGGAGGCCCTTGGGGTAAAATTTAAAATATGAAATAGATATCTGCGATCTCAGGCATCCTCAACTTTATAAATGCTGTAAGATGTGAAGTACTTTCGGAACATATGCTCCATCCTCAGCATGTAAATTAGTACTATTGTTTGTGAGAATCTTGTAGAGGGGGTTGACGTCATTGGGTGTGTTCTCATTAAGCAGGTAAGTGTTTCTGGTCTCTTTCAATATCTCGATCTCTTCGAGAATATTGATATTCAAGTTAAGAGACCATTTAAATACGTAACTAACTGGTTATTGAATCCAGAGGTACTTGGTGTAATATGTTACAGTTTCTCTATTTGTAATAAATCTCCCTTAAATCGCAGTAATTGTTATTCTCTCATTTCTACAATACACTTTTCTTACTGTTTTCCTACTAGAAGTTTACGTGACTCTCTTTTATTCCCCATAAGTGGGCACGCCGTAGCGTAGTGGTTAAGGCACTGCGCTACAAGTCGGAAGGTCGAGGGTTCAAGTCCCGGTAGGGTCAGGATTTTTAAACTGACCAAAACCTTCTGGCCCTGGGGTCGACTCAGCCTCTAACGGAAATGAGTACCAGACGCTTGTTCTGGGGTAAAGGCGGCCGTCACGCAGGGCTGACAACCCGGTTGACATGAAGTGCCGATTGTCAAGAAAAAGTGGGAGCCTTAACCTCCTACTACCCCAAGGGCCTCCTGAGGCTTGTAGTGGGATCACTTTACCACTTTAAGTGTCATATTTCCTGCACATCGCAGTCTACAAGACTTCACTGATCTTATTACAGCTGATGTCTACAAATTAAATTACGATTAAAATTTTCTTAATCAGTGTTAAAACAAACCCATGAATTTAATTAGACTTGACTACAAAATTTTAGAACAAGTTTAAAATGATTTGTAACGTTAATTAGAAAAATTTAACGGATTATTTGACATAATTAACTCCATTAATAAAACAAGTAACGTATTAGAAACTCTATGATCTCTAAACTACTTACATTTTTATATTCTGGTCACAAAACAGGATTCTAACTACATCACAGAGGAAGGCAACTGAAGCAGCAGATAAGAAATTACTTTAATCTAGTAGTATACACTCTCCTTGACCACAGAATTAATTAGTATACATCAGGAATTAAACGTCTCAAATATATTAGAAATAATTGAAGATTACAAATCAAATTCGTATTTGCATTTACAACGAATGTAACCAAGATGATTTCCATTGCAATTATAAAAGTAAAGACCACAGTATGTTAAACTAAAAATATATAAAACTATTATTCTACCAGTTATATTATATGAATGCGAAACATGGACTATTACTTTAAGAGAAGAAAGGAGATTACAAGTATTTGAAAATAAAGTACTTAGGAAAATTTTTGGACCAAAGAGATATGATCAAACAGGTGAATGGAGAAGACTACATAACAATGAACTACGTGGTCTTTATAGGAAGCCAGATATAATAAGAACAGTTAAGTCTCGTAGACTACAATGGGCAGGACATGTTGCACGTATGGAGAATGAAAGACTTGCATGGAAGCTTCTTGTAGGAAAGACAGAGGCAAAACGCCCAGTTGGTAGACCAAGAATGAGGTGGTACAATAACATAAACTATGATTTGAGGGAAGTAGATTATACAAGGAATGATTGGAAAGCATTAGCTCAGGATAGGGATGTATGGAGAGCTTATGTCCGCGGGGCCATGAACCTACGGGTTCGATAGTGCCAGTGAGTAAGTAAGTAAGTAAGTAAGTAAGTAAAGACCACAATGTAAAAGAATAATTTGAACACTTAAAAAGCGTTGGCGAAGTTGAAATAAATTCTGGAGACGGAACGGATTAAATGGTCCAATCCATGAAGCTTAATAGTAGTGTATAAACTGTGGTCACACGAGATTAAAACACATTTGAAAATAATGAAAACTTTCTTTTTAACTCGATATTAATATGTAGGCCTATGTTACACTCTACCATAAATTGTATTAATCGAACTATAGAAAAATGTTGTGGAAAATACTTAAATTTGCACCAAAAATACAGTACATAAACAAAAATAACGCTACACATATGCGTTAATTTTTTGTTTATTGTGGTACAATACATTAAGTAAACTGGCGCGATATGTTGAGTTTCGCCAATTTAAGGTTATATTTTATGGATGCGAAACATAGACTCTTACTTTATGGGATGAGGAAAAGTTACGAGTATTTGAGAATAAAGTTCTTTGCGAAATTTTATGGACCAAAGAGAAATGAACAGACTGGAGAATGGAGAAGATTGCATAACAGTGAGCTACATAAGCTCATGGGAAGACAGATATAATAAGAACAGTTAAGTCTCGTATACTGAAATGAGCAAAACATGTGGCACGAATGGGGAATGAACGAGGGGCATGGAAGCTTAAAGGAAAATCATAAAGAAAGCTCCCAGTTTGTAGACCAAGAACGAAGTGGAAAATAACATTAACTATGATTTGAGGGAAGTAGAATTTAGAAGAGATGATTGAAAACATTAGCTCAGGATAGAGATGTGTGGAGATCTTATGTCCGCGCGGCCATGGACCTACAGGTATTGCCAATGAGTTAGTTAGTTAGTTCGCCAATTTAAGAAAGTATCCCATTATTTGTATACGTTATCCTATTTTATATTTCCTGAAGGAGTCCATTATATGTAATTCGTGTTAACTTTCTTTCTTCAGATTTAAACTAAAAATAAACTTTCAGTTTCTAACTTCTAGACATTGGTGTGTTTTTTATATATTTTTGGCGGTAACAATTTGTTATAAATGGCTGAATGAACTTCAGGGGCACTCCAGCCTCTCCCTAAAGATGACCCTGAGCAGAGCCTCGAGGCTAAAGAAGATTCCACACCTGTTAGTACTTGATTTTTGACGTCATCAGCACCTCTTCATCGCAGTTAATAATGACTCATTTGTTGCAACACCATTAATAATGATCACGTTAACGTATTGAATTAGAAGAAGTGTACATTAATTAAACCGAAGAAATTTACCAGATTGTAGAAGGGCTGGCAGACAAGAAAATAGTGGTATGGAATCCAGGGCATCAGATAAAAATATGTGTTAACAGCATATGAAACTTTAGTTTTTTAATTACTTATTTCCTGAAAGAATAAATAAAAACCAATGTTGTAAAAGAATTTTCATGACAAGTTAATATCACTCCTGTGCCTAAAAATGCATATTTTAACTGTTAGTACTTATTTTTGTTTTCAGCCAAAAGTGTTTATTTAAATTTATTTAATTCGTTCAAATTCAACGTTGTCAGGTATCCTGAAATCTTTGGAGATCTTAGGAATTTTATCAGATATTTGAAAAAAAAAATGTAAAAAACAAGATTTTCTTTGTGGTTAAAAATATGAATATGGCATTTGTCCCTAATATCTGTGTTGTGTATCTTATCAAATAATGTTTTCCCCTGAATAGTTATTGACATCTTCATATCACATGTGCTTATTATTTTATAATAGAGCGATTCCACGAAAATGTCATACCGAGGTGAAAATTTTGAAATTGACGCAGGAATATTTTTTTTCACGTAATATAAATTATATCTTTAAGGATCAAATTTTCTGATTCTATAAGATAATGTTCCAAAAGTGTATTATTTTAATCTAATATTAGTGGTAGAACTTTTAATTTTCCAAACCTGTAAACACACGCAAAATTTTACCAATTTGTTGTTTAATGATTTGGTCGTATTAATTCGTTTTATTTTACAAAATCTATTGTTAAACCATACTTTAGTCCTTCCTAGTCGTAAATGTAGTAATACTAATCATTATTTTGATATTTTGAAATGAAAAAATGTCTGAACGAGGAATCGAACCGTGGACCTCTCGTATTCCATATGAGCCTGCAAGACCACTACAACTATTCGAGACATGGCACAAACATTAACAATTTTTGCACATATACAAATCTATAATTCTCATTTTTGTTTAGTTTCTGTTGCATCAGCCCTAGTTTCTGCTCCATATACGATACCTGGTCGAACTATCGTTTTGTATATGCGGGTTTTGCTTTCTATTGACATATGTTTGTTGCGCCAAATTAAATATTTCATATATTCTGATATTTGTGCTGCTTTATCAGCTTGTTTCCTTAGTTATTTTATTACACTTTTAGTGTTTGTTATTAATACACCTAAATAATTAAATTCTGATACTTGTTTTATTTTTTTTTCTTTCCACTTCTAATTTACATCTTACTGGTTCTTTTGATATTGTTATGCATTTAGTCTTATTCGTATTAATTTACATATTGTGTTTTCTGGCATTTATATTAAATTGATGTAATGATCTTTGCAAATTATCTTCAGATTCTGATTTTTTTAATTTTCGTTTCAGGTAAACCCCTACACCAAATGTTTTTAGAGCATAATAGCAGTTAAACATTCGCCGCACCTGAAAATGTGTGTACACAGACATACATTGTGACGAACCAAATATAGCGGTTTGCTACAGTCAATTCTTGTTTTCGAATTTCAGATAAACACCACTTCTAATGATCGCATTTCGCAGAGTTTTGGATAATACCTACCTCGGTTTATTTTATTATCACGTACTGAGTTTCATGGGGTTTGGAAATCTGTAAGTCACAAACATATGCAGACTGAATTTTTATATACAGATATTATAGGTAAACAAATTCAACAATATTAAAAACTCTGAGGAATTTTTTTTGTCTAAGACCCAGGGTTCCTTATTTCAAATCCATCTACGTCGTGTCTATAAAAAATCATAAATAATGCCACGAGTGATTTCCAATTCATCTAGAGAATTTGGAAATCAAGAGTGGCATTTGTTAGGACTATTTAACGAATAAAATTAAGCTGTTTACTCACAAATCATTATTTAAATATAGTTGTTTTACAATATTTATATATTTAATGTAAACGACGATGTTTGAAAACAAATGAGAAACATTATGTTTCACTTGTTCATCACTGCAACCAGATCATATGATTTATTGCCAAAGGATCGCAATATTGTAAGGATGCACCCTAGCGGAGAAATAATAAAACACATCAAACTGTATATTATAACCAACATTAAAGGTTATTAATTTATTTTTTTAGTAAACAACTCAGTAAAATCAAGGAATCTGTTCATTATTTGCCATTCAATCTATTTGTTGGAGAGTCAGCCACTGCAAAATAATGCTCTGACCTGTTCAGAATATCAAAAAGGAGGAGCTTTCTTTATCACAAAAGCAGGAGCTGATAAAGAGCTAGGTGAAACACGACTGTCATTGGCTGTAAAACAAAATTCATTGAAATGTGATTGGTCATTGAGTACCATTTGGTACATGAGTTAAACAGTCAATTTAATTACTTTACATTCTGCATAGGCCTAATTCTTACAAGTTGGCTCCGTAATGCAACGCGTTTAGACGCCTGCCCTCCACTTGTGTGTCCAGAATTTGCGTGTCTGTCACTCCATTTGAGTTCTTAGCGGACGAATCGGAGGCGGGGCTGATTTTTTCTTGGTTCCTCCCTTTTCCCTTGTCAAATTCTTCATTCTATAACTTCTCCCATACTAATATTATTCATTTCGTTTCATATAATTTCATCTGCCCCTGTAATGGTATGACAGGCCTTGTCAGCCGGCATCCTCGCAAATCACAGGTGTATCATCTCATCCCTGGTCTTTTCATTTCGCCGGTCACGAGTATAATGTTTAAAAAAATCTGTTACACATTTATTAGGATGTCTGCACTTCCATTGATGACATTGAAATTGATTGCATTAATCAATTACGTAACAGTTCTGGAACAAATTACGTCAGCTATTCGTTCTGCACTGATTGATTTTTCATTTATAATACAGTGACGATATGGATGTAAATCTTAACATTTAGAAAGGATATTTTATTACTCTCTGCATTTTGTCAAGGATAAAATATAAAATAGGCCGAATTCAAATTGTTTAATTATTCATCAATAAGAAAGATGTGCTTTGTAATTTATAATGAGTAGGAACCAGATTTACGTGCTCTATAATTTCTGAAGTATGTATGTAGTTAGGTTTCAAAAAGTCCCATAATAAGTAAATAAAATATGTAGTTTTCATATGTTTATTGAATATACGCATTGTAGAAATATTTAATTTCAAATAAAGGTGTTGTTGTCATAATTCAAATTTAAGAAAACTATGAGAAAATAGAATATATGTTAACTAATAAAAATATACTATATAATGGAATTGAACTGTTAATGACAAATGTGGGAAATTTTGAAGAACTTTTCTCAATTCAAATATCTAAGAACAATAATTAATTAGGAATGAGGTGCACAAAGAAATTTAACGAAGACTCAATTATTCTGGAAACGGATTGTAATAAATTAGGCCTATGTTATGTTATATTATCCTGTTATTCTCCCAGTAATATAATAATAATAATAATAATAATAATAATAATAATAATAATAACAATAGCTTTATTTTACCTGGCAGAGCTAAGGCCTTAAGGCATTGTCTGCCACTCAACCAGGTTTAAAAAAAAAGTCTTACATCCAAATTGCAATATACATAAACGAATACATGTTATAAATACAATACAATTAATATTTATAATCTAGGTTTGCATGGTTTCTAGTTTGCATATATCGGACAGGACGAGCCAAGCAATCAAAGTCACGCACGAAATAAAAGACATAACCAAGATGTCCATGGAAGCAGCAATAAAACTCTTCCACACCAAGATTGTACCCATAGCCACATACGGTCTTCAACTGATATGGGATCATCTGGACACCAACAGCTTTAGACTCCTGGAAAAAGTGAAATCCATGTATTTGAAAAAGGCAGCGGGTCTGTCAAAGTTCGCACCCTCCCGCACGGTCTATGAACTGACAAAGGAGCTATTTCTCATAGAAGAGCTCCTCCGATTGAAACTATTCCTGCCATCTACAGCGAGCTATAATACTGTACTAAGAGAGCTGCAGCTGAAAAAAGAATCCATTTGGACCGATTTCTACAACACCGATGCCATGGTCTCAGAAGACTGGAACAAGCCGAACTACGAACTACGCCACCTAGTGACCCGGCTTTCATCACAGACTGTGCAAAATGAAACAGTTTCATGACCCGGGACCAGAATGCGTGTGCGAGCGATGCGGCATGTTATGCGAGAGATACCATGGGCTAAAGTGCAAAAACAGAGGGCAATCTCTGACAGGATTCTGTATGGACAGATAAACTTATATAGATTAACTAATCTTTGCACATTGTGCGCTATACATTATTATTATTAAATATTTATAATGTATTTTAATTTACTCTAAATTTAACGAATTAAATATATAATATGTATAAGATATATAAAAAACGAGAAAAAGATTATTAATGACACAGTATACATTTAAATAAATAAAGAAAAATTAATTATTAGACAACAGGTAACTGTTGGTACGAAACATGAATTCTTACTTTAAGGGAGAGAAAAGACTACGAATATTTGAGAATAAATTTCTTAAGAAATTTTTGGACCAAAGAGATAACAGACAGGAGAATGGATAACTGTGAGCTACGTGATCTTTATAGGAAACAGGATATAATAAGAACAGTTGAGTGTCGTAGACTGCGATAGACTGGATATACATGTAACAAGAATGGGGAATGAACGAGGAGAATGGAAACTTCTTATAGGAAAACCAGAAGGAAAACACCTAGTTGATAGACTAAGAATGAGGTGGGAGAATAACATTAACCATGATTTGAGGGAAGTAGATTATACAGGGGATGGTTGGAAAACATAGCGATGTGTGGAGAGTTTATATCCGCGCAGTCATGAACCTATGGATTCGATAGTCCTAGTGCTAGTAAGTTAGTTAGTTATGAGAAAATACAGTTTATTTTTCATGTTTTCATTATATTACAATTCTATTAGTTTACAATAACCAAAGTTTCAAGTTTTACTCACTTAGGGTCGGTTTCACCAACAGAGGTAACTGTATTACGCCAGTTAAGCTATGCATTATACACGGCGAAAACTGGCTTAATACAGTTACCTTTGTTGGTGAAATTGACCCTTAGTACTCTTCTATAGTTACTACCATGCAGTTACTTCTTCTGCGTTTATTTTTCTTTGCACAAAGGATGTTTGATGGAAGAATTTACATAAAAAAAACTATTTTGAAAACTCTATAAATATGCTGTATAACATTAAATTGTAGTCCACCGCTGTGGTCTCGAGGTAGCGAGCTGTCTTGTCACGTAGCGGGCCCGGGATCGATTCCCGGATGTGACAAGTTTCCTGGCTGAATTTTTTTTTGGGGGGGGTCTCCTCACCTGTAAGACAAAGGCCCAAACGGTCCCCGAACATCATCTGGCCATCATCATCATCATCATCATCAACAATCACAAATTAAGCCCATGTGGCTTGTTCCGTTCTCATAGATTCTCATTCAAAAAGTTAAATTCATCTTTTTTTTTTCGGTATACCAACATTCCTGTCTCCTTTTGGTTTGTAATTAAGTATAATTTTTGGTATGCGTTCATCTTTCATTCTTTGAACATGTTCTTTCCTGTTTTTTCTAGATTCTTGTATTTTATCTAAACGTTTTAAAATATTTAGCTCATTTCTAATGGTATAGATATTGGGTTCAAATACCGATTTAGGCATATATTTTTCTCTTCAAATTTAATTTGTCGTTGAGTGAGAAATGATAAATTTAATATTAAATATCTCATTTCTAATACTTACTTACTCACTGGCACTATCGAACCCTTAGGTTCATGGCCGCACGGACATAAGCTCTCCATACATCCCTATCCTGAGCTAATGCTTTCCAATCATTCCCTGTATAATATACTTCCCTCAAATCATAGTTAATGTTATTCTCCCACCTCATTTTTTTTCTACCAACTGGGCGTTTTCCCTCTGGCTTTCCTACAAGAAGCTTCCATGCAAGTCTTTCAATCCCCATACGTGCAACATGTCCTGCCCATCGCAGTCTATGAAATTAATGTGTGTACCAGGAATCGAACCGTGGACATCTAATATCTTCACTTTTTCTTTTATCTAGAAGTTTGCAGCCAGCTACACTTCTCCGAAATTTCATTTCTGCTACTTCTATGATCTTCTCTTCTCTTTTAGTTAAAATCCAAAATTCACTACCATACAAAAGTGACATATTCATTAAGTTTAGGATTAAGGCCTCTCCTGGTGGATCATTAACATCATCACCTATCATCTGGGCAGCGTAACTCCGCTTCCCAGGCGCCCCAACCTCAGAAATGGGTTACAATAACGCC
This sequence comes from Diploptera punctata, assembly GCA_030220185.1. Lineage (NCBI taxonomy): Eukaryota > Metazoa > Arthropoda > Insecta > Blattodea > Blaberidae > Diploptera > Diploptera punctata. The sequence goes on from JASPKZ010009795.1 coordinate 2,813,871, forward strand.
ATGCCAGGAGAGAATAAGAATACCAGAATATCGAAATGGTAAATGGTGACATCAAAAAAACATTAAATTGTTAAATTATGTTACGTTAAAAAAAAGCAATATTTGCAGTTAGGCCTATATGTAAATCAAAACCGTGTTTAAAAAACTAAAAGAAATATTTAATATGGATAATGCCCAAACATACAAATTTATTTCTTAGGAAAAAATAATAAAATCCGGTCCCTACTAACGAGGTACCCTATATGTTGAGTGACGCATGAATTTATTTTAATTACAAGTGAATCAGATTTGCTGACTTGATTTTTAGTTTACTTTGCACTTCAAATTTACCATATTTCATTACAAGTAGGAACTCAAGTGTTATGAGAAATAAATATAAGCTTGTGTTCGAAATATAATAAATAATGTAAAGCCAAATAACTGGGAAGCGTGATTCACAATCTTCATCTTATCCAAGATTCGGAGCTGGCGGCCTGTTGTTTCTTCATTTGAAAACAATTTTCGACATGGGTTCTTTGATCTTTGTAATGGCCTTGATTATCATTAACTGGCTATAAATCTTCTGAATAACAGTGAAGAAATAAATACATTTAAAAGAGACAAACCATTACATTTTCCAGTTATCTCAAATTAATGTGTGGCTGTTGCTGTATTGTTTTTAGAGTGCTGTTAGTGAACAATGAATCAGGAGAAACAAAAAAAAAAGTTGTTTAAGTAGATATTGGGAAAAGAAAAAAAAAAAAAGAAAATTAAGTAGAATTATATGTAGGAAGTATGTAGCATTGATTCATTCTAGAGGAAATATCGATGATGCTATCCTAATTTAAAAGAGAGAGGGAGAGTTATAACTCCTGGAAAACTTACATATATATATATATATATATATATATATATATAACTTTCCTCATTAGGTGATTGCCTTAAGGACAAAGTGATGCAGACAATTTTTGAAATTAATGAAACACATTTTGTAGATACATTAAAAAATTTCAAATTGTAATTGAAGTAGGCCTATACATACTATAAAGTAGAAATTTTGTAAATATGGTGTTTCTTAAAATTGAAATTGATCCTCTAATGGCAGCGATAGCAATTTTAGAAAGATACACCCTGTCCAAATCTAAGGAATTCCAAAATTTATCTAAGAATCCTGGTATAGTACCTCTTGCCCCGATCATTAGTTTCTTAACTGTTAATACTTATTTTTGTTTTTTTTTTAGCCAAACATTTAATTTAAGTTTATTTAATTCGTCCAAATTCAACGTTGTCAGGTGTCCTGGAATTTCTGGAGATCTTCGAAATTTTTTCAAGATATTTGAAAACGTGTAAAAAACGATATTTTACTTTGTGCTCAATAAGTATTTATATTACAGTTAATTGAGAATAAAGTACTTAGGAAAATGTTTGGATCAAAGAGAGATACATATATAGGCGAATTAAAAAGATTAAACTACAGCAAACTATATGCCTATGATCTTTATACGAAACCAGATATAATATAAACAGTAAAGTCTCGTAGACTGCGATGAGCAGGACATGTAGCACGAATGGGTAATGAAAGAGGTGCATGGAAGCTTTCTGTAGGAAAACCAGAAGGAAAACGCCCAGTTAGTAGACCAAAACTGAGGTGGGAGACTGATATTAACCATGATTTGAAGGAAGTGGTTTATATAGGAGATGATTGGAAAATATTAGTTCGGGATTGGGATGTTTGGAGAGCTTATGACCGCGTGGCTATGAACCTACAATTCAATATGTCCAGTGAGTTAACTTGTTAGTGACGTGGGGCACATAAAGGTACATACACACAGAGAGGTGGGCACATAAAGGTACATACACAGAGAGAGGTGTGGAAATAGGGGAAAAAATCAGTGCCATATAAAATTAATAATAATAATAGCTTTATTTTACCTGGCAGAGTTAAGGCCTTAAGGCCTTGTCTGCCACTCAACCAGGTTTTAAAAAATACAAAAAAATATAGTCTTACATCTAAATTACAATATTCATAAACGATTACATGTTATGATTACAATACAATTAATATTTATCAAGTATTTTGATTCACTCTAAATTTAACGAATTAAATATACAATATGTACAAGATATATAAAAACACAAGGAAAAGATTAATAATAATAATAATAATAATAATAATAATAATACTTTATTTATTCTGGCAGAGTTAAGGCCATAAGGCCCTCTCTTCCACTCAACCAGCACAAATACAGATAAATATTTGACAAACATAGATATACACTATACTAATTATAAACAGTTAAAGATACAACAATGTAGCAATGTAAATGTCATGTACAAACAACATTTTATAGGGTAATAACAATAATGATACGATAATAATAATAATAAAAATATAATTATATACCAAGAGGACGAAGATCACTGGGCCGTCCTATGAAACGCTGGAGGGAAAATTTTCTATAGGATCGTAACAGGCCTTGGCCTAATACTTGGAAGGAAGAAGAAGATAATAATAATAATAATAATAATAATAATAATAATAATAATAATAATATGATACAATAATGTAGCAATGTAAATGTCATGTACAAACAACATTTTATAGGGTAATAACAATAATGATACGATAATAATAATAATAATAATAATAATAAAAATATAATTATATACCAAGAGGACGAAGATCACTGGGCCGTCCTATGAAACGCTGGAGGGAAAATTTTCTATAGGATCGTAACAGGCCTTGGCCTAATACTTGGAAGGAAGGAAGAAGAAGATAATAATAATAATAATAATAATAATAATAATAATAATAATAATATAAATATGATACATTAATGACATAGTATAAAATTAAATAAATAGAAAAAAAATAGAAAGAAAAAAATAATAAAATTGATACTGGACTGAGTAAGATAAAAAAGTGGTGACAATATGAGCACTGTTAGTGTCGACAATTGAATTATGAGTTAGGGATGGCCATTCAGTAATGCTTATAATTATGTAGGTGCAACCCACAAGTAGCCCGGAGCGTCTCTGCTCTACATTTACACGTTTCATTACCACTCAACGTGTTTATAGCCATTAAAACGTACCCTTAAGCAGCACCGCTTATGCAATATTTAACTTCTTCACTTCCATTCATCCTGTTTCATCACACGTTAAAGTAACAGTTACTTTCCTATATAAATAACATCAGAAAAAATCTATGGTTTCCTTTACATTACCTGACTCATCAGAAACCAGTGATAGTATTATGTAAATCGTGCAATAAAATTATACCAGAAATTGCAATTAACACATCTATTAATATCTCTTATAAAAGAGCAGAATATTAACAGTGTAGTGCGTAAGCTATCTCTTTGAGCTTGTAAGTATTTTGAAGAGTCCCATGAGTACGCTACTAACGCAATAATGTACCAGGATACAAGCTGCTGGAATGAAATTCCTCAGACCAGTAGCAGGATATCAAAGAACAGACAAAAAACATAACACAGAAATAAGACAACAACTAAAAGTAGAGGAATTAAACACAATAGTGAAATACAGAACAAACTGGAAAGAATACTTAGCAAGGATGACTGAGAATAGAATACCAAAAGCAGCATATAGCTATTCACCACGAGGAAGAAGAAGTTTGGGAAGGCCAAAGAAAAGATGGAAAAAGCAGCAATTTGGAGCCGGAACAGGCTAGTAAATAAGCCTACACCGTGATGAAGAAGAAGAAGAGTGCGTAAGTGATGTACCAGTTTAAATTGATTAACCATATCGGGAATAAATTTTAATTTCGTAAAAAATCACTTTAGATTTAAACATTGATCCTTCAGACCAAAATAATTTCAAAGAGGTATTAAAATAAGCATTTATAAAACTTTAATTAGACCAATTCTAACATATGGCGCTTGTATCCTATTCTGATAGACGACAATTTTGCATAGAATATTCAATACTGTTCCGCGAAATATTCGCTGTTGTACCACATCGCCTCCTTTAATTTTTTTACTTACTTTTTTACTTTTGAGGGACTCTCCACTTTTCAGCGGTTATCCTGTATTCCCATTCGCCATTCTTGCCGATCACGCCATTTATCCTCCTCCAGACCTCGGTCGTTCATCAATCTATGGATCTCTCCTCTCCAAGTTGTTCTTGGCCTGCCCCGTTTCCTTCTACCAGAAGGTGACCATTCCAAAAGAGTTTTGGGCCACCTATCATCCTCCATTCTCCTGACATGGCCATACCACTGAAGAGCTCGTCTTTCGATCCTTTCCACCACTGTCTCCTCCATATCCATCATCTGCCTCACTTCTTCATTTCTTCTTCTTTCCAACCTAGACACCCTGGCACTGCGTCTTATTCCATCCATCTCCACTGCCAAGATCTTAGTTTTTTGTCCCTCTACCAAAGTCCATTCCTCTGCACCATAAGTCATTATGCTTTCCACAACAGACTTCAAAATCCTCTTCTTCGTGTGGTTTGACATGGTCCTACTCCACAGTACTCCATTCAACATTTTTATGGCTCTTCGTGCTTGTACTAACCTGCTATCTACTTCAGCTTTACAACTCCCTGATTCATCAATAAGTGATCCCAAATATTTAAATTTTTTAACAGTAATTTTTTAAGAATTAATTTAAGGGTAATTTACTTTCCCATTCTCCATAGGCCTATATGTCCATGCCATCGTAATCTTCTTTCTTTCACTGTCGTAGTTATATATTATTTTACTTCCATTATTTGTATGTCTCTCCAATAACGAAGAAAAATAATGCGAACAAATGTAAGGAGTTCAGGACTGTCAGTTTGATTTCACACTCTGCAAAGATTCTCCTGCGAATACTGAATTGACGTTTACGTTCTACGATAGAAAGCGAATTGGAAGTAAAACAGTTTGGCTTCAGGAAGGGAACGAGAGATGCAATTGGATTGATACGAACAATAGAAGAAATATATGTAGAAAACGATAAAGAAGTTTATGCAGTATTTGTTGACCTGGAAAAGGCATTTGACAGAGTGAATTGGAATAAACTCATGAGGATCTTGAAGAAAATTCGCATGAACTGGAAGGAGAGGAGGCTCATAAGTAGTCTTTATATGAAACAGCGAATGAAAGTGAAGAAGGAGAAGAAATGTCAGAGGGAAGAGAAATTGAAAGGGGGTAAGGCAAGGATGTCCTCTATCACCTATTATTTTCAACATCTATCTGGAAGACCTAATCAAGAACTGCTTCAGCAATACGGGAGGCGTAAACATGGTAGGAAGAAGAATTAAGTGCATAAGATTTGATGACGATATGGCTTTGCTAGCAGATGATGCAATGATACTGAGGAACATGCTGATGGAGCTAAATGATAAGTGCGAGGATTATGGGACAAAGATAAATTTAATAAGACGAAGGACATGATTATAGGAAGGAAACCAAGGAAGACAAACATGAGATTAAAGATGAGGTCATTGAGCAAGTGGAGAGCTTCAAATAGTTGGATTGTACTATCAGTAGTAACATGAACTGCGGTCAAGAAGCAAAGAAGAGAATAGCAATGGTAAAATAAACTTTTAACAAGAAGCTAAGCATTTTTTATGGACATTTGGCAAAATAATTACGGAACAGGCTAGTGAAGTGCTTTGTGTGGAGTATAGCATTATATGGTTCAAATACTTGGACATTACGACGGAATGAGGAAAAACTACTGGAAGCTTTTGAGATGTGGTTATGGAGAAGGGTGGATCGTATAAAATGGATAGACAAAATAAAAAATAAATAAATAAAGATGCGCTAGACAGAACAATGCTGGAACTCATAAAGAAGAGGAAAAGAGATTTGATTGGCCACTGGCTAAAAAGAAACTGCCTACTGACGGTTGCCCTAGAAAGAATGGTAAACGGAAAGAAAGTTAGAGGCAGAAAAAGACATCAGATGATAGACAATATTAAAATAAATGGTTTGTATGCGGATAGAAAAAAGGAAAGCTAAGTTAAGGAAAGAGTAGAGAATGCTGAGTTTGCAATGAAAGACCTGCTCTTGGGCAGAACACTATGTATTTTTATGTCTGTTTTTTTTAATTTTTCCTATTCTCCATTTTATAGATTAAAAAATTAATATAAAATTATGGAATATTCACCTGAAAGGTCCGTCTCCTCAACTTAATTAATCATTGAACTGTAGCGCTTTCGGGACTTGTCCCACCAGTTTTGAATCCTGCCGATGATGGAACAAGTCCCGAAAGCGCTACAGTTAAATGATTAATTAAGTTGAGGAGACGGACCTTTCAGGTGAATATTCCATAATTTTATATTAATTTTGAATAAACCTCAACGGAACACATCATGAATCTTATAAAAGTAGATTAAAAAAACTGTTTCACTGGCTTCTAATTTTATTTCTCATTCATATTGTAATTACTTTGAAATTGCTGGCATAATGTTATGTTGTGGGACTATCTGAGAATAACACTCCCCTTGTATTAATCCCCGCACATATGACACCTATGATTTAAATAGCAACCTTGACATGTGATGTATCAATAACATTAGCAGGGGTGGAGACAGCTGCCTACACAAGTAGAGATGCTGCTAGCCATTAGAAAGTATTGAGATATGCCAGGTCGAGTCTTTTGCTTATGTAACATCATCACGTGCCAGGTTTTGCACTCAATTCGTGCATCCACATTCCACATCATAGGCCTACATAACCTCATCTGTTTTGTTTTGATTCCATAACATGTTTAAAGTTCACCAAGCTCTACCTGATTCCCAACGATCTTTAAATCGCTAATCATTAAAGTAATTAACCGGAATGTTTCTATAAGGGAAAACTATTTTATATTCTTCTACTGCATGACTCTGTTTTGTTTTACTCCCAATAAAACATTTAATTTTGATTGATTTGTATAAGATTTTCACTCATAAAGGCTACACACCAAGGTATAAATTAAATTTTCTAAACTCTTCAATCTAGAATCCTGAAACTTTGCATAATTATTACCGTAAAACGGGGTTAATTTGATTCGAGGGGCAATTTTGTCAGAATTGGGGCTTCTTTGACAACAATGAGTTTTGTTTAGGCCTGCGTGTTTTGGGCTACTTTGACAACAATTTAATGGTGTAGACATTTCCTTGAAGGCGCACGAATAATCAAGTTGTTTTAAAAGAGGATGTTAATTGTTGCAGACACACATGTGTCACTTGCAGCAACAATGAATTGCCAGCAAGGATAATATTGCGATTTTCGGTTTTACAGGGGTAAGGACTGGATTTGTTGTGTAAGATGCAAGCTCTGGGTCTGTGGTATGTGTAACAGAGGATCGAACAATTCTCAATATGAATGTGAACTATGTGAAGATGAGATGTGAAAATCTGTTTTTTTTTTTATTTTCTACTGTTGTTTCAAAAATGCATGTTTTCTAATTAATTCCTGATTGTCTAACTACAATAATTATATAATTTTTGTGTTCTGTTGCGTGTCAGAATTGATAAACAAGAAGTTTATTTTGTCAAATTACAGTTATAAAAACATTTGTAGTAAGCTTGTTTAAAATAAAAATATTTATAAAAAGATAAATTGATGTCAAAGTAGTACCTACAGTGGGTCTACTTTGAATTACAGTGAAAACAAATGTGATGTCAAAGTAGCCCCAGCACATGGGCAAAACAGACCTAAACAAAACTCATTTTTGTCCTACTAAGTTTTTATTTAAGGAGAACAGTACCAAATGGGATTTGTAGTCTAAGGTTCAATTGGTACAATAAATCATACATTTAATTTTTTTCGGCATAAATCGCGAGTTAGACCTTAAAAACCTTCGAAAATATGTCAGACTAGCCCCGTTTTACGGTACGTTATGTATAACGTATGTGTTTCAAATGGAGAAGACTGCATAACTGTGGGCTACACAATCTTTACAGGAAACCAGGTAGGCCTATAATAATAACAGTTAAGTTTCGTAGACTGCGATGGGCATAACATGTGGCACGAATGCGGAATGAAAGAGGGGCATAGAAGCTTCTTGTAGGAAAAGCAGATAATTTATCTTCAATCCATATTCTTCTGTAATTTTAAGTTCATGCAGATCTTTCTGCAGATTATCTTCTGAATTTGCTATTATTATTTGATCATCTGCAAACAATAATGTGTTTAATTTTATATTTTCTGATATTCTTATTCCAAATTTATATTTATTGTTCCAACAACATATTACTTCGTTGATATATATCGCAAAGAGTGTTGGGGATAGGAGGCAGCCTTGTCTCACACCATGATTTATGATTCCTTCTTCAGAAAATCTGTTATTTCATTTAAATATTATGGTGTTGTGTTTGTAAATATTTTGTATGTTCTGCAGAAGTAAATTTGGTATATTTCTGTCTTCCAATATATTGAAGAGTTTTGATCTCTTGACTGTGTCGAATGCTTTTAAGATAAAAATTAAGATTAAAATGTACCTGTTGGCAGGTGCCGTCGTCCTCAGATTTGTTAAAATGATGTATACAAAATATTAACTGTAGGCCTTTCGGAAGTTAACTTCCATCATCAGCAGGACGAGTATGCGCTACTGGTAGTTAAGACGCTATTAGACGTTGCAGGTCCTGATGCGTCTCCAGTAGGAACTGGATCTATGTAACCGTTTTGCACTGATATTAAGTTGCCAATTTAATTATCAATAATTAAGAACTCTGTATATGGTCAAATAGAGGTTGAACATTTGTAAGGTTTTTATAATTAAACATTATGTTATCGATCAATTTATCTGTTAGCAATCGATCTATCGCTTAATAATAATATAATCAATGTCTTAACTCTTTGGTCACACGCTTTCTATAATCTCAGGTTATGTAATGTTGAAGAATACAAGGTACTAAATTTTAAACTTGTCATATATGTGATTTTTTAAAAAACGCCTTTAAGCATGTCATTACTCTTTGAATGACCTACCTTCCTTATTGTTAAACACTTTATTTTACCGACAACCGCCGTCAAGTCCTCTGCACACTATCCAACAGTTCGTGTTATTTATCACTACATAATTAACCACTATATATATATATATATATATATATATATATATATATATATATATATATCCATCGCTGTGGTCTCGAGGTAGCGTGCTGCCTTGTCACACAGCGGGCCCGGGTTCGATTCCCGGTCGGGACAGGCTCCTGGGTGAGGTTTCTTTCGGAGTTTTTCCTTGCCTGTTAGACAAAAATGTCAGGAAGCTTAGGTCCCAACGGTCCCCGAAAATAAGGTAATTTAGTCTTTTAGTCAAAATGTATGGGTCAATTAACCATAAATTTATGTATACAAAAAAAGAGTTAAATCTATCTTCCTAACTCCGGCTATCATCATCATCATCATCATCCTTATCATTGTCATCACCATCCTTCACCGTTGTAGAAAGTAATGGGAAGCTACCACACCTATAATTCCCTAGTAAAGCTGCAAAGCATAGCATGAAAATGATATGATTGCAGTGAAAGACCTGCCCTCGGGCAGAATTACTATGGATGGATAACAGGCAACTCTTGCCTAAACCAGGAAGTGAAGAAGAAGGATATATATATATGTCCACCGCTGTGGTTTCGAGGTAGCGTGCTTCCTTGTCACGCAGCGGGCCCGGATTCGATTCCCGTTCGGGACAGGCTCCTGGGTGAGGTGTTTTCGGGGTTTTTCCTCACCTGTTAGACAAATGTCAGGAAGCTTAGGTCCCAACGGTCCCCGAAAATATGGTAATCAAAATATATGGGTCAATTAACCATAAATTTATGTATAGAACAAAAGAGTTACATCTATCTTCCTAACTCCGGCTATCAACATCAACCTTATCATTTTCTTCACTGGTGTAGAAAGTAATGGAAAGCTACCACACTTATAATTCCCTAGTAAAGCTGCAAAGCATAGCATGAGAATGAGATTGCAGTGAAAGACCTGCCCTGGGCAGAATTACTATGGATGGATATATATATATATTTTTTATTTATTTATTTATTTATTTATTAGTACATTACTTTTATTTGTTTTTTCCAGATTTTAAATGTCCTATATTAGGTAGATGCAGTCGTTCATATTACTTTATTTTATTATTATTATTATTATTATTATTATTAATTTGATCAAATATCTATTAATTAAATAATATTATATTTGTGAATATTATACTTTTAAAATAACATATTTATCCTACTTTGTGGAATAAGAGGCCACGTGGTATTAAATAAATACTAAATTAATTTTTTATGGAAAACCAGATGTATTGAAAACAGTTCATTCTCGTGGACTGCTATGGGAAGGACATAATACACGAATGAATGATAGGCATTGAAACTGATTGTAGGAAATTTGAAAGGAAGGCGCCCAATACGTATGTCTAATGAGTTAGAATAGCAATAGTAACCTTGATTTGAGATAGGTGAATCATACAAGAAATGATTAGAATAAGAATGCATGGAGAGTTTATGTCCACACGGCTGTGAATCTCCAGGTTACATAGTGTCAATTAATTTAAAAAAAATAGTTTCTGGGAAATCCTCCTGTTCAGCCTTATCGGTTTAATATCATCATCATCATTCAGCTCATCGCTTTCTTGGTCTTCCTACCGACCTTCGTCCTCCAGGATTATACATCAGTGCCATCTTTGGTATCCTATCCTCTGTCATTCGTTACAGATGCTCTATCTAATTGTTCCTGTATTCTTGTATTTGTTGAAGAAATGGTTGTACTTTTAGTTCTTCTCTAATATTCTCATTTATAATATGTTCTTCTCTTGTACAACTTTTCACAGCCCGTAGGAATCTCATTTCCGCTGCCTGAATTTTACTTTTTTTCTTTTTCCTTCAGGACCCAGGTGTCAATGAATGTGAAACCTGGACATTAACAAAGGCAGATAGTAAACAAATAGAGGCTGCTCAAATGAAGATGTCGAGAGCAATAGCAGGATACCAAAGGACCGATAAAAAGAAAAAACGAAGAGATAAGAACAGAACTTAATATATTTAATCTCTGTGAAAGAATAAAATATCAAAATGCTTATCTTCAGCACGTATTACGAATAATGAACAGCGCATACCAAGAAGAATGTATAATTATAAACCAAAAGGGGGAAGAATTTGGGAAGACCATTGAAGAGATGGAAGGACCAATTCGACCTATAATGAGATCGGAACAGGCCATTGAGCTTAATCCTTGTTGTTGATGATGCTGATGATGACCCAGGCCTCACTTCCATATATCGCCACTGGTAGTGCAATCGTTGAGTAAAATCTTAGCTGCGTATCCTTTCTTACTTTGTTCCTCAGTGTTCGTCTGATTGTTGCACAAATATGTTGAAATTTCTGCATTTATATATAATGTGTTTCAGAAATCTTTTCTACAGACCATCAGCTTAGAGCTGTCTTTTAAGTCCAACAAAAAATGAGATGATAAAAAAAGAAAAAAATTAGTTTGTATACTTTCTACGTTGTAATTAAGTAATTATAACCAATCACTAGGGCACCCTTAATTACGTTACGTAAATGAATGATTGATTTTTAAAAGCTGCAACACAAATGTATAAAAAATTGCAGATTGCATCAAAGAGAAACAGAGTGTAAGGAAAGAAGTGGACCTTGCGTATTGCGACATTCACTTGTCTTGAGAAGACGTCGCAAGTTGGTGACGTAATAAGCAATTGGTATCCAGGTTACAACACGATAATTAAAACAGATGAACATCACTTTCAGATTGGGGCGTTGCGTTATTTTTCAGAGGGGATATTTAACCCTTCACTAAAACGCCTTGGACTTATGTTGTCTTTTTTTAAAGTCCACCCAGAAATAGCCTGAAGTATAAAGGCGGTCAAACTGTGTGTATCCCGCCTTTTTATGCTTGTTTTCTTTATTGTTGCTACCTACACGCTCACAGCGTGGTGTTAAACCAATATTGTTAAATAATAATTCACATATAACGTAAGTAAAAGTTGTCCTGCAATATTATGGCGCTGAATATATCCAATGTCAAGAAAGTATAAAAAATGACACGTCTAACATCCGTTGAGGTGTTTGTCAGAGAACATCCATCCATCCATAGTAATTCTACTCGAGGGCAGGTCTTTCACTGCAATCATAGCATTTTCATGCTATGCTTTGCAGCTTTACTAGGGAATTACAGGTGTGGTAGCTTCCCGTTGCTTTCCACACCGGTGAAGGATGATGATAATGATAAGGATGATGATGGCCAGATGATTTTCGGGGACCGTTGGGCCGTAAACTTCCTGACATTTGTCTTACAGGTGATGAAAAACACCGGCCGGCTTTAGTTGGTAACCCTTCTTCTCTTCTTCTTCCTTCGAAGTATTAGGCCAAGGCCTGTTACGATCCTATAGAAAATTTTCATAGGACGTTTCAAAGCGTTTCATAGGACGGCCCAGTGATCTTCGTCCTCTTGGTATATAATTATAAACAACTTTGGGGATCCGATTTGAACTCATTGTTAGTATTCCTAGCTATATTTTGTATTAGATTTGCGTGTTATTTTTTATCTAACTTCAAATTTATAATTGTTCGGGCACGCAGTAGCATAGTGGGTTAAGACAAAATTCTATATGCCACAAGTTCGCAGGTGAGATCAGGAGTTTTAAACGGACTAAAACCTTCCATCGGCGCAAGGCCCTGGGGTCCACTCAACTTTAAACCGAAATGAGTACCAGACATAAGTTCCGGGGATAAAGACAGTCGTCATGCAGAGTTCACAATCCGGCTGACATCTTGTGTCGTGTGTCGAAAGGTGGGAGCCTCAATCTCCTAATCCTCCTAACATCCTTTCAACTTCTTTACATTTATGTTCCCAAAATATTTGTTTGTGTTTTCTTTATTTCTGCTTTGCTTTCTTGTCTAATTGTTTATATATATTTTTCCAATTTTCTTCACTTTTACTTTTTAACCACGATTGATGTGTTTTGGTGATTTTATTTCGGAATTTATCCCCAGTACAGTGGTTTTCCGTCACACTCTAGAAAATCCCCTTATCCAGTTGTAGCGGTCCTGAATATCCTCATCTGTAAGTCCCAGTTCACTAGTACTTCTTCTGGTACCATCCATTAAACCTTCTGCAGGTCTTCCCTTTCTTCTCTTCCCAACTATTTACCAAAATAATAATAATAATAATAATAATAATAATAATAATAATAATAATAATAATAATAATGAAGCCAGATATAATAAGAACAGTTAAGTCTCTTATACTGCGATGGGCAGGACATGTGGCACGTATGGGGAATGAAAGACTTGCATGGAAGCTTCTTGTAGGACAGCCAGAGAGAAAACGCCCAGTTGGTAGACCAAGAATGAGGTGGGAGAATAACATTAACTATGATTTGAGGGAAGTAGATTATACAGGGAATGATTGGAAAGCATTATCTCAGGATAGGGATGTATGGAGAGCTTATGTCCGCGCGGGCATGAACCTACGTGTTCGATAATGTCAGTGAGTAAGTAAGTAAGTAAGTAAGTAAGTAATAATAATAATAATAGTAAATAAAAATAATAATATTAATATTCTTCTTGTATCTTGTAAGCCCACGTTTCCCTTAACAGAGATTTAGGCGCTCTTCCCCTACAGGGAAGAATTTGAACCATACTAATTTAGTTACACTTGTTTTCGTATAGATGCCATTTGAGTGGTCTGTGGTCAGGGTTTCGCCTCATACTGACATCTAGGAAACCAAGGTATACTAGGACGGGAAAATTCGGTAAATTTTGCTTAGAGCCCTTTTCATTCAGGCTTAAGGATCTTTTACGAGCCTGAAAATCTTCAGACTCGGGACCCACGGCTTAAAGTCCCTCCCGGAGGACTTGCTTCTTGGATTTTTCCATCCTAAAAAATACATCGACCCCGGCCGTGTTTGAACCCGCGACCCTCGGGACCAGAGGCAAGGAACATAACCATTAGTCCACCGCGGCCGATATATAATTAATAATTAATACAAATATTAAAAAATAATTTATTTTTACCTGATGAAATTAAGACCTTAAGGTATTTTCTTCCGTATAATCAGGATTACGTTTTAGGCTTAGAGATATTAGGTAAAGTGATTCCATGGTTTATTAATATTTTGTTGAAATTTGCATTACCCTTCTCAATATATTTCATATATCAGCCAATTTATCTAATTGCAAATTTTATATCAACTTTTAAAAAAAGAGATAGAAATAAAACTAGTAATTATAGAAGAATCAGTATTTGGAACTCTATATATAAAATATATGCAGTGATATTACGTAATAGATTAAAACTAATAGCAGATGCATTGCTTTTAGACAAACAGAACGGTTTTAGGCAAGGAAGGTCCTGCTCTAACAATATATTCACTATGAGACAGATTATAGAAAAGAGACGAGAATTCAATTTACCCACATATTTAGCTCTCGTAGATCTTGAAAAAGCCTTTGATAAGGTGATACGAAGAAAATTGTGGGAAATAATGAAGGCAAGAGGGTACCCGGCTCAACTTATAGAAGGAATAAAAAGTCTTTATAATGGCACGAAAATTATCCTTAATTTAGATAATTATTCCAGTGAAGAAATTTTAATAAATCAAGGAGTTCGACAAGGGTATACATTATCACGTACATTGTTAAATATACATTTTGACGAGGTTATACGAAAATGGAAAAAATCAAGTCCCATAGGAATACAAATTAATAAGGAAATGTATATGAATATTTTAATGTATGCAGACGATCTGGTAATTATACAGAAGTCAGAGGATGATTTACAAAGAGTCATTTACATGGTGAATCAATTAGGACTCTATTATAATCTCAAAGTCTCAACTTCAAAAAACTAAAATTATGGCTTTTCAGGGCAAAGTGCCAGTCAGAGCAAAAATAGTAATCAATAATGAAATAATAGAACAGATAACACACTTTAACTATCTTGGTTCAGATATAACATACAGCTACGATTGGGATATACATAATAAATTAAACCGACATCTAATGATGTGTGGCACCATAAGAAGGACCCTCCGAAAGACGCAAAGAGAAATTCAGCTCAGGTTTTATAAAATTATGGCTGTTCCTGTTCTTTTATATGGATCTGAATCTTGGGTACTTACAAAAAAAGATATCTCACACATTCAAGCCACTGAAATGAAATTTTAAGTATCATAAGAATATAATTAATTACTGTCGGCCAATTTAATTATATAAAGCATTGAATAATTCTTACACTGTCATCCAATGAAATAAATAGTAGGCCTATTCGTTACTAGTGACATCTGGAGGTTATATAACGAGATGATGTACAGGTTATAAAACACTGGCCGCTAATGAGCCATATGGTCATAGTGATGGCACCAAAAAAGGGCAGTTGGGAGTGAAAAGGTCGCGCAGACTCCCTTTCATCCTCTGTGACGTAATACGACTTAGCCTACTGGTAGCATCTCATGAGAAGTGTGACACACTTTTCCACACCTCCCGGGTAACTCGGTAGCAATACTGCTGTCCGCGAGATGTAAGAAGAACTCAACTGATATCTTATACTTCAGACTAACTTTGGTCCATATTATCAATGTAATAATAATAATAATAATAATAATAATAATAATAATAATAATAATAATTATAATAATAATAATTTTCGGATACTTTTGAAATCTACAATGGGTTGAAGCAAGGAGATGCACTGTTTCCTCTACTATTTAATTTTGTACTAGAGCATGCCATCAAATCTTTAGAGGATGAAGAAGGCCTACAACTCAATGGTATTAATAAGCTGTTAGTTTATGCTGATGATGTAGTACTACTGGCCGATAGCGAGGAGATACTAAAGGCCAACACGCACACATTACTGAGTAACACTAAGAAACTGGGACTGGAAGTAAATATCAATAAAACTAAATATATGGTCACACATAAAAATACATTATATAATGGAAATGAACAGCTAATGATAAATGAGGGAAATTTTGAGGTAGAAGCTGAATTCAAATACCTAGGAACAATAATCACAAACAGGAATGAGACGCACAAGGAAATTAAACATAGGCTCAATTCTGGAAATGCGTGCTATTATGCATTACAGAGACTCTTGACTTCCCAACTCCTTTCAAAAAACGTTAAACTGAAAATATATAAAACTATTATTCTACCAGTTATATTATATGGATGCGAAACATGGACTCTTACTTTAAGGGAGGAAAGGAGATTACGAGTATTTGAGAATAAAGTTCTTAGGAAAATTTTTGGACCAAAGAGAGATGAACAGACAGGATAATGGAGAAGACTGCATAACAGTGAATTACATGGTCTTTATAGGAAGCCAGATATAATGAGAACAGTTAAGTCTCGTAGACTGCGATGGGCAGGACATGTGGCACGAATGGGGAATGAAAGACGTGCATGGAAGCTTCTTGCAGGAAAACCAGAGAGAAAACGCCCAGTTCGTAGACTAAGAATGAGGTGGGAGAATAACATTAACTATGATTTGAGGGAATAGATTTGAGGAAGTAGATTATATAGGGGATGATTGGAAAGCATTGGCTCAGGATAAGGATGTATGGAGAGCTTATGTCCATGCGGCAATGAACCTACAGGTTCGATAGTGGCAGTGAGTAAGTAAGTAAGTATTTATTTATTTATATACAGAATTTCAATGTTTACACATCTTTCTGTGCCTAAAGTTTTATTTTTCTTCTCCACTCGTCTCTCTCCATCGAATCCATGTCCTCCAGTCCTCTTGCTCTCATTCCAGTTCTTATTTCCTGCATACACGAGTTTCGAGGTCTTCCTCTCCTCCTTCTTCCAGGTGGACACCATTCCAATGTTTTCCTGGGTAATCTTTCTTCTTGCATTCGTCGTACGTGGCCATACCAATTTAATTGCTTATACCGTATATAATCTTCTGTTGAATAACCAATATTCATTTTTTTCTCTTATGACAGTATATCTTATTTTGTCTAATTTTGAACATCTTGCTGCTCTCCTCAAGAAGTCCATTTCCATCGACATAGGTTTTTGTTCCAAGTTTTTGTTGAATTTTCAAACTTCAGCTCCATATGTGACAGTACTTCTCACTATTGAATTATATATATTTGTAACTTATTTTTCATTTTAATAATAATAATAATAATAATAATAATAATAATAATAATAATAATAATAATAATAATAATACAGTAAAACCTGTCTATGAAGGAGCATGACAGTTCCTTAAATATATTTCCGCCTTGGCAGTTTTCCTTCTTATAAAGGGTTCCCAAATTACAAGCTTGAATTTTCTCATTCAGTGTAAGGGTTTTTCATGTACGCTTTAAAGACATTAACGCATTGAACCGAAATACAGACAAAGTAGTGTATGTAACAAATCACTGTTTGCACGGCAATACAAAACAACTCTATAATACAAAAACGAATAGGAACTCAACTACAGGAGGACTGAAGAATTTCCCAACTCCCTCGCAAGTTACGTAAGCAGGCAAGAAAAACGAGGGATTCCCCACTGTCACACAAGCAAGGGTATCCCCGCAATACAATGGCAACACAAGAAGGTAAAACGATATAATGCAGTAGCGTCATATGCAGAATTGTCAAGTGTGGTCATTAATACTGTAATTAAAACGTGCTTAAGAATCATTTTCCGTCTTACTGAGGTAAAAATTAACTATTGGTACTTTATAAACAATGCCGTATCCGCGTTATGAAGGTTTCCGGCTTATACAGGACGATTTTACATACAAAATCGTACCGTTCTGGAGATTTCTTTCCGTCTCTACAGGTTTCCTTCTTATAAAGGTTCCGGCTAAGACAGGTTTCACTGTAATAATAATTCATTCATTTTGAGAATTTTCCTCACCATTGAGG
This sequence comes from Diploptera punctata, assembly GCA_030220185.1. Lineage (NCBI taxonomy): Eukaryota > Metazoa > Arthropoda > Insecta > Blattodea > Blaberidae > Diploptera > Diploptera punctata. The sequence continues at coordinate 2,831,682 of JASPKZ010009795.1, forward strand.
GTTTCTTCAACCAATCTTAATAATTAACATGAGTTAAAAAAACATCAATATGTACAGACTTATAGACTATCAGTTTGTAACAAACATTCACAGATATCCCTTTAATTAAAGTTCTCCATCGTTCTCTGTCCTCTGTGTCTTCATGCGTTACACCAAATTTCCTCATTGAATTCTGAATGTTATTCTTCCAGGTCTTCCTTTTCTGCTGCTTCTTTCAATTTTCCATGCATAAACATCCTTTGGTAGTCTTCCATCCTGCATTCTTCTTACGTGTCCATACTATCCTTTGGTAGTCTTCCATCCTGCATTCTTCTTACGTGTCCATACTATTTTAGCTCTGTGTGTGTATTTGTGGAAAAGAGAAGTAAAACATTAAGAAAATAAATAAATAAATAAAACCGAAAATGGTGGTGGAAAATAAGAAAAAGAAAGGGGACAATTTATTTAGAAGAAGGGCATGAATAATAAAATTGTTCTTCATTGTACAGATATTTTAAAACCAACTATTGAATAATCGAGATTGCGTAGGCACGCGGAAGAATGTCTTGTGTATTTCCCACGAATACATTATTATAATTTTATAAATGGAGATGATTTTGGAGTCAAATCATGTTGCTAGGAAACCAGAGTAATGCTGCGCCTTTCGATTGTTTCTAGTTGCTGGAATTTCTTGAGGTCATGACTCACTGCACAGTGTATTCACGTACTTGTCACATTCACGATCTTGAGCTACGAAGTCTAACTACTTTGTTTGTTGTCAAGTTTACTGACTCCTACAGTGTATAGGATTAATATAGAATCATAGGAAAATGGAGTAGATTTTTTTCTCTTTAATCTAATCCAATTACAAGTGTAAAAATCTTAATTTACAACGTATCAGTGATGATTAAGGTGAGAATATTTCCTAAAATACATATTTATTCCCGTAACTGCTAAACATGGAAAATGCTAGAAAAAGACATAGATAATAAATTAAAATTATTTCAATATTTATGTGGCACCCTTAAAAGAACACTGGGAAAGGAAGTAAGAAAAGAAACATATTAAACATTTTATAAAGTATTGGCTGTGCATTACAGAGACTTTTGATGTCCCAACTCCTTTCAAAAACGTTAAACTGAAAATTATATAAAACTATTATTCTACCAGTTATATTATATGGATGCGAAACATGTAGTCTTACTTTAAGGGAGGAAGGGAGAATACGAGTATTTGAGAATAAAGTTCTTAGGGCAATTTTTGGACCAAAGAGAGATGTACAGACAGGAAAATGGAGAAGACTACATAACGATGAACTACGTGGTCTTTATAGAACGCCAGACGTAATGAGAACAGTTAAGTCTCGTGGACTGCGATGGGCAGGACATGTGGCACGAATGGGGAATGAAAGACGTGCATGGAAGCTTCTTGTAGGAAAACCAGAGGGAAAACGCCCAGTTGGTAGACCAAGAAGTAGGGGGGGGGTGGAGTTAACATTACCTATGGAATTTGAGGGAATTAGATGTTATCGCGGAATGACTGGGAAATTATGTATGCTCAGGATAGGATTATATGGGATAGCTTATGTCGCAGCTGGTGGCCATGAACCTACGGGGTTCGTAGTATTGTCAGTGAGAGCGGCAGTAAGTAAGTAAGTAAGTTGGCTGTACCTTCAATATTGTATGGCCTCAGAAATATGGGCTCTGAATAAAGAGTCAATTAAATGGAATAGAAGCAGCAGAAATGAACTATTTACGATGTTGTGAGGCAGGAACTGCTTTAATGGATAAAAGAACGGAGTGAAGATATGGGCTCGTAGACCTAAGGGCATATTCCGTTCGACAGATAAAATAGAAGAGTGTTGGGATAACATGTTATGAACGTTTCTGCAGAATGTATAGAACCACAGATTGGCCTAGGAAACTCTGAACGGTTCAACCAAGAGGAGGAAAAACGCGATTGGGTGACGCACACGACAATAGATGGACACAGCAGCTATAATATTTGGAGCCCTGAACGAACCAAAAAGGTTTAATCCTTTCAAGAAGAAGAAGAAGAAGAAGAAGAAGATGAGTAGTACATATCTAACCCATATTATCTAAAATAAACCACATAGTGTTACTTCCTTGAAATGTTAAATAGAAAAATAATGTTAAATAAAATCCGTTTGGGGTCACATGATAGGTAATAAAATGCAATTGTTAATTCCTTGTAAATTATCTATTTTGACCCATTTCTATCTATTTTTTGCATGTAATATACGTTTGGAGGGTCTCAAAAATTTATTTTTGCACGCTTTATATTAGCTTTACCTGTATCGTGTCCATCTATCTATGTAACTAAAGTTTTAATGTAGCGATTTTAAAACTCACTGTAAAAAAACCTTGGTTCCGACGTGAAACTTTGTATACTTGTAAAGTACCAATGACCAATCACAATTATTGAATAAATTATCATCATCATCATGCATCACGGTCCAAGGATTAGGCCATTGCCCCGTTCCGATCCGACTTTCATATTGCATCAGCCAAGGCGTCTTCTAAGGGCTTCCAACACCACGCCTTCCTCTTGCTTGATGATTTCTGTCTAACAATGGATATCTCTCCTTGCTCATTTCCAGGTCCATGTTATCAATCCCAAGAAATTTCTGTCTGTAATTCGTGACTTATATCAATATGATGGCTGTTACTTTTCAATTCCTGCTCTTAATAATAATCCTCATGTTCTTGGGGGATTCTATCAAGTCTTGTACATCCTTTTACTTGTCTTAGGAACCGCATCTCTGCCGTCTGTATTCTATCCTTCTGTCTTTTCACTGGAGCCCAAGTTTCACATCCATACAATATTGTGGGAACCGCCATAACATTATACATTTTTATCTTGGTTTCTTTTCTAATTTTATTTTTGAATGTTCTCTGTATTGTTCCACACACCGTCTGAAATTTATTTATTTTGGAGTCAATATCTCTTTCCACATTGTAGCCAACATCACAGCCCAAATATTTGAAACTAAATAAATTATATATAATATATCCATTCATCCATCCATAGAAATTCTGCCCGAGGGCAGGTCTTTCACTTTAATCATAGCATGTTCATGCTATGCTTTGCAGCTTTACTAGGGAATTGTAGGTGTGGTAGCTTCCCTTTGCTTTCCACACCGGTGAAGGATGGTAATCATAAGGGTGATGATGATGGCCATATGATTTCGGGAACCGTTTGAGCCCTAAGGTTTTCCTGACATTTGTCTTACAGGTGAGGAAAAACCCCGATTAAAACTTCACCCAGAAAACTGTCCCGACCGGGGATCGAACCCGGGCCCGCTGCGTAACTAGGCAGCACGCTATCTCGAGATCACAGCGGTGTACATATAATATATAATAGGTTGCGGACTTATCGACTGTTTAGTCCATCGTTGTAAGAGATTAATATTATATCATCTGATAGCTCAGTTAGTAGAGCGGTGGACTGTAGTGCTGTATAATTTCAGTAATCCATAGATCGCTGGTTCAAATTTGGCCAGGAGGACTTTTTTAGAAGAGTATTACTTTTAGCTCATACTACAATAGTATCGAATTTGAAGATATTTACATTTTTATATTATTCTGTAAAATATTAATGATAATTTTGTAAACTTACCACATTGTAATTTGTCAAAAAAAATGAGAAGGATACGATTAACTGTAAATATTTATCTGTATTAAAATATTCAAAAATATTATAATAATGATGTTGAGTGATTCCGGGTTCTGTGGCCGTGGTCCATAGTTGGTGTTGATACCAGACGTTTCGCCCTCAACTGCGGAGGGCATCTTCAGTGGCGAGTGCTTCTAGGCGTGTTTCCTGGTCGGAAGCTCTACTTAGAGTGAACGCTGCGGGTGTTGTATTGATACTAGTGGTGGGAGCAGGGTGAGCGGGCGTGGCTCTTGCTGATTGGCTAATGGTCGTCTCCTTGTTGTCCCTAGTGTTGATGCATTTATTTTCTAGTGTACGGTACCAGGCCTTAGACAGTTTAATACCTTCCTCTTTTCTGTTAATATTTTCCTTATGCTTGTGTATTTCTATAGCCTCTCGATATAATCTAGGGAAATAATAGGAAGTTGTGGCTAAAACTTGTGTATCATCGAATAGAATCTGGTGTCCATTCATAATGGCATGTTCTGCTACAGCCGATTTATCCATTTCTCCTTGTCTGCAGTTTCTTTTGTGTTCTGATAAACGGGTGGCTATACTTCTTTTTGTGGTCCCTATGTATGGTTTACCACACGAACAAGGAAGTCGATATACGCCGCAAGTGGAGAGAGGTGGCCGAGGATCCTTAGCTGAGCGAAGGCAGTCTTCTATTTTTCTTGTAGGTCTGTAAACTGTTTTTATGTTGTATTTTCGTAGGAGTTTTCCGATACGATCTGTGACTCTTTGTACATATGGTAAGTAGGCTATGCTGGTTGAGGGTGTGTTATCCATTCTGACGTGCTGTCTTCGTGGATGTATGGTTTGTCTTATTTCCTTGGATGTGTAGCCATTTTTCTGGAAACAATTGAACAGATGGTGTTGTTCTTGTTTAAGGTGTTGTGGTTGGCATAACTTAGTCGCTCTGTCGAACAGTGTCTTAATGACACCTCGCTTTTGTCTTGGATGGTGGTTAGAGTCTTTGTGCAGATATCGGTCTGTGTGTGTAGGTTTTCTGTAAACTGTATGTTGAATTTCCCCATTGCCAGTCCTTATTATTTGAACATCCAGGAAAGGAAGTCTTCCATTATCTTCTTTTTCCATAGTGAACTGTATTTTGTTTGTCTGCTGCTGTTAAGGTGTTGAAGGAAACGTTCCAATTCTTCACTGCCATGTCTCCATACTACGAATGTGTCATCAACATAGCGAAACCAATGTTCTGGAGACTTGGGAGCTGTTTTTAGTGCTATGTTGATGACACATTCGTAGTATGGAGACATGGCAGTGAAGAATTGGAACGTTTCCTTCAACACCTTAACAGCAGACACAACAAAATACAGTTCACTATGGAAAAAGAAGATAATGGAAGACTTCCTTTCCTGGATGTTCAAATAATAAGGACTGGCAATGGGGAATTCAACATACAGTTTACAGAAAACCTACACACACAGACCGATATCTGCACAAAGACTCTAACCACCATCCAAGACAAAAGCGAGGTGTCATTAAGACACTGTTCGACAGAGCGACTAAGTTATGCCAACCACAACACCTTAAACAAGAACAACACCATCTGTTCAATTGTTTCCAGAAAAATGGCTACACATCCAAGGAAATAAGACAAACCATACATCCACGAAGACAGCACGTCAGAATGGATAACACACCCTCAACCAGCATAGCCTACTTACCATATGTACAAAGAGTCACAGATCGTATCGGAAAACTCCTACGAAATACAACATAAAAACAGTTTACAGACCTACAAGAAAAATAGAAGACTGCCTTCGCTCAGCTAAGGATCCTCGGCCACCTCTCTCCACTTGCGGCGTATATCGACTTCCTTGTTCGTGTGGTAAACCATACATAGGGACCACAAAAAGAAGTATAGCCACCCGTTTATCAGAACACAAAAAAACTGCAGACAAGGAGAAATGGATAAATCGGCTGTAGCAGAACATGCCATTATGAATGGACACCAGATTCTATTCGATGATACACAAGTTTTAGCCACAACTTCCTATTATTTCCCTAGATTATATCGAGAGGCTATAGAAATACACAAGCATAAGGAAAATATTAACAGAAAAGAGGAAGGTATTAACTGTCTAAGGCCTGGTACCGTACACTAGAAAATAAATGCATCAACACTAGGGACAACAAGGAGACGACCATTAGCCAATCAGCAAGAGCCACGCCCGCTCACCCTGCTCCCACCACTAGTATCAATACAACACCCGCAGCGTTCACTCTAAGTAGAGCTTCCGACCAGGAAACACGCCTAGAAGCACTCGCCACTGAAGATGCCCTCCGCAGTTGAGGGCGAAACGTCTGGTATCAACACCAACTATGGACCACGGCCACAGAACCCGGAATCACTCAACATCATGATTACCGGCCGTGAAAGCCTGCATTCAACTATTATAATAATGTTAGATAATAATTTAAAAAATACAATTATATTCGTGCCTAGTCACTAAAAATATCGTAAGCAATTAAATTTTCATGGGATTCCGGTTTACGACAATCAATTAAACTAAAAATTAAAAAAGAAATAATAGTTTTTAAAAAACTAAAACAACACACTTTATTACAAAACCAAACTAAAAAATAGAAAATAATTGATAGTTCAAAAAAACTAAAACAACACGCTTTATTAGAAAACCGAACTAAAAATTGAAAAATAATTTAAATTTCCAACACGCTTGGGATAAAATTAAAGTGGTCAACAAAAATTTCATCTCCAACACATCTAGAATAATACTAGAATTAACTACAAAAAAAAATTACCATCAAAAGCGTGGGGTGCTTTTTATGGTTTTACGTTTTCTTCTTAGAGACTTTATTTTACCAATATCTGTTTATTATTAAATATATTAATTGATAAAAAGCACCCCACGATTTTGAAGGTAAAATATTTTTTTTTTGTAGATAACTCTAGTTTTGTTCTAGATGTATTGGAGATGAATTTTTTTGTTGACCACTTTAATTTTTGTCCCAAGCGTGTTGGAAATTCATTTTTTTTCTTTATTTTTTAGTTCGGTATTGTAATAACGCGTGTTGTTTCAGTTTCTTAAAACTATTATTTATTATCTAGTTTTCGTATAAGAAGTCTCCATTCCTCTCTTTGGTCCCTCCTCTTCTTCTTCTTCTTCTTCTTCTTCGTCAGGGTTTTAGGCTTTTTGATAGCCTTTTTCGGCCCAAATTGCTGCTCTTTTCATCTTTTCTTTGGTCTTCCAAAACTTCTTCTTCCTCTTGGTGAATAGTTGTATGCTGCTTTTGGTATTCTGTTCTCAGTCATCCTTGCTAAGTGTTCTTTCCAGTTTGTTCTGCATTTCACTATTGGTGTGATTAATTCCTCTACTTTTAGTTACTGTCTTCTTTCTGTGTTTGATTCCTCATTCGAGCTATTATGCCTTCCCCATCGAGCCTATGAGCATATTTTCATATACAGGAAAGTGGTCTATATGGGGCTCGCCTAGCGTGGTTGGCTAAGGCAATACACTACAAGATGGAAGGTCGAGAGTTCGATTCCGTGTGGGGTTAAGATTTTTAACTTCCCTAAAACATTCTGGCGGCACCATTACTCTGGGATGGGTTCAGCCTCTAACAGTAATGAGTAGTAGACAATCTTCTGGGGGTAAAGGAAGCCGTCACGCAGGTCTAACATCCGTCTGACATATCGTGTAGATTTTTTTAGAAAGGGCGACCCTTAACCTCCTATTACTCCATGGTCCTCCAAAGACCTGTAGTGGGATCACTTTACTTTACATTATTTAGTAAATATATAATAGGAATAACATTAATTACTGATTCAATAAACAGTTTAATTGTTTTACTTATCGTTTAGCTTGAAATGCCTTAGTTTATTATATTTAAAGAAGGTCGTGGTCTTTCTTGTGTTACGTTATTAACTCTGCTATTAATGGAGATTATGTTAAGAATGTTGTGACAAATGTATTCAGATGGCCGTGGAAATGAAAGCACAACACCATCGCAATAAAACTAACAAATGAGATTACTCGGTTGGACAAATTCCAACAAATGTATATAAGTATTAAGTACAAATTATCTCTGATAGCTCTTGGAACGTGAAAAGAATTCCTTATAAAAACTGTACTACAAATCAGATTAGTAGAGTTCTTGTTTTTGCGAAAGACAAACATTTATTAAGTAGGCTATTTAGAAATACCATTGGAATTATTTCTTACTTTAGTAAATCTGCTTTTGAAATAAAAATAGCAACTATCAACAGTAGTATTGTCATATGAAAAATGTATTTTTTTATTTGGAATTGACACTTAACAAATAATGAAGATTAAAAGTAGCAACAATAATTACAGGAATGAGGCGAAGAAAATAAAATTAACATAGGCTCAACTCGGAATTATAGGGACTATTATCATAAGTAATGCCACGAGTGATTTCGAATTTATCTAGAGAACTTGGAAATCAAGAGTGGCATTTGTTAGGACTATTTAACGAATAAAATTAAGCTGTTTACTGACAAATCATTATTTAACTATAGTTATTTTAATATATTTATATATTTAATGTAAACGGCGATGTTTGAAAACAAATGTGAAACGATTGGTACGCTTCATTTGCTTCTTTTGTTCTCACTGCAACCAGATCATATTATTTATTGCCAAAGGAACGTAATATTGTAAGAATGCACTCTAGTGGAAAAAAAAATGAAACACATCAAACTTTATAATAATTCTTTTCTGATGTCGTATGATGTAAATATGACAATTATATTTTTCTGGATTATTACCTGGGGAAAAAATACATTTAAGAATGTGCAAACAGTGATTTCTTTTTTTGGTGGTATAATCAATTGCTACAAATATTTTATATTAACTCCTGCATGCGCTATGTGTTGTACAACTTAAAAAAAATAAAACCCCCAACTCAAATGAGTAGAGACCTCTTAAATAAGGAAAGATTATTCATAACAATAAAGACAAAAATAGACTAAAAATAGGAGCAAAATAATAAGAAATGTAATTAGAAGTTAAAGGAAATGTTTGTTCATGCACTATATATACAATTTGGTAGCCGTATCTCTTAGGGAGTTGGTCACTGCAATATAATGATATGACCTATTCAGAATATTAAAAAGGAGGTGCTTTCTTTATTATGACAAACTTTTGTTGGTAAACTCTAGGCGAAACACGACTGTGATTGGTTGTAAATCGAAAATCATTGAAATGTGATTGGTCATTGACTCCCATTTGGGGCATGAGTTAAATAGTCATCCAAAATAAATAAAATCGTACAGGCAGCATAGGGACGACATATGGTCAGCACATCGGGTCCCTTGAAGGAGTTTAAATATACAAGACATTATTGGAAAATATTAGTTTAGGATAAGGTTGCATGTAGAATTTATATCCACGCGGCCATGAACTTCCGGATTCAATACTGCTAATATGTTAATTAGAATCGTGAATGGAAGGATATTTTGCCACGGAAGCTGTTACGACATCATTAAAGATGATTCTGATGATAATGGTGGTGATTTATATTAACACAAAGGGTATTATTCAATCAAGAAACCTTTATGTTTGCATATAAAGAAAGAGTGAAGAAATGACGATAAATTTGAGAGTTAGGATCTTATATATGCATTGAAGTCACCGGCTAGGACCATATGGCTATGACATGTTTGCCTTTTTTAGTGTAAAATAATAATTAGTGGATACTTTCTATACAATTGGCCAACACACAACTCTTATGTACAAACACATAATAATATTACTGTCTGTTGTTTCGTCTCCAACTGGGAAGAGGCGCAGAGGTCACCTTCCAAATACAAAGTAGTTGTTTCTTATTACTTGGTAGAACAAGTAGATCTGACAATGTAACAGTCTGCAAATTTGAAAAGGAAAGTATGCTTATTTTTTATTTATTTCTCTTATTTCTTGTTCGTGAAAGAGATGCTAACTAACTAATTCTAACTCACTGGCACTATCAAACCCGTAGGTTCATGGCCGCGCGGAGATACATAACTATCCTGAGTTTAATTATTTCTAATTACCCCCTGTATAATCTACTTCCTTCAAATCTTGGTTAATTTATTTTTGGTCTACCAACTTGGCTTTTTCTCTCGGTTTTCCTACACAAAGCTTCCATGCTCCTCCTCTTTCATTGCCCATTCTTGACACATGCGCTGCCCATCGCAGTCTACGAGACTTAACTGTTCTTACTATATCTAGCTTCCTATAAAGATCATGTAGCACACTGTTTTGCAGTCTTTTCCATTCACCTGTCTGTTCATCTCTCTTTGGTCCAGAAACTCCCTTAATAACTTTATTCTCAAGTACTCGTAATCCTTGAGTGTTTAAATGACTTAGCGAGCTAGGTTTGGTACTAAACAGGTCACACATGGTGGAAAAGTCAAAGGCGATAAACCAGTCTGAAATATTTGTGTCGGACGAAAAAGTGATGATCTTTATTTGTAAAAATACAACCGTCAAGAAACGCGGACATTTGTGTATCATATTCGCGGTTTGAGTTCCATCACTTTCCGAATGCCTCATTTTGATACAATCTTCTAGTAGCCTTTACCAAACTTATTTTTCCCCTAGTGGACCAAATATACAGGGTGTCCACAGAAACATTTCCCGGTTATAAACAGTTATAACATCGCTGTCAGTTGTTGGATTTACTTGGAACTGGTGTCATTAGAAAGGGAAACTGAAACAATTTCAGGAGTTATGCAATCGATATTGTTGATCCGTAAAAGATGGCAGAATAAGAAGAAAGAAAAAAGTTGTAAACAGACGCGGTTTGGATTTCGTTTGCCATTGTTGTTGCTATTAAATGGTCTGAACGTTACAATTTTCAAGTCTTTGTGAATTAACGGTGTTGTGGCAAATCCACAGGAACGTAGAGAACGTAGTTGGTGTGTATTGGAATACCACAGCACACGAAGTGCAGTAAGTGTTCAGTGTGCTTTCAGACAGAGGCACCTTGCAACGAAACGATTCTGAAATAGCATAGACAGTTTGTTGAGGATGGATGCATATGTGATAAGAGGGAAACCCATTCAGGGAAACGGCCTCTCAACATAGCAATATCAGATTTACGGGATAATTCAAGGACAAAATGGGCATTTTCTGCTTTTTAAAATCATTTTTATATTTCACTATTTAACCCGTGCCCCAAATGGGAGTCAATGACCAATCACATTTCAATGAATTTTAATTTACAACCAATCACAGTAGTTTTTCACCTCGATTTTGTTACTTTCATTTTATCGCTTTCATTGTACCAAGTGGCCCCCAGATTGTGTATATATATATACAGGGCTTCCAATATAAAACCGGACACGCCTCACGGGGTTTCACCCGTCAGGCTGCGCTCTCTCCTCGTCCGCATTTCACTCTGCCAGCCGCAGAGTGTCCGGTTTTATACTGGAAACCCTATATATATATATATATATATATATATAAATATATATAGAGTGCATGAATGTAACCAGATTCTGCTTGCGAGATATAATAGAAAAACATTCGTAGCAATTGATTATACCATAAAAAAAGAAACCACTGTTTGCACTTTCTTAAACGTATTATTTCCCTGGAATTAACGTTGCAGAAAAATGTAATTAACATATTTACATCATAGGACATCAGAAATTTAATTAATAACCTGTAATGACGTGTTTCATTTTTTCTCCAGTAAGGTGCAATCTTAGAATATTGCGATTCTATTTGGCAGTAAATATGATCTGGTTGCAGTGATGAAGAAATGAAACATAACGTTTCTCATTTGTTTTCAAGCATCGCCGTTTACATTAAATATATAAATATTTTAAAATAAGTACCTATATTTAAATCATCATTTGTGAGTAAACAGCTTAATTTTATTCGTTAAATACTCCTAACAAATGCCACTCTTGATTTCCAAATTCTCTAGATAAATTCACTCCTCACTTCGTGAGTCGTGAGTTTATCGATAATTTGGAAATCAGTCGTGGCATTACTTATGATAATTCTCCTGATAAATTCATAAGAAAACTTTTGATAATTTTGTTCTAATATTATTATAACTTTTTTTTACAACATACCAAGTTTCTCATTTGCCATTATTTGTATTTTCAGTGGATTCCAGCACATACAATCTGTAATCCACTGAAAAAGCTATAATATTATTTAATTTATTAATTTATTTTATCAAGGAATGCATTTATTTTATTTTATTTCATTTTTAACAGGCTTTAAATGTATACAACATCTTCCTGTGCCCAATATTAAGTTTTGATTATCTTCCTCTATTCACCTCTATCCTTCCAGTCACCATCCTGCAGACTCACTCCTTTATCAAATTCATAATTCCCTCTTTCCATGTATTCATAGGTCTACCTCTTCTTTTCCTCCGACTTGGAATCCTCTCCAAACTCCTAACTGGTAATCTATCTTAATTTATCATTTTCACGTGTCCTGTGATTGTTATATTCTGATGCAGTATATGTTTGCCCTGATGAGTGAAAAGGAAGGTCACATTGACTTAACACCACCAGGCGAAATAAATAAATAAATAAATAAACCATTGCAATTGTTTATTTCCCATATATTGTATAATTGTTTCGTTAAAGTTTATTTTTTCTCGGATAATAGGGGCCTACTGTTTCTGATCCTGTCTAATTTAAAGCATCTTGCAAATCACCTTAAAAATCCATTTCTGTACATTGCAATTTTTGCAATGCAATGTGATGATGTTGCATTTATTTGTCTACTAGCTAATACCCGGCGTGCGCTGCTACGCCTAAATAAATGAAAATTAATGTGTTTTTATGGTTAGTTGAATAAGTAAAGGGAAAAATTTATATCGTAATTATTTTAAGATCCCCCGTGCTGATTACCCGGCGTTGCCCGAGAATCTACTTATCTCGATCTTCTTGGCATAAATGAGCTAAAAGACAAAATTCGTTATTGTGAGTTATCCGTAAAAAGAATATGCGCCATGTGCTGCTATGCTTGCACAGGCATCTACGTACGTGTCATGATCTTCTTGGCATCAATTAAAGACAAAAACAGTTATTGTGAGTTATCCGTAAGAGATAAACATATGACTTTTTGTAGAGCTTTTTGAGATATTCAATTCTGTGTACACTAATTTTGTTTATTTGTTATGGTTTAGGCAGTGTAAGCCATTTAAGCGTCCAAAGAACTACTTTTTTCACGTTTTCCACTACAAAGGGCGATTTTTTAAGGGTGTAGGAGTTGAATATCACAACCCTCTTATAGCCTATGTTCATCCCGGGAATCTCCTGAACATTTTGCAATAAACCTCATCACAATCGGATCACGGTATGTCCGCGCATAAAGTACGAACAAACAAACATACATTACAAACAAACAAACATTAATTGTTATATATTAGATTTGATTAAATCACGAAAAAAAACTGCAGTGTTTGTGACAACGGCCATGAAACCCTAAATATACTGAACTGAGATAGAGTGTGAATAAACAGTTTTTAAATAACTGGAGTTTGTACATCCTTGAGTAGAGAGTTAATTAAATAACGCGCATCATGAATTTCTTATTAGGAAACACTCTGTGTTTCACAGAAACTGCGGTTCAAGTTAGATTCTCATGGAACTTGGAATGTACCTGCAACACAACTCATTTAGCTTATAATGTTGGTCGGTCCTGGTGAACTATTGGTTTACATGTTCGCCCCTGGATCCAAGGTTAACGGGTTCAAACCCAGCGAGATCAATGGGCTTTTAAGGGCGTAAAATCCTGAGTATGGCTTCGTTCGGAACTGATTTACGGCATAAAAGCGAAAAAAGAGAACAACTGATCAAAATTTGCTGGCTTTTCACTCCCATATTTGAATTGCGATGCTAGTGAATTGAAATGTTAAAGCGAATCGTTAAATAAAACATGCAAATTTTAGAAGCATTTGTTCACGGATGTTAGTAACTCCCCATCCCCTCTTAATCCTTCTTTTGTTGGAATTTGAACTTAGTATTTAGCAATCCCCAACCAGAAAAAAAAAAGAAGTCTTCACTGTTTAATTTATGGTCCCATGATTACTGGAAACTTTTTACTTCTCATGCTGTCCACCACTATGGTCTCGAGGTAGCGTATTGCCTTGTTACGCAATGGGCCGGGTTCGATCCTGGGTGATTTTTTCGGATTTTTTCCTCGCCTATAAGACAAATGTCAGGAAATGTTTAGGCCCCGGTCCCCGAATATCATCTGGTGATCATCTTATTAGATTAAGGCCTCTCCTGGATCATCATTACCATAATCACCACCATCATATATCATCGGGGCAGCGTAAAACTGCCTTCTAGGCGCCCCAACCTCAGAAGTGGGTTACAATAACGCCAATGCCTGGAGAGAATACCAGAATGTCGAAATGACAACCTGGTGGCAGGAATAAAAAAAAATATAAAAAATCTGTACAATTTGGAATGTCACATATTCTGCATGCTATGCTATACCCTCTGTATGCTATACCTAATAGTTGGAATTTCATTTAACGACGCTGTTTAAGAACTCAGGCCAGCATATCCTTCTGAGGGAATCTGTGTTCAGGATTTTAGGCCCTTAAAAAATCTATGGATCTCCGGTCATGTTTGAACCTACCATTCTCCCATGTAAACACTCGTCCAGCAGGACTTGGATCGTATATCTAATTCACTAGCACTATCGAACTGTAGGTTCATGGCCGCGCAAAAAAACTCTCTATACATCCTTATCCTGAGCTAATGTTTTTCAATATTCTCTTGTATAATCTACTTTCCTCAAATCTTGGTTAATATTATTCTCCTACTCCATTCTTGGCCTGCCTAATGAACGCTTTCCCTCTGGTTTTACTATAAGAAGTTTTCATGTCCTCTTTCATTCCCCATTCGAGCCATATGTTCTAATCATCGTAGTCTACAAGATTTAATTATTTTTATTATATCTAGTTTCTCGTAAACATCAATGGATATTGAATTGATAATTTTGTGATATTCCTTGTTACTTACTTACTCACTGGCACTATCGAACCCGTAGGTTCATGGCCGCACGGACTTAAGCTCTCCATACATCCCTATCCTGAGCTAATGCTTTCCAATCATTTCCTGTATAATCTAATTCCCTCAAATCATAGTTAATGTTATTCTCCCACCTCATTCTTGGTCTACCAACTAGGTGTTTTCCCTCTGGCTTTCCTACAAGAAGCTTCCATGCAAGTCTTTCATTCCCCATACGTGCAACATGTCCTGCCCATCGCAGTCTACGAGACTTAACTGTTCTTATATATCTGGCTTCCTATAAAGACCATGTAGTTCATTGTTATGTAGTCTTCTCCATTCACCTGTTTGTTCATCTCTCGTTGGTCCAAAAATTTTCCTAAGTACTTTATTCTCAAATACTTGTAATCTCCTTTCCTCTCTTGAAGTAACAGTCCATGTTTCGCACTCATATAATATAACTGGTAGAATAATAGTTTTATATATTTTCAGTTTAACGTTTTTTGAAAGGAGTTGGAACATCAAAAGTCTCTGCAATGCATAATAGTTTGCATTTCCAGAATTGAGCCTATGTTTAATTTCTTTGTGCATCTCATTCCTATTTGTGATTATTGTTCCTAGGTATTTGAATTCAGCCACTTCCTCCAAATTTCCCTCATTTGTTATTATCTGTCCATTTCCATTATTTAATGAATTTCTACGTGTGACCATATATTTAGTTTTATTGATATTTACTTCCAGTCCTAATTTCTTAGTGTTACTCAATAGTGTGTGCGTGTTGTCCTTTAGTATCTCCTCGCTATCGGCCAACAATACTACATCATCAGCATAAACTAACAGCTTATTAATACCATTGAGTTGTAAGCCTTCCTCATTCTCCAAAGATTTAATGGCATGCACTAGGATATTCCTTGTTAGGATAGGAATAAATCCGGAATTTCATTGAATATCGTCTTAAGGCTCTTCAGTAAAGTTAGTTAGTTATTTTATTTATTTAGCTGATTTTACAACGTTTCCTTAATCTACACTGTCATTTTCCTCCACATATCTCTGTGATACCAATCTCCATTATCCAATAATTTTTCCTACATGCTTAAAACACCATCTATCAGCGTGATTTTTGACCATCCTATTCTTATTTTTTTTAGATGACACTCATTCTAGATTTTTTTGAGAACCTGTCTTCTGTCATTATTTTTACATGACCATAAATTTTGTTTCTTTTTATGAAATCCACAATTAAAGTTAGAAAATTCATATTTTGTTTGTTTATTCTGTTTCTTATTTTATCTCATCTAGAAATTCCAGTTTAACGCCTACAAATATCCATTTCTGCAGAATTAATTTACATTATGTTCTTGATTTTTATTCCCAGGTTCCTCCACTACATGTCAGTGTTCTATTATTCTACTTTCAAATGTTTGTTTTTGCTTTAGAATTTATATTCTGATCTTATTAAAACGCCATTTAATTTTGATATTGTATATTTATCTTAGGTTATATATCCTGTCATTAATTTCAGCATCATGACTTCCATCTGCATTCATTTGTTCCCAAATATACATATTCATCATGTGCTTCTTTTATATTTCCATTGTCATTTTCTAAAACCAATTTCTCTCTCTCTCTCTTCTTCTTCTTCTTCTTCTACTGCCACAAGGTTTAGGCTACGCAGCCTGTTCCGGCGAAGTTAAAAGTGGAGTCCATCTTCTACGTGGTCGGCCAACATCTCTTGTTCCTCTGGGATTATATAGGAAGGTTCTTTTTGGTATTCTTTCGTTGTTCATTCTCATTAAGTGTTCTGTCCATTTCTTATTATTTTCGCTGATTTTATCTTCAATTTTATATATATTTAATCCTTCTCGTATAGTTTCATTCCTTATTCTATCCGCTCTTGTGCATTCTTTCACATTACGTAAAAATAGCATTTCCGCAGTCTGTATCTCTCTTTTTTTCTACCATTTTACTTTACCACATACTTCGTTTTGTCCAAATTTATCTTTAACCCTTATTTTTCGTATTTGTCCTTCAGTGTTCTCGTTATAACTTACACTCGTAATATTCTGCCATCAGATCTGATAATCAGCAAATAACGGCTTTATCATAAGTAATGCCACGAGTGATTTCCAAATTATCGATAAATTCGCGACTCACTTCTTGAGGAGTGAATTTATCTAGAGAATTTGGCAATCAAGAGTGGCATTTGTTAGGACTATTTAACGAATAAAATTAAGCTGTTTACTCACAAATCATTATTTAACTATAGTTATTTTAAAATATTTATATATTTAATGTAAACGGCGATGTTTGAAAACAAATGAGAAACGATTGGTACGCTTCATTTGCTTCTTTTGTTCGATCACTCCAACCAGATCATAATCTTATTTATTGCCAAAAGATCGCAATGTTGTAAGAATGCACCCTAGTGGAGAAATTTATAACCAACGTTTTAAGTATTAATTAATTTCTGATGTCCTATGATGTAAATATGTCAATTATATTTTTCTGCGTCATTTCCTGGAAAATAATTCGTTTAGGAAAGTGCAAACAGTTTTTTTTGTGGTATAATCAATTGTTACAAATGTTTTTATGTTATCTCTCGTATGCGCTACGTGTTGACATTCATGCACTATATATACAATCTGGTAACCGTATTTCTTAGAGAGTCAGTCACTGCAAAATAATGCTATGACCTATTCAGGATGTTAAAACGGAGGTGCTTTCTTCATTATGATAAACTTTAGTTGGTAAATTTTAGGCGAAACACGACTGTGATTGGTTGTAAATAAAAAAACATTGAATGTGATTGGTCATTGACTCCCATTTGGCGCGTGAGTTAAATAGTCATACGTAATGCCACGAATGATTTCCAATTTATCTAGAGGATTTGGAAATCAAGAGTGGCATTTGTTGGGGTTATTTAACGAATAAAATTAAGCTGTTTACTCACAAATCATTATTTAAATATAGTTATTTTAAAATGTTTATATATTTAATGTAAACGGCGATTTTTTAAAACAAATGCGAAATGTTTGGTTATGCTTCTTTTGTTCATCCACAAAAACTAGATCATATTATTTATTGCCAAAGAGGATCGCAATATTGTAAGAATGCACCCCAGTGGAGAAAAAATGAAACACATCAAAACTGTATATTATAACTACGGCTAGGCTTTTCATGTATTGCAACCTAGTATAATGAGAAGTTAGACTTAAGACCATCTTTTGATTTTGTTTCACACACAAACAGTTGAAGAGTATAATGAGAAGTTAGACTTAAGACCATATTTTCATTTTGTTTCACACACAAACAGTTGAAGAGTGTAATGAGAAGTTAGACTTCTGACTGTGTTTTATTTTGGTTTCACACACAAACAGTTGAATAATATATACTATCTGCATTGCAATCTTATCTTATAAAACATACACATTGTCGTATGCACTCTCTAAAAGTTAATTACGAGGGCGGATCGGAAAGTAACGCACAATAATTTTTTTCTGCCTTGGTATTGCAGCTAGAATGTTGAAATTTCACAGAGATATAGTTTGAAGTTTTCACTACAGATGGTATTTTTTTCTCAGGTGCACCTCTTGCGAGAGAAGCTTGAACTATGCAACAAAGATGGCGCTCATGCTACAGTCGTCCACCTGTGAGGAACAGAGAAGTGTTGTTCGATTTTTGTGG